>JAWNNQ010001215.1:0-233355 GCA_035044765.1 Leucophenga montana
TGGATATAGATATAGAGATAGATGGATATAGATATAGAGATAGATGGATATAGATAGAGAGAGATGGATATAGATAGAGAGAGATGGATATAGATAGAGAGAGATGGATATAGATATAGAGAGATGGATGTAGATATAGAGAGATGGATATAGATATATGAGAGATGGATATATATATATAGAGAGATGGATATAGATATAGAGAGATGGATATAGATATAGAGATAGATGGATATAGATATAGAGAGATGGATATAGATATAGAGAGATGGATATAGATATAGAGAGATGGATATAGATATAGAGAGATGGATCTATATAGATATATAGAGAGATGGATATAGATATAGAGAGATGGATAAAGATATAGAGAGATGGATATAGATATAGAGATAGATGGATATAGATATAGAGATAGATGGATATAGATAGAGAGAGATGGATATAGATAGAGAGAGATGGATATAGATAGAGAGAGATGGATATGGATAGAGAGAGATGGATATACATATAGAGATATAGAGAGATGGATATAGATAGAGAGCGTTGGATATATAGATATAGAGAGATGGATACACATATAGAGATATAGAGAGATGGATATAGATATAGAGAGATGGATATAGATATAGAGAGATGGATATAGATATAGTGAGATGGATATAGATATAGAGAGATGGATATAGATATAAAGAGATGGATATAGATATAGAGAGATGGATATAGATATAGAGAGATGGATATATATATAGAGAGATGGATATAGATATAGAGAGATGGGTATAGATATAGAGAGATGGATACACATATAGAGATATAGAGAGATAGATATAGATATAGAGAGATGGATATAGGTATAGAGAAATGGATATAGATATAGAGAGATGGATAGAGATAGAGAGAGATGGATATAGATAGAGAGAGATGGATATAGATAGAGAGAGCTGGATATGGATAGACACAGATGGATATACATATAGAGATATAGAGAGATGGATATAGATAGAGAGAGATGGATATAGATATAGAGAGATGGATACACATATAGAGATATAGAGAGATGGATAGAGATATAGAGAGATGGATATAGATATAGAGAGATGGATGTAGATATAGAGAAATGGATATAGATATAGAGAGATGGATAGAGATAGAGATAGATAGATATAGATAGAGAGAGATGGATAAAGATAGAGAGAGAGGGATACAGATAGGGAGAGACGGATATAGATAGAGAGAGATAGATATCGATATAGAGAGATGGATGTAGATATAGAGAGTTGGATATTGATATAGAGAGATGGTTATATATATAGAGAGGTGGATATAGGTATAGAGAGATGGATATAGGTATAGAGAGATGGATATAGATATAGAGATAGGTGGCTATAGATAGAGAGAGATGGATAAAGATAGAGAGAGAGGGATACAGATAGAGAGAGATGGATATAGATAGAGAGAGATGGATATCGATATAGATAGATGGATGTAGATATAGAGAGATGGATATACATATAGAGAGATGGATATATATATAGAGAGGTGGATATAGGTATAGAGAGATGGATATAGGTATAGAGAGATGGATATAGATATAGAGAGATGGATATAGATATAGAGATATGGATATAGATATAGAGAGATGGATATATAGATATAGATATATGGATATAGATATAGATAGATGGATATAGATATAGAGATATGGATATAGATATAGAGAGATGGATATAGATAGAGAGAGATGGATATAGATAGAGAGAGATGGATATAGATAGAGAGAGATGGATATAGATAGAGAGAGATGGATATGGATAGAGATAGATTGATATAGATAGAGAGAGAGTGATGGATATAGATAGAGATAGATGGATATACATATAGAGAGATGGATATAGATATAGAGAGATGGACATAGATATAGAGAGATGGATGTAGATATAGAGAGATGTATATAGATATAGAGAGATGGATATAGATACAGATATAGAGAGATGGATATAGATAGAGAGAGATGGATATAGATAGAGAGAGATGGATACAGATAGAGAGAGATGGATATAGATAGAGAGAGATGGATATCGATATAGAGAGATGGATGTAGATATAGAGAGGTGGATATAGATATAGAGAGATGGTTATAGATATAGAGAGGTGGATATAGGTATAGAGAGATGGATATATATATAGAGAGATGGATATAGATATAGAGAGATGGATATAGATATAGAATGATGGATATAGATATAGAGAGATGTATATAGATATAGAGAGATGGATATAGATATAGAGAGATGGATATAGAAGATGGATATAGATATAGATAGATGGCTATAGAACTAGATAGATGGATACAGATAGAAAGAGATGGATATAGATAGAGAGAGATGGATACAGATATAGAGATAGATGGATATAGATATAGAGATAGATGGATATAGATATAGAGATAGATGGATATAGATAGAGAGAGATGGATATAGATAGAGAGAGATGGATATAGATAGAGAGAGACGGATATAGATAGAGAGAGATGGATATATATAGAGAGATGGATATACATAGAGAGAGATGGATATAGATATAGAGAGATGGATATAGATGTAGAGATATGGATGGAGATATAGAGGATGGATATAGATATAGAGAGATGGATATAGATAGAGAGAGATGGATATGGATAGAGATAGATGGATATAGTATAGAGAGAGGATAGAGAGTGATGGATATAGATAGAGATAGATGGATATAGATATAGAGAGATGGATAGATATAGAGAGATGGATATAGATATACAGAGATGGACATAGATATAGAGAGATGGATATAGATATAGAGAGATGTATATAGATATAGAGAGATGGATATAGATAGATATAGAGAGATGGATATATATATAGATATAGAGATGGATATAGATAGAGAGAGATGGATACAGATAGAGAGAGATGGATATAGATAGAGAGAGATGGATATATATAGAGAGATGGATATACATAGAGAGAGATGGATATAGATATAGAGAGATGGATATAGATGTAGAGATATAGATGCAGATAGAGAGGATATAGATAGAGAGAGATGGATATAGATAGAGAGAGATGGATATGGATAGAGATAGATTGATATAGATAGAGAGAGAGAGAGAGAGTGATGGATATAGATAGAGATAGATGGATATAGATATAGAGAGATGGATATACATATAGAGAGATGGATATAGATATAGAGAGATGGATATAGATGTAGAGATATGGATGCAGATAGAGAGAGGATGGATATAGATAGAGAGAGATGGATATAGATAGAGAGAGATGGATATGGATAGAGATAGATTGATATAGATAGAGAGAGAGAGAGAGAGTGATGGATATAGATAGAGATAGATGGATATAGATATAGAGAGATGGATATACATATAGAGAGATGGATATAGATATAGAGAGATGGACATAGATATAGAGAGATGGATGTAGATATAGAGAGATGTATATAGATATAGAGAGATGGATATAGATACAGATATAGAGAGATGGATATAGATAGAGAGAGATGGATATAGATAGGAGATAGATGGATACAGATAGAGAGAGATGGATATAGATAGAGAGAGATGGATATCGATATAGAGAGATGGATGTAGATATAGAGAGGTGGATATAGATATAGAGAGATGGTTATAGATATAGAGAGGTGGATATAGTATAGAGAGATGGATATATATATAGAGAGATGGATATAGATATAGAGAGATGGATATAGATATAGAATGATGGATATAGATATAGAGAGATGTATATAGATATAGAGAGATGGATATAGATATAGAATGATGGATATAGATATAGAGAGATGTATATAGATATAGAGAGATGGATATAGATATAGAGAGATGGTATATAGAAGATGGATATAGATATAGATAGATGCATAGAACTAGATAGATGATAGATGAGAGATGGATATAGATAGAGAGATGATATAGATATAGAGATAGATGGATATAGATATAGAGATAGATGGATATAGATATGAGATAGATGGATATAGATAGAGAGAGATGGATATAGATGAGAGAGAGATGGATATAGATATAGATATAGAGAGATGGATATAGATATAGAGAGATGGATATATATAGAGAGATGGATATAGATAGAGAGAGATGGATATGGATAGAGATAAATTGATATAGATATTGAGAGATGGATACAGATAGAGAGAGATGGATATAGATAGAGAGAGACGGATACACATATAGAGATATAGAGAGATGGATATAGATATAGAGAGATGGATATAGATATAGAGAGATGGATATAGATGTAGAGAGCTGGATACAGATAGAGAGAGATGGATATAGATAGAGAGAGATGGATATAGATAGAGAGAGATGGATAGAGATAGATTGATATAGATAGAGAGAGATGGATATAGATAGAGAGAGATGGATACAGATATAGAGAGAAGGATACACATATAGAGATATAGAGAGATGAATATAGATATAGAGAGATGGATATAGATATAGAGAGATGGATATAGATATAGAGAGATGGATATAGAAATAGAGAGATGGATATAGATATAGAGAGATGGATATAGATATAGAGAGATGGATATAGATATAGAGAGATGGATATAGATATAGAGAGATGGATATAGATATAGAGAGATGGATATAGATATAGAGAGATGGATACATATAGAGATATAGAGAGATGGATATAGATATAGAGAGATGGATATAGATATAGAGAGATGGATATAGATATAGAGAGATGGATACAGATATAGAGAGAGATGGATATAGATAGAGAGAGATGGATATAGATAGAGAAGATGGATATGGATAGAGAGAGATGGATAAATAAATGATAGAGAGATGGATATAGATAGAGAGAGATGGATATAGATATAGAGAGATGGATACACATATAGAGATATAGAGAGATGGATATAGATATAGAGAGATGGATATAGATATAGAGAGATGGATATAGATATAGAGAGATGGATGTAGATATAGAGAGATGGATGTAGATATAGAGAGATGGATATAGATGTAGAGAGATGGATACAGATAGAGAGAGATGGATATAGATAGAGAGAGATGGATATAGATAGAGAGAGATGGATATGGATAGAGATACATGGATATAGATAGAGAGAGATGGATATAAATAGAGAGAGATGGATATAGATATAGATAGATGGATATAGATATAGAGAGTAGATGGATATAGATATAGAGAGATGGATATAGATATAGAGAGATGGATATAGATATAGAGAGATGGATATAGATATATAGAGAGATGGATATAGATATAGAGAGATGGATATAGATAGAGAGAGATGGATATAGATAGAGAGAGATGGATATCGATATAGAGAGATGGATGTAGATATAGAGAGATGGATATAGATATAGAGAGATGGTTATAGATATAGAGAGGTGGATATAGGTATAGAGAGATGGATATATATATAGTATATAGAGAGATGGATATAGATATAGATATAGATAGATGGATATAGATATAGAATGATGGATATAGATATAGAGAGATGTATATAGATATAGAGAGATGGATATAGATATAGAGAGATGGATATAGATATAGAGAGATGGATATAGATATAGAGATAGATGGATATAGATAGAGAGAGATGGATATACATATAGAGTATAGAGAGATGGATATAGATAGAGAGAGATGGATGGATATAGATATAGAGAGATGGATACAGATATAGAGATACAGAGAGATGGATATAGAGAGATGGATATAGATATAGAGAGATGGATATAGATATAGTAGAGATGGATATAGATATAGAGAGATGGATATAGATATAGAGAGATGGATATAGATGTAGAGAGATGGATACGGATAGAGAGAGATGGATATAGATAGAGAGAGATGGATATAGATAGAGAGAGATGGATATAGATATAGAGATGATGGATATAGATATAGAGAGATGTATATAGATATAGAGAGTTGGATATAGATATAGAGAGATGGATATATATATAGAGAGATGGATATAGATATAGAGAGATGGATGTAGATATAGAGAAATGGATATAGATATAGAGAGATGGATACAGATAGAGAGAGATGGATATATATAGAGAGATATGGATATAGATAGAGAGAGATGGATACGGATAGAGAGAGATGGATATACATATAGAGATATAGAGAGATGGATATAGATAGAGAGAGATGGATATAGATATAGAGAGATGGATACACATATAGAGATATAGAGAGATGGATATAGAGAGATGGATATAGATATAGAGAGATGGATATAGATATAGTGAGATGGATATAGATATAGAGAGATGGATGTAGATATAGAGAGATGGATATAGATGTAGAGAGATGGATACAGATAGAGAGAGATGGATATAGATAGAGAGAGATGGATATAGATAGAGAGAGGTGGATATAGATATAGAATGATGGATATAGATATAGAGAGATGTATATAGATATAGAGAGATGGATATAGATATAGAGAGATGGATATAGATAGAGAGAGATGGATATAGATAGAGAGAGACGGATACACATATAGAGATATAGGGAGATGGATATAGATATAGAGAGATGGATATAGATATAGAGAGATGGATATAGATATAGTGAGATGGATATAGATATAGAGAGATGGATGTAGATATAGAGAGATGGATATAGATGTAGAGAGATGGATACAGATAGACAGAGATGGATATAGATAGAGAGAGATGGATATGGATAGAGATAGATTGATATAGATAGAGAGAGATGGATATAGATAGAGAGAGATGGATATAGATATAGAGAGAAGGATACACATATAGAGATATAGAGAGATGGATATAGATATAGAGAGATGGTTATAGATATAGAGAGATGGATATAGATATAGGGAGATGGATATAGATATAGAGAGATGGGTATAGATATAGAGAGATGGATACACATATAGAGATATAGAGAGATGGATATAGATATAGAGAGATGGATATAGATATAGAGAAATGGATATAGATATAGAGAGATGGATATAGATAGAGAGAGATGGATATATATAGAGACAGATGGATATAGATAGAGAGAGATGGATATGGATAGAGAGAGATGGATATACATAAAGAGATATAGAGAGGTTGATATAGATATAGAGAGATGGATACACATATAGATATAGAGAGATGGATATAGATATAGAGAGATGGATATAGATATAGAGAGATGGATATAGATATAGATATAGTGGATGGGTATAGATATAGAGAGATGGATGTAGATATAGAGAGATGGATATAGATGTAGAGAGATGGATACAGATAGAGAGATGGATATAGATATAGAGAGATGGATATAGATAGAGAGAGATGGATATAGATATAGAGAGATGGATATACATATAGAGATATAGAGAGATGGATATAGATATAGAGAGATGGATATAGATATAGAGAGATGGATATAGATATAGAGAGATGTATATAGATATAGAGAGATGGATATAGATATAGAGATATGGATATAGATATAGAGAGATGGATATAGATATAGAGAGATGGATATAGATATAGAGAGATGGATATAGATATAGAGAGATGGATATAGATATAGAGAGATGGATATAGATATAGAGAGATGGATATAGATATAGAGAGATGGTTATAGATATAGAGATAGATGGATATAGATATAGAGATAGATGGATATAGATAGAGAGAGATGGATATAGATAGAGAGAGATGGATATAGATATAGAGATAGATGGATATAGATATAGAGATAGATGGATATAGATATAGAGATAGATGGATATAGATATAGAGAGATGGATATATATATATATAGAGAGATGGATATAGATATAGAGAGATTGATATAGATATAGAGAGATGGATATAGGTATAGAGAGATGGATATAGATATAGAGAGATGGATATAGATATAGAGAGATGGATATAGATATAGAGAGATGGATATAGATATAGAGAGATGGATATAGATATAGAGAGATGGATATAGATACAGAGAGATGGATATAGATATAGATATAGAGAGATGGATAAAGATATAGAGAGATGGATTAAGATATAGAGAGATGGATATAGATATAGAGAGATGGATGTAGATATAGAGAAATGGATATAGATATAGAGAGATGGATACAGATAGAGAGAGATGGATATAGATAGAGAGAGATGGATATAGATAGAGAGAGACGGATACACATATAGAGATATAGGGAGATGGATATAGATATAGAGAGATGGATATAGATATAGAGAGATGGATATAGATATAGTGAGATGGATATAGATATAGAGAGATGGATGTAGATATAGAGAGATGGATATAGATGTAGAGAGATGGATACAGATAGAGAGAGATGGATATAGATAGAGAGAGATGGATATGGATAGAGATAGATTGATATAGATAGAGAGAGATGGATATAGATAGAGAGAGATGGATATAGATATAGAGAGAAGGATACACATATAGAGATATAGAGAGATGGATATAGATATAGAGAGATGGTTATAGATATAGAGAGATGGATATATATATAGGGAGATGGATATAGATATAGAGAGATGGGTATAGATATAGAGAGATGGATACACATATAGAGATATAGAGAGATGGATATAGATATAGAGAGATGGATATAGATATAGAGAAATGGATATAGATATAGGGAGATGGATACAGATAGAGAGAGATGGATATATATAGAGACAGATGGATATAGATAGAGAGAGATGGATATGGATAGAGAGAGATGGATATACATAAAGAGATATAGAGAGGTTGATATAGATATAGAGAGATGGATACACATATAGAGATATAGAGAGATGGATATAGATATAGAGAGATGGATAGAGATATAGAGAGATGGATATAGATATAGATATAGTGAGATGGGTATAGATATAGAGAGATGGATGTAGATATAGAGAGATGGATATAGATGTAGAGAGATGGATACAGATAGAGAGATGGATATAGATATAGAGAGATGGATATAGATAGAGAGAGATGGATATAGATATAGAGAGATGGATATACATATAGAGATATAGAGAGATGGATATAGATATAGAGATATGGATATAGATATAGAGAGATGGATATAGATATAGTGAGATGGATATCGATATAGAGAGATGGATGTAGATATAGAGAGATGGATATAGATATAGAGAGATGGTTATAGATATAGAGAGGTGATATAGGTATAGAGAGATGGATATATGTATATAGAGAGATGGATATAGATATAGAGAGATGCATAGATATAGAATGATGGATATAGATATAGAGAGATGTATATAGATATAGAGAGATGGATATAGATATAGAGAGATGGATATAGATAGAGTATAGATTGAGAATGGATATAGATATAGATGTATAGATATAGAGGTGAATATAGGTATAGAGAGATGGATATATATATAGAGAGATGGATATAGATATAGAGATAGATGGATATAGATATAGAATAGATGGATATAGATATAGAGAGATGTGATATAGATATAGAGAGATGGATACAGATAGAGAGAGATGGATATAGATAGAGAGAGATGGATATAGATAGAGAGAGATGGATATGGATAGAGATAGATTCATATAGATAGAGAGAGATGGATATAGATAGAGAGAGATGGATATAGAGAGATGGATATAGATATAGAGATATGGATATAGATATAGAGAGATGGATATATATATAGAAAGATGGATATAGATATAGAGATAGATGGATATAGATATAGAGATAGATGGATATAGATAGAGAGAGATGGATGGATATAGATAGAGAGTGATGGATATAGATTTACAGATAGATGGATATAGAAATAGAGAGATGGTTATAGATATAGAGAGATGGATATAGATATAGAGAGATGGATATAGATATAGAGAGATGGATATGGATATAGAGAGATGGATATAGATATAGAGAGATGGATATAGATATAGAGAGATGGATATAGATATAGAGAGATTGGTATAGATATAGAGAGATGGATACACATATAGAGATATAGAGAGATGGATATAGATATAGAGAGATGGATATAGATATAGAGAGATGGATATAGATATAGAGAGATGGATATAGATATAGAGAGATGGATATAGATATAGAGAGATGGATATAGATATAGAGAGATGGATATAGATATAGAGATATGGATATAGATAGAGAGAGATGGATATAGATAGAGAGAGATGGATATAGATATAGAGATAGATGGATATAGATATAGAGATAGATGGATATAGATATAGAGATAGATGGATATAGATATAGAGAGATGGATATAGATATAGAGAGATGGATATAGATATAGAGAGATGGATATAGGTATAGAGAGATGGATATAGATATAGAGAGATGGATATAGATATAGAGAGATGGATATGGATATAGAGAGATGGATATAGATATAGAGAGATGGATATAGATATAGAGAGATGGATATAGATATAGAGAGATGGGTATAGATATAGAGAGATGGATACACATATAGAGATATAGAGAGATGGATATAGATATAGAGAGATGGACATAGATATAGAGAGATGGATATATATATAGAGAGATGGATATAGATATAGAGAGATGGATATAGATATAGAGAGATGGATATAGATATAGAGAGATGGATATAGATATAGAGAAATGGATATAGATATAGAGAGATGGATATAGATAGAGAGAGATGGATATAGATAGAGAGAGATGGATATAGATAGAGAGAGATGGATATAGATAGAGAGAGATGGATATACATATAGAGATATAGAGAGATGGATACACATATAGAGATATAGAGCGATGGATATAGATATAGAGAGATGGATATAGATATAGTGAGATGGATATATATATAGAGAGTTGGATATAGATATAGAGAGATGGATATAGATGTAGAGAGATGGATACAGATAGAGAGAGATGGATATATATAGAGAGAGATGGATATAGATAGAGAGATGGATATGGATAGAGATAGATTGATATAGATAGAGAGAGATGGATATAGATAGAGAGAGATGGATATAGATATAGAGAGATGGATACACATATAGAGATATAGAGAGATGGATATAGATATAGAGAGATGGGTATAGATATAGAGAGATGGATACACATATAGAGATATAGAGAGATGGATATAGATATAGAGAGATGGATATAGATATAGAGAGATGGATATAGATATAGAGAGATGGATATAGATATAGAGAGATGGATATAGATATAGAGAGATGGATATAGATATAGAGAGATGGATGTAGATATAGAGAGATGGATATAGATATAGAGAGATGGATACAGATAGAGAGAGATGGATATAGATAGAGAGAGATGGATATAGATAGAGAGAGATGGATATGGATAGAGAGAGATGGATATACATATAGAGATATAGAGAGATGGATACACATATAGAGATATAGAGAGATGGATATAGATATAGAGAGATGGACATAGATATAGAGAGATGGATATAGATATAGAGAGATGGATATAGATATAGAGAGATGGATATAGATATAGAGAGATGGATATAGATATAGAGAGATGGATGTAGATATAGAGAGATGGATATAGATATAGAGAGATGGATACAGATAGAGAGAGATGGATATAGATAGAGAGAGATGGATATAGATAGAGAGAGATGGATATGGATAGAGAGAGATGGATATACATATAGAGATATAGAGAGATGGATACACATATAGAGATATAGAGAGATGGATATAGATATAGAGAGATGGATATAGATATAGTGAGATGGATATATATATATAGAGAGATGGATGTAGATATAGAGAGATGGATATAGATGTAGAGAGATGGATACAGATAGAGAGAGATGGATATAGATAGAGAGAGATGGATATAGATAGAGAGAGATGGATATGGATAGAGATAGATTGATATAGATAGAGAGAGGGATGGATATAGATAGAGAGATGGATATAGATATAGAGAGATGGATACACATATAGAGATATAGAGAGATGGATATAGATATAGAGAGATGGATATAGATATAGAGAGATGGATATATATATAGAGAGATGGATATAGATATAGAGAGAAGGATATAGATATAGAGAGATGGATATAGATATAGAGAGATGGTATAGATATAGAGAGATGGAGACACATATAGAGATATAGAGAGATGGATATAGATATAGAGAGATGGATATAGATATAGAGAGATGGATATAGATATAGAGAGATGGATATAGATATAGAGAGATGGATATAGATATAGAGAGATGGATGTAGATATAGAGAGATGGATATAGATATAGAGAGATGGATACAGATAGAGAGAGATGGATATAGATAGAGAGAGATGGATATAGATAGAGAGAGATGGATATGGATAGAGAGAGATGGATATACATATAGAGATATAGAGAGATGGATATAGATAGAGAGCGTTGGATATAGATATAGAGAGATGGATACACATATAAGATATAGAGAGATGGATACACATATAGAGATATAGAGAGATGGATATAGATATAGAGAGATGGATATAGATATAGAGAGATGGATATAGATATAGAGAGATGGATATAGATATAGAGAGATGGATATAGATATAGAGATATGGATATAGATATAGAGAGATGGATATAGATATAGAGAGATGGGTATAGATATAGAGAGATGGATACACATATAGAGATATAGATAGATGGATATAGATATAGAGAGATGGATATAGATATAGAGAAATGGATATAGATATAGAGAGATGGATAGAGATAGAGAGAGATGGATATAGATAGAGAGAGATGGATATAGATAGAGAGAGATGGACATGGATAGAGAGAGAGATGGATATAGATAGAGATAGATGGATATAGATATAGAGAGATGGATATACATATAGAGATATAGAGAGATGGAAATAGATGTAGAGAGATGGATATATATATAGAGGGATGGATATAGATATAGAGAGATGGATATAGATATAGAGAGATGGATATAGATATAGAGAGATGGATGTAGATATAGAGAGATGGATATAGATGTAGAGAGATGGATACAGATGGAGAGAGATGGATATAGATATAGAGAGATGGATGTAGATATAGAGAAATGGATATAGATATAGAGAGATGGATATAGATAGAGAGAGATGGATATATATAGAGAGAGATGGATATAGATAGAGAGAGATGGATATGGATAGAGAGAGATGGATATACATATAGAGGTATAGAGAGATGGATATAGATAGAGAGAGATGGATATAGATATAGAGAGATGGATACACATATAGAGATAGATGGATATATAGATATAGAGAGATGGATATAGATATAGAGAGATGGATATAGATATAGAGAGATGGATATAGATATAAAGAGATGGATATAGATATAGAGAGATGGATATAGATATAGAGAGATGGATACACATATAGAGATATAGAGAGATGGATATAGATATAGAGAGATGGATATAGATATAGAGAAATGGATATAGATATAGATAGATGGATATAGATAGAGAGAGATGGATATAGATAGAGAGAGATGGATATGGATAGAGATAGATTGATATAGATAGAGAGAGAGATGGATATAGATAGAGATAGATGGATATAGATATAGAGAGATGGATATACATATAGAGATATAGAGAGATGGATATAGATATAGAGAGATGGATATAGATATAGTGCGATGGATATAGATATAGAGAGATGGGTATAGATATAGAGAGATGGATATAGATATAGAGAGATGGATGTAGATATAGAGAGATGGATATAGATGTAGAGAGATGGATACAGATAGAGAGAGATGGATATAGATAGAGAGCGATGGATATGGATAGAGAGAGATGGATATAGATAGAGAGAGATGGATATAGATAGAGAGAGATGGATATAGATAGAGAGAGATGGATATAGATATAGAGAGATGGATATAGATATAGAGAGATGGATATAGATATAGAGAGATGGATATAGATATAGAGAGATGGATATAGATATAGAGAGATGGATATAGATATAGAGAGATGGATATAGATATAGTAGATGGATATAGATATAGAGAGATGGATATAGATATAGAGAGATGGATATAGATATAGAGAGATGGATATAGATAGAGAGAGATGGATATAGATAGAGAGAGATGGATATGGATAGAGATAGATTGATATAGATAGAGAGAGAGAGATGGATATAGATAGAGATAGATGGATATAGATATAGAGAGATGGATATACATATAGAGATATAGAGAGATGGATATAGATATAGAGAGATGGATATAGATATAGAGAGATGGATATAGATATAGAGAGATGGATATAGATATAGAGAGATGGTTATAAATATAGAGAGGTGGATATAGGTATAGAGAAATGGATATAGGTATAGAGAGATGGATATAGATATAGAGAGATGGATATAGATATAGAGAGATGGATATAGATATAGAATGATGGATGTAGATATAGAGAGGTGGGTATATATATAGAGAGATGGATATAGATATAGAGAGATGGATGTAGATATAGAGAGATGGATATAGATAGTAGAGAGATGGATATAGATAGAGAGAGATGGATATAGATATAGAGAGATGGATATAGATATAGAGAGATGGATATAGATATAGAGAGATGGATATAGATAGATAGAGAGATGGATATAGATATAGAGAGATGTATATAGATATAGAGAGATGTATATAGATATAGAGAGATGGATATAGATATAGAGAGATGGATATAGATAGAGAGAGATGGATACAGATAGAGAGAGATGGATATAGATAGAGAGAGATGGATATCGATATAGAGAGATGGATGTAGATATAGAGAGGTGGATATTGATATAGAGAGATGGTTATAGATATAGAGAGGTGGATATAGGTATAGAGAGATGGATATATATATAGAGAGATGGATATAGATATAGAGAGATGGATATAGATATAGAATGATGGATATAGATATAGAGAGATGTATATAGATATAGAGAGATGGATATAGATATAGAGAGATGGATATAGATATAGAGAGGTGGATATAGATATATGGATATAGATAGAAAGAGATGGATATAGATAGAGAGAGATGGATACAGATATAGAGATAGATGGATATAGATATAGAGATAGATGGATATAGATATAGAGAGATGGATATAGATAGAGAGAGATGCATATAGATAAAGAGAGAGATGGATATAGATATAGAGAGATGGATACACATATAGAGATATAGAGAGATGGATATAGTTATAGAGAGATGGATATAGATATAGAGAGATGGATATATATATATAGAGAGATGGATATAGATATAGAGAGATGGGTATAGATATAGAGAGATGGATACACATATAGAGATATAGAGAGATGGATATAGATATAGAGAGATGGATATAGATATAGAGAGATGGATATAGATATAGAGAGATGGATATAGATATAGAGAGATGGGTATAGATATAGAGAGATGGATACACATATAGAGATATAGAAAGATGGATATAGATATAGAGAGATGGATATAGATATAGAGAGATGGATATAGATATAGAGAGATGGATATAGATATAGAGAGATGGATGTAGATATAGAGAGATGGATATAGATATAGAGAGGTGGATATAGATAGATGGATATAGATAGAAAGAGATGGATATAGATAGAGAGAGATGGATACAGATATAGAGATAGATGGATATAGATATAGAGAGATGTATATAGATATAGAGAGATGGATATAGATATAGAGAGATGGATATAGATATAGAGAGGTGGATATAGATAGATGGATATAGATAGAAAGAGATGGATATAGATAGAGAGAGATGGATACAGATATAGAGATAAATGGATATAGATATAGAGATAGATGGATATAGATATAGAGAGATGGATATAGATAGAGAGAGATGCATATAGATAAAGAGAGAGATGGATATAGATATAGAGAGATGGATACACATATAGAGATATAGAGAGATGGATATAGATATAGAGAGATGGATATAGATATAGAGAGATGGATATATATATATATATATATAGAGAGATGGATATAGATATAGAGAGATGGGTATAGATATAGAGAGATGGATACACATATAGAGATATAGAGAGATGGATATAGATATAGAGAGATGGATATAGATATAGAGAGATGGATATAGATATAGAGAGATGGATATAGATATAGAGAGATGGGTATAGATATAG
The DNA here is from genome assembly GCA_035044765.1 of Leucophenga montana. Classification (NCBI taxonomy): domain Eukaryota; kingdom Metazoa; phylum Arthropoda; class Insecta; order Diptera; family Drosophilidae; genus Leucophenga; species Leucophenga montana. Next base: position 16,317 of record JAWNNQ010001215.1, read on the forward strand.
AGAGATGGATACACATATAGAGATATAGAGAGATGGATATAGATATAGAGAGATGGATATAGATATAGAGAGATGGATATAGATATAGAGAGATGGATATAGATATAGAGAGATGGATGTAGATATAGAGAAATGGATATAGATATAGAGAGATGGATATGGATAGAGATAGATTGATATAGATAGAGAGAGAGAGATGGACATAGATAGAGAGAGATGAATATAGATATAGAGAGATGGATATACATATAGAGATATAGAGAGATGGATATAGATATAGAGAGATGGATATAGATAGAGAGAGATGGATATGGATAGAGATAGATTGATATAGATAGAGAGAGAGATGGATATAGATAGAGAGAGATGAATATAGATATAGAGAGATGGATATAGATATAGAGAGATGGGTATAGATATAGAGAGATGGATACACATATAGAGATATAGAGAGATGGATATAGATATAGAGAGATGGATATAGATATAGAGAGATGGATATATATATAGAGAGATGGGTATAGATATAGAGAGATGGATACACATATAGAGATATAGAGAGATGGATATAGATATAGAGAGAAGGATATAGATATAGAGAGATGGATATAGATATAGAGAGATGGATATAGATATAGAGAGATGGATATAGATATAGAGAAATGGATATAGATATAGAGAGATGGATATGGATAGAGATAGATTGATATAGATAGAGAGAAAGAGATGGACATAGATAGAGAGAGATGAATATAGATATAGAGAGATGGATATACATATAGAGATATAGAGAGATGGATATAGATATAGAGAGATGGATATAGATAGAGAGAGATGGATATGGATAGAGATAGATTGATATAGATAGAGAGAGAGATGGACATAGATAGAGAGAGATGAATATAGATATAGAGAGATGGATATACATATAGAGATATAGAGAGATGGATATAGATATAGAGAGATGGATATAGATATAGAGAGATGGATATATATATAGAGAGATGGATATAGATATAGAGAGATGGGTATAGATATAGAGAGATGGATACACATATAGAGATATAGAGAGATGGATATAGATATAGAGAGATGGATATAGATATAGAGAGATGGATATAGATATAGAGAGATGGATGTAGATATAGAGAAATGGATATAGATATAGAGAGATGGATATGGATAGAGATAGATTGATATAGATAGAGAGAGATGGACATAGATAGAGAGAGATGACTATAGATATAGAGAGATGGATATACATATAGAGATATAGAGAGATGAATATAGATATAGAGAGATGGATATAGATAGAGAGAGATGGATATGGATAGAGATAGATTGATAAAGATAGAGAGAGAGAGAGATGGATATAGATAGAGAGAGATGAATATAGATATAGAGAGATGGATATACATATAGAGATATAGAGAGATGGATATACATATAGAGATATAGAGAGATGGATATAGATATAGAGAGATGGATGTAGATATAGAGAGATGGATATAGATGTAGAGAGATGGATACAGATAGAGAGAGATGGATATAGATGGAGAGAGATGGATATAGATAGAGAGATGGATATAGATAGAGAGATGGGTATCGATATAGAGAGATGGATGTAGATATAGAGAGGTGGATATAGATATAGAGAGATGGTTATAGATATAGAGAGGTGGATATAGGTATAGAGAGATGGATATATATATAGAGAGATGGATATAGATATAGAGAGATGGATATAGATATAGAATGATGGATATAGATATAGAGAGATGTATATAGATATAGAGAGATGGATATAGATATAGAGATATGGATATAGATATAGAGAGATGGATGTAGATATAGAGAGATGGATGTAGGTATAGAGAGATGGATATAGATGTAGAGAGATGGATACAGATGGAGAGAGATGGATATAGATAGAGAGAGATGGATATGGATAGAGAGAGATTGATATAGATAGAGAGAGATTGACATAGATAGAGAGAGAGATGGATATAGATAGAGAGAGAGAGATGGATATAGATATAGAGAGATGGATATACATATAGAGAGATGGATATAGGTATAGAGAGATGGATATAGATATAGAGAGCTGGATATAGATATAGAGAGGTGGATATAGATATAGAGAGGTGGATATAGATATAGAGATATGGATATAGTTATAGAGAGATGGATAAAGTTTTAGAGAGATGGATATAGATATAGTGAGATGAATTTAGATATAGAGAGATGGATATAGATATAGAGAGATGGATATAGATATAAAGCGATGGATATAGATATAGAGAGATGGATATAGATATGGAGAGATGGATATAGATATAGAGAGATGGATATAGCTTTAGAGAGATGGATATAGATATAGAGAGATAGATACAGATATAGAGAGATGGATATAGATATAACGCAATGGATATAGATATAGAGAGATGGATATAGATATGGAGAGATGGATATAGATATAGAGAGATGGATATAGATATAGATAGGGAGAGTTGGATATAGATAGAGAGAGATGGATATAGATAGAGAGAGATGGATATAGATATAGAGAGATGAAAATAGATATAGAGAGATGGATATAGATATAGAGATAGATGGATATAGATATAGAGAATGGATATAGAGATAGAAAATGCAACATTTATCCGAATTGTATTCAGTATTCATATACAGCATTAAACCACGGATATTTTTACAATGTATCATTTGCTTCGATATAAAAACACTTCTATTTTGCGATACCATAACCCCCACATCCTTTGTTTAGTGGGTCAATATGGATACCCTATTTCAATGCAATATATTTCGGTACCTGGCTATAGCTGCTTATCTTCAAAGTTGTTACCCAAAAAATGTGAACAACTATCAGAACGATAGACAGATTGACATGGCTTATCGACTTGATCAAAAATATTTATACTTTATGGAGTGTACGATATCTAGCTTCTAGTGGACGGATGCTTTACATATACACTAATAGGTGGGACCCGCCCTCTGTTTGTGGTAGCCCCCATACAAACCTACTGCCCAATTTTGTGTTTTTGTATGAGAAACTTCTTAATTCAAGTCAATATTAGGTTGAAATGCGATATGGTGCCTTTTTATGGCTTGGCCCGTCCACTTTTTTGGGGTAGATCCCATATAAACCCACAACTCACTTTAATGCATTTGTATGGAAAACGTCTATATCAAGTTGAAATTTGATATGGCGGCATCTTACACATCTACTAGTAGACGTGTACCGCCCACTTTTTGAGGTAGCCCCTATATAAACCCCCACATTTGTGTTTTACTATACTATTTAAAATTTTGTGTGAATGGTATTATAGCTTCGGTTCAACCGAATTTAACGTTGTTTCTTGTTTATGTGTATATACCTTGCATACTCGTATTTTGTATTTTTATATATACATAGGTACCTACATTTTTTTGTTGTTGTTTTTTTTTTACTGAAAAATATGAAAACTTTCGACAGGAAGGACTGATAAGGCTATTTTTGCTTTGCAGCCGAAGCGACATATTCGTATTTCTGCTTTTCCCGTTCTCCTCCATTTTGACGCTCTATCTGTTTTCTTCCATTTGATACTTGTCGTTGTCCTTGTCGCTGTTGTTATTTCTACATTCTTTCTCCCATATTTCCTTTCATTTTCCTGCATCCTTTGTGCATTTTTGCGCATTGTCTGCTTTAAGCATTTTTCACTTATTGTTTGCGATTTATTCATAACTCGTTTTTTTATTGTTTGTATGTCCCTCCTATTTGGCTCCAACCCTTTTTTATTTATTTTTTCTCTGTTTTCTCTCTTTTTTATATTTTTTTTTTTTTGTGTTGACTGGTTTGCTAACAGTTTGCAGTCTTTTACACCTGACTTCTTGTCCGCATTGTGAAAGGAAATGTGTTCGATAAGCTTTCACTTTTGATGAGCATTTAGCGGGTCGTATTTAACATTTTATACATGTATTGTAGTTCATGGGCAGTTCAGGATATTTGTTTTTTTCGTAAATGAAAAAAAGGTAAACAAACAGACAACATTCATTTTGCCTTTATAAAAGTCTAACAATAGTATTAATTTGTAGTCCGAATACTACTAAGTAATTTCAGAGTTCGATAAAATAGATTTATGAGTTTTGTTAAATAGTATCAAACTTCTCTTGTAAACACGAATAAATACCTCACATTTTCTTTCCTGCTCTGAATATTATATATTACATATCCTACATATACGAGTATATGTATAAATGCGATTGTTTGATTAATTCGTCTAAAGCTCCGAAATGGCTGAACCGATTTCCATTAACATTTTTCAGAATTATTGGTTATGATCAATTATAGAAAATGGTTCTTTTCCGGATTGTTGGAAGGATTCCTTTATCATTCCATTTCATAAGAAAGGAGATAAATCGAACATATGTAACAATAAATTGTTCGAAAAAATTATTGCAAACCATCTTGTGCATTATATTGCTCCAATCATTTCTCTTTTTCAGCATGGCTTTCTCAAGATTCATTCTGTTAACACAAATGATTTGGAGTTTACTTCGAGATCCATCAGTGCTTTTTCTGATGGAATGCAGACTGACGTAATTTGCACAGATTTTAGTAAAGCATTTGGTACTGTAAATCATAAAATAATGCTTTTTCAATTATATAAAATCGGGTTTCCCTCAAATTTTACTCAATGTATAAAAACTTATCTTTGTGAGCGGAAACAGTGTGTAATTTTTAGATCAGCAACTTCTAAAATGATCAACGTTTCTTCTGGTGCTCCACAAGGTAGTCATTGGAGCCCAGCATTATTTTTGCTGTTTCTAAACGACCTCCCGTCGTTCATTCTCAATGCGAAAATATTAATGTACGCGAACGATGTTAAACTTTTCCTTCATTTCAAATTGCAAACTCAATTCTCATTGCTAGAAGATGATTTGGATCGCATGGTTGTGCGGTGCAACACAAATAAACTTTATTTAAATGATAAAAAGTGTAAATGTATGTCTTTCATAGACGCGCGTAAACCAATTCAATCGTCTTATTGTATTTGTGGCAACGCTCTTGAAAAAGTCGAAACGTTCTACGATCTTGGAATATTAATGGATCCTAAGTTGAACTGTAATGGCCATATAGACATTACGGTGAATAAAGCACCATCGTTGCTGGGCTTTGTTAAATGGTGGTCAAAAGAGTTTGTCGACCCGTATATAACTAAGTTGTTGTTCACTGATTTAGTACGCCCCATCCTTGAGTATGGTTGTATAGTCGAGAATCCTCAGTACAGAGTGCATTCTATATAAATTGAATCGGTGCAGAAAGAGTTCCTAATTTTTGCTTTATGAAGCTTAAATTGGGATCCCTCTTATTGTCTTCCCTCGTATTCGAGGTGTCTTAAGCTACTTGGTTTGCCTACGTTAAAAAACCGCCGTTCAATGTTAAGTGTAATGTTTCTGCATAAATAATATTTTATTCCCCAGAGACCAAACAGGCATTTTGTGCCTCTCAAATTCCGAATTTCTGTCTAGATTGGTCCATTTATTGCAGGATTTTTCATCTTGTATGCGAATATATGACCAAAGACAATGTTAATGTCGTTGTGTAAACTCCGAATTAATACAGGATGGACCCACTTATCCTGGCCCATCGGATAACATTATAACTATGAAGTATGTTTTCAGACTGGCTTGACAGTTCATGAACATTTTTTTCATGTTGCTATCAGTCAGCCTTATCTGATCCCCCAATTTGTAATAAAATGGTGACATTTGATTGCCCCAAAAGTAATTTATCAACAAAATTAACATAACAAATTCTCTGTGTCCAAAATAAACGAAAAAAAAAAAAATTTTTTTTTGTAGTGGCCTATATTAGGTAAACATATCCATAAATTTCAGCTAGCTCAATGTAATTTTTTTTTTGTTTTTCATTTTTACAACAGAACGTTTTTAGGTAAGTGCAAATTATTTACACCCTTTTTAACCCTCTAAAACACAACGTATTCGCTTGATTTTTTTCTGTTGGGAAGAATGTGAAGAGAAGCACGGACGAATGTAATTTTTTTTCTAAGGTATTGAGAGTAAGGTCGGTAAAACCAGGTAACGTCCTTGGCCAATCACAAAGACTCTCTCTCTCTCTCTCTCTAACTCTCTCTCTCCCCGACTCTTCTCTCTCTCCCCGACTCTCTCTCTCTGTCTCTTTCTCTCTCTTAGCGCTCTCAATTTGGTAAATTGCTTTTTCTTTCTCTCGGTTCCGTTGGTTTCAGTTGGACGAATAGCGAAAAAAATATTGTCTATCTCCGTCGTGCTCTAAAGAGCGATTCACATTGTAGAGCATGTCGATCGAGCAGCTCGACGTTAGACTCGAAATTGTTGTGTGCGCACTTGCAAACATGTTGGCGAGCATCAGTTGAGTGTGTTTTTGATAGTGTAGAAAGAATTGATACTTACGTAAACAACAATTCGTTTATAACTGTGCGTTAATTAATTGCATAACTACGCAATAATTACACTGGTCAACAGACAAAAACAGACAAGAATGAATGTAGTTTTTCTAGGGTAATTTAAGGCCGCTCATTTCATTGTAAAAAACCGGAAAGAAAAAATGTCATCCTGGAGAAAAAAAAATATCAATAAAGCTTTGATAAGCAATGACAAAATTATTCTCCCACCACTGCACATTAAACTTGGACTCATGAAGTAATACCTGAAAGCTTTAGAAAAGGTATGTGAATGTTTCCAGTATTTGATAAAGAAATTTTCTGGTCGATTGATTCAAGCTATAATACATCCCAAGGCTACCCTTTTATAAATTAAAAAAAAAAAAAAACTAGAGTTTATAACTCGTCATCCGGAAGTAACAAAGTGATTGACATACTGTGCTGTGACTGAATATTTACATTTAAAATTCGTTTTTCGAAGAGAGAGGGTCCAAAACTTTTTAGATACATATTTCGAGATACATTGAAGCTTTATACTTATTGTAACAAACTTTACATATGACATGCTTCACAATTTCTCCTACTTGCTTTCGCTCTCTATGTAAATAGCCCGAAAAGTTGCAGTTGCATCATGCGGTAATGCAACACTGTTGTATATCTACATTTGTGTTTATTCATTTTTACATTTCGCACGTAGTTTGAAGTGCATTTCATACATAATTATGTCATGAAGCTTGCAACATATTAAGGTACAATAGTAGACAGCGTGCACTCCATATACATATTCTTGAAAAATTGGTGAGTAATGTCGACGTTTAGCCTTCATGTCCCGTAGAGCAAATCTATTGAAATTTTTCGCACAGGCTAGTATTGGTCCCAAATAGAAAATTTGTAAGTTTCAAAAAATCTTTAGGGATGTGGGCGAGGTAAAATGTATAAAAGGAGCTACAACTATGTGCATAAAAATAACAATACCACATGATTGTAGTTATGGTAAGGTTAGGTTAGGTTAGAATGGTTGGGTGAGTTACAATCTCCTACCCAGCACTTAGGCCGCTCATGGCCCGTTGTGATACCACATGCATCTCCTATGAGAGTCGCACCGTACCCTTTTGACAGCTATTGGAAAGTTTTTACATACTTCAGACAATTTTTGACCTCTTGCTTAAAAGTTTCAGAGAAGATTAACATAGAAAGTGATGAACAATTCGGGTTTCTCGCAATTACCACAGCTTTTTTAACCCTGAAGAGTCTGCCCAACAAGAAAGGTCCTTAAGTGTTGTATAAATAAGGTCATATATTGTTAGTGGCAATCTGCTACAAAGTGTCAACGAAACGTTATCGGCATAAGCTATAATACGATAACCACCTTCTTTCATACGCCTAAGCATCTTATCGATTGTGGGCAAGGGTTCCCCCTTGGGGTGTGCCCCTTTTGGCATATCTGCGAGCGAATGACTCTCCCAGTTCGGCATTCACAGCTCTACAGCATAGCAGTTGCCTGATAAAGCCTACTAGTGAGTCATTAACTCCCAGATCTGTTTTAGCATCTGTTATAGACTCCGTGTTGATGTTGTTGAAAGCTATTTATATATCCAGGAAGTAGTCATATTCATTAATTATTTTAGTACGGTTTTCTTAATTTGGAATTATGTTGGGTTTCAACGAAGTCTAATACATTTGTTTAGCAACTTGTACTATTTCTGGGATCCAGTATAAGATGCTGGTAGAAAAAATTTGCTGTATGCAGTCCAAAGTTGCATTTCATAGATATAATTTTTGCATTGCCGCTAGCGAATAGATTTTCCGAGCATAAACTGTTTGAAGGAATGTTTGTCGAAATAGGCCACCATAGGTTCATCAACCGAAAATGAGTTGTCAAACGGCACTCCTAAATCAAACTAACGATGAATCTTTAAAAATTTATAGCAATCCTGGAACTTTTTGGAACTGATTATACGCATCATTAACCGTTGCCCAACACATTTAGGTGGTCGGAACCTGCAAATAGAAGAGCGATTTATTTTTATTTTTTAATTTATCCACTCAGAATAGGAATACCTAGACATGTTTACAGTTCTTTAATATAAACAGATAAAGTACTATCCCCTTTAGTAGAAATATGTTTCATTGTTTCTTTATGAATGTATTGCTTAAATCGACCATCAAATACCTTCTTGAATAGTTTAAAAGGATTAAGGTTATGTTCAACCATATCTGCCACAATATATGGTTTCTAGTAACATTTTAGTGTAACTACGGATAATTAAAATTTTGTTTGTTTAAGTTTTTCCGTACATGGAATCTTTCGATCATTTGCAGACTCAGTCTTTGATACATGTTTAATTCATAAACTGTAACTCCACGTCCATTTTCAAGTTTTACAAACTTGATTTCACTTAATTTCACATGCCCTTTTTAACACCCTACATCCCTCTGCATCATCATCTGCATCTCAGTTCAATATTTCGTTTTCTTCATGCTTGGCTATTTCAACGCCAAAATTGGGAAGGAAGGAATCTTTGGCTCAACGGTCAGAAAATTTAGCCTTCAGGACGGTACCTCCAGCAATGGAGAGAGGCTAATCGATTTCGCCGTAGGTAGAACGGTCGGGCATGGTCTTACATAATGAAGTGATGCTACTCGCATATGCTGATGATATGGTCATCACCGTACTTCCAAAGTACTTCTCGCTACTCCTTAGTTGAAAAGTATTGCTACTCCCGAAGAAACATTGGCTGTGTTTTTAGCATCAAATCAACTTGCTATCCCCCATTAGAAGCAAGAAGTAATTTCTTCAACTTCAACCGAAGTTGAACTTCAGTCCCTGCTAGACCAGCAGAACGACTTATGGTATCCATGAACGAACAGTTGATAGCAATATATGGAGATTTTAAAGCAACTCTATATTGCTAATAATCTAATCTAATGTTGACAGGCATTGTGTGAAAATGTGTTTTATTTTCCTTATTCCTCTCCGATTAAGAAATCATTGAACGCATTGAAAGCATAATTGGCCAGCGATATGACAGGTATAGACTTAGAGCTCATTAGCAGATTTAAAATTGTATTACAAGCTCTTCAACAAAAATTTCGAGAAATGCAGTGAATGAAGATCTTTTTAATATGCTATTAGCTTCATCTGACCCATTTATTTCTAGTATACCGTAATTAGATACTAGCTGATACCCGGCGCGTTTCTGGCATTCCACATGCCTCTCATTCCCACTGCCACTACTTCCCCTGCCAATCCTTCCCCCTGTCCCACTTTCCCCATGCCCCTTACCCAAACACTCATTCCCCAACTACCCAACACAACAATTTGGCTATATTACCGGGTTTCAAATGATTGAATAAATTATGTTTATTTTAATTGTTCAAAACTTCTCTGTATACTATATTAGATGTAATATTATTATTTGGTACCAAAATATATTTTCGTTCAGGAGTTCCAATCCGAGATAAGCCAACATATAAATGCCCACGGGAAAGACACTGCTTTCTCAGGTCAATGCCCACCAGAGAGAATGTTTGACCCTGGGACTTATTAGTAGTGGGGGCAAAAGAGATCTTGACGGGATACTGCATCCTTTTAAATGGTGTGGGTCGATCCTTCGGAATCATGGGTATGCGCGGCGCATAAGCCAGTTGTCCCACTGCTGGTCCTGTGAGAATAGTCGCCATGATTATATTCTCCCGCAACTCTTTCATAAGCAGCCTTGTGCCATTACACAGAAATGAAATCTTTATATATAAAAATCTTCTGTACGTGACTGAACTACTCCTAAACGGCTGGACCAATTTTGATGAAAATTTTTGTGTGCATGGAGATTCGAGAATGGGGTATTCCACTGTGAATGCCCACGATTGTTCCTGGCCTAACAAATTTAAGGTAAAGGGGGTGTTGGGAAGATGTGGAAGGGAAACAGCAGGAAGAGAAAGAGGTGGATGGGTGAAAAAAGGGGCAAGGATATAGGGGAATGGGAGGTATTGGAAAAAATGGAAGGAAAAGGGGTCAGCGGAAAGAAGGGTAGGGGAATGAGAGGTATGGTAAGGGGTCATTGGGATGGATGGGTATAGGTATGTGAGGCAGGGGGAAGGGCAGCAACGCGTAGGGTACCATATAAGATAGAGGGATGAAATGTTGTATGCATGTTAAGGGGATCGAAGAGGACAGGGAGAAGGGGTGGTAAAATAAGTGGCGGCAGGGGAAGGTGCAGGGGAATGGGTGCAGTGTGAAGGGTGGTAGGCGAAGAGGTGAAAAGGGACAGGGGAAGATTAGTAGGGTAATAGGTGGTAGGGTATGGGGGCATGGGGAAAGAAAAACATGAGGAAGGAGTGGCAGGGGAAAGAGTGGCAGAGGGAAGGAGTGGCAGGTGGAGAGGCAGAAACATGCCGGGTACCAGCTAGTATATCTGTAAAAATTTCGGGCTTTCACCTGTTGTAGGAAGAAGACTACCAATTAAATGATGAGTCTGACCCTCTATCTTAAAAGAATGCATAAAGTTTCCTACCCGAATTTCTTTGGCACCGAACGACGTCATTTAAAATAGTGTATTATATTTACGTATATTGTTTAAAAAATGGGAAGAATACGGATGATCACTTGTCAAGAGACTTTTTACTGGTTGTGGTGGCTCTTCAATATCAGAGAGAATCACTTTGCCTTCAGCACAACACACCATTTAGTTCATCGCTCCATTTTTTTTTTGCAAAACACTTAGGACAGGTTTTAATCACTGCTCCAATTGTTACTGGGCGCTGCTTAGCATAATCGATGTTGGGATCATAATTGAAAGCTGATCTATTACTGTGAGGTGCACTTCGATGGCGTATTCTAGATGTTCGTTGTCTCTGTGCCGCAGCAGTGAGCTTCTGCGCACGTTCGGTGTTAGACTCCCTATTACGTATTTCTGACATATTCTGTCTATGGTTAGCCAGCCGCTGAGACCTTTCGGTGCTAGACTCTCTAGCACGCGCTTGCGATCTGTATTCTCTTTCACTCGCAAGGCGCTGTGCATGCTTAGAGGAAGTCTCTCCCATTCGGCGTTCTAAAGTCGCTCTTGTCTGGGATGTATGTGTAGATAGTTGTGATTTTCTTTTAGGCATACTGACGTTATTTTTTCAAAACTCTATATGCAAACAATAAGACGTAAGTCGTAAGTACATATATATCTATTAATAAATAATCAAATGCCTACCTAAAAAATGAAATAAATACTAAAATCGCGTTAATTTAATGTGTATATCATCATATATTATAGCCTATGTTATTCAGAAATAAAGTGGCTTTCTATTGGTAAAAGAAATCAAATCAAAATCGGTTCAGTAGATCCAGAGATTACACCCTACAACGTCACAAACTCACAAACTTTACCTCTTTATAATATTTGTATAGATTAATTTCATATTTTACTTTATTTCAACTTCGATTTTTACATGTATTTTGTGAGTAGTGCGTTAAATCATAAGATATATTGTTCTTGTCGCACTTGGAAATAAGTTATAATAAATAAATAACTGTGGCCACAAGTCAGCTTCTTCGATTAAATAATAACAAAGATCGGTAATAAACGGATTGCGATTCTTGTTGGACAGCTGAGGGCCGTTTTCAACTAAATTTCTGAATACAATCTTAATTCGAACTCGGAATAGATCCATTACGTCCGGACTTAGAGATATTCGAGGTTATGTACACGAATGGTGGTGGATATTTTGGCTCTTTTTGACGTTAGTAAGTAGTACTGTGATATGTAGATTATTGTATGTAGATTATTACAACAATTTTGTTCAGACTGTATCTACCCTTAAAAATATGCAAACTATAAATTTTTCACGAACATAGCTTCAAATATCTCAACATTTTGACGTGGTGGAAAAGGAAGGATTCAGATTCTGCGCAAAAATATACTTCGAAAATGACTCTCAGATGTAAATAACAGATCCTAGCAGGTCTATGAATGGCTTACAAGTGCATGACATATCAAAATTTTTTCAAAATTTTTACTTTGGCTTTGTTCTATTCCGGTATTACGTGCTCAATTTATTTCACTTTTTTGACAATACAAAACTGTAAGCAATTCCTAACCCCCCCAAAAAAAAAAAAAAAAAAAAACAGACCTTCAACATCTTAAACGGTTTAAAATTTATAGAATTTTGTCCAACTGCGCGACATCAGCAGAAGTAATTGTCAGCTTTTTAAACAGATTTTCAGTCATTTAAATAGAGACGACGATGGTTAGTAAAGTAGTTGAATTACACTCTCCTCGCAAGAATGCCAACAATTATTTGTAAAAGTGTTTTCTTCATATTGCTTGATTTTTCGTTGTGTCGTCTTCTTCTTCAAAAACCTGACTCCAAATTATCGACTAAATTGAGTCGTTTTTTTGCGTTTCCATATAACTGATTTAATTTCTTCTCATCTGATATTTTTGACAGCAACTCGCCTGAGAACACTTTATTGTGTAAAGACTGCTTTATGGTTATAAAAAGTCTGTATACCAACTTTCAAATGAACATTTCAAGGAGTGACGGTAAAGCTCCGACAAACTTACTGGCTGACGGACAAGCTAGATAGACTCGTCTTGTCGGAATACAGAATTTCATGAATACAGGATTTCGCTTACAAATCAAAACTGTCCAGGCATAGCCCCATGGGGACGAACACCTTCATGTTTTCACACACATACAAACGAACGTATGCCGAAGGTGGCTGCTTGATGCTAAAGAGAAACCAAAATTAGAATTATGGCACACTGTACAAATTATGCCTCAAATGGTTTACACTTTGGGTACTCTCCTTTTGCTCTAAGGGCCGCCCAGAAATTGAGAGGCAATAAATGAGCAATTTCTTTTACAAAAGAATTTTTGTTGGTGTTTCAATTATTACACGTTTTTTTTTTTTTATATATTTGTTTGATTCCTCTTCTTTTAAATTTTTATCAACAAAAACACAATCAAAAACAGACTGAACTTATGCCCACAACAATTTCGAGCCTAACTGGAGTTGCTCCACCGACATGCTCTACAATATGAATCGCCCCTTAGAGCACGACAGAGACAGAGAATATATTTTTCTTTATTTTTTTCAACTGTAACCAAAGGAACCGAAAAGATACCAGAGAGAGAGAGAGAGAGAGAGAGAGAGAGAGAGAGTATTTTTGATTGATCGGAGTTTACCTATCTTAGACGAAATACTTTTGAAAAAAAAAAATACATTCGTGCTCCTCTTCACATTCTTCCCAAACAAAAAAAAAAAACAAAAAAACAATCGAATATGTTGTGTTTAAGAGGGTTATAAATTGTGTGAATGATTACCACTTGCCTATTTATATATGGAGAGATATTACACAACGAGAAACATATTTGTTTGAAAAGCTTGCTATGATCTTCTTATAAGTTTTTTATTATTGTATTTATTTTCCATTTGGATCATCTATTGTCATCAGATCCACACGTGCATATTATTTTTCAACTTAGTCCGATAAGTAGAATAGAGTTTAAATTGAGATGTACCCATGAAACACAGACGGTAAGTAAAATAAATGCATATAAAAAGAGAGAGTGAGAGAGAGAAGAGCGAGAGAGAGAGCGAAACAGAAAACCAAAGAAAAAGTGTTTGATCATTAAGGATTGTACCGAATTTGAAAAACTCATTTTGTGTCAGGCTTAGCTGCAAATCTTCTATAGGGCAAAGTACTTACTAACAAATAATAAAAAAGGAAAAAGCGATGGATTCCCTTTTTTATTTTGGTTGTACACGAAAATACACATTTTAAAGCCGTTTATACTGTGGCTAATAAGCCGCAAAATCACAAAGCATACCCCGGGAAGAACGCAGAATATGTTGCGATTTAATTAAGCAAAATCGCGTAATCACATCAAGCATGGCTCAACAATTCCATTAGCGATGAGCTGCTGTCTTCGCAGTTGTTGAATAGTAGTAGGCGGCAAGTAGGATAGCAAAAGGCAGTGAAAGTAAATCCAACCAGAGCCGAAAATGATGGCGTTAACATTAACATGGCGAGTGGTTTTTTGAGGTAGCACACAAAAATACAAAGTGTGAATGAGATTAGCTTAAGAGTGGGATGGTATGAAGGCAGAGTGGAGGGGATTTTGAAAAATACGAAAATATTTACTAAACACTTCACAGTATTTCAACACCTCTGCTATAAGTGTAGCAACAAAAAAAAAACAAAACAAAAAAACAAACAAACAAACAAGAGAACTGTTTAACGTCGGTGGAACCGTATCTCTAATACTTTACACAACATTTCATATCGAATGTCAGATGTGCATACATCGATCTAATTCCATAAGCTCAATGCTGAATGTGTACACATCGTGAATTTGTTCCAAAAGTGAAGAAGAAGCGGTTAACCGAAATCACTTCTTTAAAACATTTAAGAAAGTGAAAGTCGGAACAGCCTTCACGGCACACTTGCTATACACAACCAGAGAAAAAATATGCTACAACTATTTTATGTTCAGAAATTATAATGAGTCCTCTTGAAAATATTTTGGTTAAGACCCTGTTATTATTCGTAGACATCATATAGTATATATATTATATCCATATATTTCAATATCACTTCCATAATTAATCTAACAACAATACTGAAATTCTCCTAGCCGTTTAGACTACAGTGCGTGCAATAGAAGTAGATATACCTGCATACACCCGGACAGTCGGGTAGTAAAATAAAGAAAACGTTTACTCAAGATAAAGAAGCCATAGCTTACAATTGCTCATTTTGTCAAAGTTAATGTAATGCATGTATCTGGAGTCTACATCCAATTGAAATCCCATGGAAGTACGGGTGTGGGTATTGGGTAACGAATTGCAATTATTTGTAACAGAATCATTATAAACACTTATAGGGCTGGTGTCACGCAATGCGTTTCGCAGTCGTGCGACTAGTGTGACATCTCTCAGTTAAGCTTATGCAATGTCATAATCCTGACGACCGAATCCGGTCTGTTCTGCAGTGGCAAAAATCCGTAGTGTTACACCCTACTGAGGGTCTGATGCAAAAAAATTATGGATATTTTATGGTAGATCGTTTTCGAAAAATGTTTATCAAAATTTGAAGTCAAAACTCATGAATGGGTGGTAGGTTTTTGTTTATAATTGGATTGTTTTTTATTTTTTATTATTTTTACAAACAGAAGTGAATCTCTGTACTGAATTCTTGCTGGAATAGATCAAAAATTAATTTTAAGCGGATAAACAGGCAGACAGATGTCGACTCGTATCGTCGAGCTGATCAAGAATCTATTTGCATACATGTAATTTAAAGATTCTACGCGGTCTATTTTAAAGCGTTACAAGTTTCCAGACAAGCTTTTCATACCATTTCACGCTATGTGTGAAGGGTATAAAACAAAAAAATGTGTGCCATGCACACGTGGCAGCCACGAAGCGACGAAGCGCAACAATGGCCGAAATGAAGTTATCGTTGTAGGTGGTGCGTTTTTGCTATAAGGTCTAGCATGGCCGAGTACTGAAAGCCACAAAACAATAAAAACAAACAACAACAATAGTAGCAAGGATAACGATACCAACATCATCAGCGACGTAGGTAAGGGAGCGAGCAAGCAAAGAACGACTGAAAAATGAATCTGAAATAGCGTATAAAAACACGAACATGAATTTACGTTAAAACATGGCCAGGAGAGCGTAGCCATACATATACATATAGATTGAGATGTATGCATGTAGAGGATCAGCAGATAGAACGAATGAACTAGGAGACCGCATTAAAGCAAGCAAACATGAAAGCCAACTAAAGGGCACAAAGGCTGCAAATCGGGTGATTTTTTTTTTATTTACAGTAATTGAACTTCGTTTGGGAATTGGGTGTCGTGTTGACTTTCATCTGTCAAAGTTTTTTCTAATAATTTGTAGTCAATAGACAAGTTTTTCATATCATTGTGAAAATACTCCTGCATCAATAACTTTTCCAATCGTCTATGCTATCCTGAAATTCATCAGTTTTTGGTATAGTTGTGAACACATTTCACCTTCCCATTAAATAACCATTCAAAATTATCGGAAATATTTGCTGTGAGTAATACTAGTGCAGAATAAGATCCAAATTTAAAACCAAAAAAGAAAATTGGATCACAATAAATTTGTTACATGAGATTCGTCTAAAAACTGTCTTGGTATTAATATTCCGTTGTCAAAACGATTTCATGAATCCGTATAGTCATAGAAATTTAATGAAAAGTATGTAGTTGTGTAGATTACCACTTAAGTGATAAACGTCGGAGACCACATCAAGTGAACATATTTCTGATAAGCTCGATAAGACGAGTCGAGTAAGCCCCCTCACGAGCTCCAATACAGCTTAGTCTGAGTATTTTCAACACCCTACATATCGGACCGGGGTGATCCGATATTTTTTGTTATCGGAGTGTTTTCGAACACGTATAGCCTGCTCAACACAGGAACTAATTAGTCACACGTTTTGCCGATTTCGGAAAAATTCACCAAACGGGGGTAGATTTTGTGTGATTTTTTGTTTTTCATCCGATCGCTGTTAAGCTAGGTTTTTACTCCCAAAGGGGGGGGGGGTTAACTAGAAGTGGAAGGTTAAAGTGGAGCAAATTTCTTTCTTTATACGATTGTTCTCAAAGTCCGTTTATATGTATACAAATTGTAGAAAATGAATAATCACGCATTTCGTCGCGAAATATTTCACACCCAAGGGGCAAATGGCGGTGAAATAATATATGGATCAATTTATTTCATCACTCGGTTTGAATATTCTACGAAACAAATATTTAGTATAGTTTAATGCAATACACCTTGCAAACCATTTATACGCAACAACAGAGTCGGTGTAAAAAAATTGTTCATAGAATGCATATGGAAAAAAAATTTTTTTTAATAGACGTGTGGTTTTCAAGAAGAAATAAAACGCATATAATTTAATGTTGCGGTCAAGAATTTGGCTTTATTATAAAGATAAGGGTTTGCCATTATGTTTTAAAAATGATTTCGGGGAAGTGGGCCGCGGCTGGCTCGAATAAATTCCAGCCGAGAGGCCCAATTTTCGACCACTTTGCAGCAATTGGGACCGTATGTCAGCAATAACGCGCCGAATATTCTCTTCCAAGGCGTCAATCGTCTCGGGCTTATCTGCGTAGGTAAGCGACTTCACAGAACCCCACAAAAAATAGTCCAGCTGTGTTAAATCGCACGAACTTGGAGGCCACGCCATTCCCACGACGCGAGTTAATGCGCTCACCAAAAGTTTCCTTAAATAAATTGATTGTTTCGTTGGCTGTATGGCATGTAGCGCCGTCTTGTTGGAACCAAAGGTCGTCCACATCAACATTTTCCAATTCAGGCACGAACAAGTCATTAATCATGGCTCTATAGCGTTCCCCATTGACTGTAACATTATGGCCGGCTTCATTTTTTAAGAAATATGGACCATTGATTCCCTCTGCCCATAGAGCATACCAAACAGTGACTTTTTGAGGATGTAACGGCGTCTCAACAATGGCTTGTGGATTATCATTACTCCAAATGCGACAATTTTGTTTATTAAGATACCCATCCAACCCATTCAGCTTCATCGCTGAACAAAATTTTTTTGTGAAAATCGGGATCGTTGACCATCTCCATTTGGTAATAAATTTGCACGATTTGCAAACATTGTTCCGGAGTAAGTCTATTCATTATGAAATGGCAAACCAGACTGAACATAAATCAAGTGACAGCTGCCAAAAAAAAGGTGCCGAAAACAATATTGCCAGATTGAAAACCACACGTCTAAAAAAACACCCCTTATAATTTAACTTTTCGTTTCGATCGGACTTATCAGTAAAAACTTCGATATTGCGCATATAATATAGTGTTTGTACTGCAGTCACACTGAGCTGGGCTTTCGTCACTTACGTGGACTACCGTCCACAGTGATACCTATGCCTTTGTTTTGCCTCAAGAATTGGGGTTTATGATTTTTTACCTTTGTTTTTAATTCAATATATATGGCTCTACGCGATAAGTTTCTAGTAGAAACCATGGAAAATATCATTAGTTTTATTTAATATCTAAAAAAACTTTCCGCAGGAAATTCATTAAACACAACCCCTTATATACATATAACACTATAACAAATAAACCGAAAAACTGGTCCATATTCATAGATATGTCTGTATGACCGTCGGTATGAATGCAAATCTTGACGAATATAAGAAATAGAGACTACAAACATTGGACATCTAGACTTTCCCATTAGGGTACAAAAGACATCATTTTCTGTCGCAGGGCCGGTTACCGTTAGGATGACCCTCAGACGTTCCAGCTCTGACACTGAGTCTTAGTTAGCGTTACAGGCTGATCGAGCCTGATTCGCAGTGACCACTTGCTTGTCATGCGGCTCTGGCCCAGACAGTACATCACGCACTGGTTATGGTTAGACTTTCCCATCCTTATCGGACCCCAGCTATGGACGACTTCCGACACATCTATTGTAGTACTCCCAAAGTGCTCATCACATATTCTACTTTTAGTTTTCTTTCGCTCTTCTTTTCTTTTATACAAAAATCATCACATATTATCTATTAAGTTAGCTAGATCTTTCTATGGATCCTGGTTTGCTCGTTTGGACAATGCTATTCACAACGACTACTGTCCGTCTGTTTGTCTGTCTGTCTGTCTGTCTTAGTATGAAAGATATCGTTCTGAAAATTTAAACGCAGATTCCATTGGATCTATAATCCTAACCCCATTATAAAGCGTATCCCCCAAAAAATCCTGAGCCTCACTCGGTTAATGTTTTTAAATTTCGATAATCGCCACCAATTGCAACAGAAAAAATCAGAGAAAATGTAAGCCGTGCTAGTTCTTGAATGTTGGCAAGCTTTCCGTATATATGATGGTATAAGAAATACACTGGTAATTTAAGTCTTTGGCAATCAATACAAATTATAGAACATACCTTCCCAATCCTATCAATCCTCTCCTTGATGTGCCATGTAAATATATGCTCCTGAGAAATTGTCATATGTCTAATGTACTACATACATTTCGATATTTCGATATATTATGTGCTGGGTATATTATAGTTGAGCAAATTGATTTGTTAAATGCTTCGTTAAAATGGTCTTTTTTACTTTCAAAAGGATATCGATATTTGATTTAATTGGACATTGATAATATGAATTTTACATTACCAATTCCAAGTGATATCATACCGCTGCATCTCTTTGAAAGTGACCATTTTAACAAAGTCACTGACGAACAATTTATTTGGATTCGGAAACCAGAATCCAATATCTCCGCACAATTGCAGAGACAAAAAACTTCAATACTTTACACAGTTTATAATGGTTTATAACTTATGCACATTTTTTCTTGTTTTTTAGAACAACAATTTTAACATGGATAAATAATAAAAACTGGTTGTTCAGCAGTATTAAGGCTGCAAACTATTATAGGATTATAGCAGCGGTGGGCACGAAATTTTGAATCGGGAGCAGTACAACAACATCTACAACAAACAGTGTTTTTGAAGTCATAAATCCAAGCAAAATGAACACTTTTCTGATTCTATGCGTCGCGAAGAAAATCGAGCCTTCGCTGTATTGTTGTTGTTTGGTTTATTAAAGTAAAAAAAATTCAACACTGAAAAAAATTATTAAAACGTAACATATCAAAACCTATTTCGCTTTCTTACTCAGTGTACAAGACGAGGCAGAAGTTATAAATCATAGCAAAATGAACACTTTTATGACGGTCTGAAAATCGTGTGTGGTTGTTGTTTCGTTTTCGGCTGTGCCGAAAGATTTTGTTGTTGTAGTTTCGTTGAAAATCGCAAGCATGCAAAAGTAACGGTTTGAGCACTCAGCGCAACGAGAGCAAGGACTTGCCCCCCGCTGGATTATAGTAAGAGAAAGAAAAAAAAATGTACGGTTATCGCGCGCAGTTTAACATGTACGCGTTTGACACGTACCATTTTGTTGTACGTAATTTCGATATCAGATTCCTAAACAACGACCTCAAATACTACTTAATACGTATTCAATATCGTTACGTATCTCGCAATCCCGCGGAACCCTACAATATCGTCGGGATCGGGTGAGATCGGAATACTTTTCAAATTTGTGGGAATATTTGGGATTTCTCGACTAACCCAAAGTTCGCACCGGTTCCGGTACTTTTGTGCGTATACACAAGCAAAATAGCTCTATTTTAATTTTTTGTTGTAAAAAATGTTACTTTTTGCATTGTAAATGCAACTCTGCATGGTATTGCAGTTTTTCAAGTTTCTTGAAATTCGGCCACACTTAAAAGCGAAAATGGCAGTTGCAGAGAAAACAATGTGAAATTGACCATCCACATCAAAATCTGAGATTTGGAAGAACTTCAATCTTGTGGAAGCTGGTTGATTTTGTGTGTTGCACGACATGCAATATAGTTAATATAGTTTATAATAATATTTAATGATAGCAGTATTTGAACATTTCGATTAAAAATAGCTTAAGTATGTTTAAATTAACAATTAATTATAAATATCTTGACAACTGAACAGTTGCTAATAAAAATAAAATAAGAAATTTCAGCGGGATTCGGGAACCGCAGGATAATTTAAAAATCGGAATATAAATTTTTTTTTCGGGACGGGCGCAATAGGGACCAAAATTTTATTCACGCACTTATTTCTTATTTGCGCAATAACATTCAGCTTGGTGTGCACACTGAATAACAAAAGATAATTTTATTTACAATAAAAAAAAAAAAAATTAATAATAAAAAAAACACCCTTTAGAGTCGAATGAGAATACGGAAATTGGCATGGCACATAAAAATACCGCGGGTTGCAGGTCGACTGTGAAGGCTTCAGTGTTGGCGGTGACGGGATGACAGCGCGTGAAAATCATTTAATTTACTCCACAAACACGACGGCAAGGATAACAGCCACAACAAGGATAACAACATATATAGGGATTATTTAATAGACCAAACGACCAACACCGCCACGAACTGGACGCAGTCAGCATGGAGCATGAAGGAAGCTAAGCTAATAGCGATAGACAGCAGGTTATTTGCACAGCCAAAGGCATTGAGTACCAGTATGCATGCGGGCAACATGTGCTCCAGGCAACATATTGCAACATATTGTTGTCGTGTAGTTGGGCGAGCTCCTGTTGCTGCTGCTTCTGGTGCTGGTCTAGCTGCTGGCATAAAAGTGAAGCGATTGCCCTTCGATATGTTCACTCGTTGCAATGGTTTCTTGGATTTATAGCGCCGTGTAACCACAGAACAGGTTCGGACAGTAACACTGTTAGAGTAAAAGAGTAACCCCACGCACATTGCACTTCGGCGCTTGAAGTGTTACCAAATAAAAATGCTGTGTAATTTTGTCAATTTTTATTTCTTTAATTTAAAAAAATTAGTATATCATAAAAACATTTCAAATTTTAAGAAAAATATGTTATTGTTCGATGTATCACGTATCACGTATAATATCATCGAGTTTGTCCGGGAAGGCTGCACACGCTGCACGAATGTGGTACGATGGTATTTCGTCCCATTCACGAAGAAGAGCAATCCTTAAGACGTTGATTGTCTTACATTTTTTTGATTATACTTTGGCCTCCAAAATGGACCATATATATGGGTTTAAGTCTGGGGAATATGATGGCCATTGTTGTGTAGAAATGAAGCTGAGAACGTTATCTCGTAAAAAAAACTTTGGGTTTCTTTGGCTTTATGGGGTGGTGCCGAGTCTTGTTGAAACAGCATTTTTTACGTGCCCAAGGTAACACAACATTCTTTAAAATCTTTTCACGGCAGAATTGTTCCTTTACGCACTGTTCAATGAAAACGTGCGGTGAGCGTCCTGTGACAGTTCCCACGACTCAAACTTTCACATATCACATATGCAGGCACTTGCTTTCGCAGAGTAATTCGCTGGTCTAAATTGTCTTTTGATTTGCACTTTTACCATACACGATCGTTTTGTTTGTTTACATGTTGCTATACAGCAAAAATCTTTTCATCAGAAGAGACCAGATTTTCAAGCTCGCCACTAACGTGCAAGTGTTTCAACACCTTTGCTCTTGCTAAGCGTACTGCTTTTTGTGCAGGTGTTAAATCATGCTACCAGTATCATTGTAACGAGTAATGGTCCGATACACAAACATTTTGTTTACACGTAAATGACGTAGCTCATTAACAATGGCTGGTTCCGATGTTTGTTTGATGTTTCATTTCAATAACTTTTTTTAACTGTGACGTAAAACGATATGCTTCCCTAGGATTGTAAACAACATAATAGACTGACTGTTGACAAAGAAAGAGCACGCTGTCATTAGTCGTTTGACTGTTGCAGCAGCGTAAAGTTGGTAACATTTCGAGCGCCGAACCCTGTACTGCTGCAATAAGAATGAACGTAAATTAAAAAAGTTACCTTCAGTGGAGCACAAGCTTAAATACTCTTTTAATGCTGTCGATTTAGTCATTTAATTCTAGTAATCATGCGTTATTAACTAAATTATAATAGGCACTCCTTCTAGAAAAATTACTACTCTTATGAGTTTTATCTAGTACAATTTTAAAGTGTTCCTGTGCATGAAACCAACAAATCGATTTAATTCAATTCCAGAGATTTTCAGTCGATATCAGTGATTTTCAGTGGACGTGATTTAATCAGATGTATTTAAATACCACTCAACTGATATATTGTACCATACGCGCAGTTTTCACTGGCAAGTACTTCATATTTAATAAAGCTATTTAAGCACTTGTTGTGAATTCAATCTGTATGTTTCGTCGGTTTTTATCTCTGCTAGCACTTCATCAATCCTGGGAGAGACTATGTGAAAAATATATGATAGTTAATACTTCTTCTGTTACGGGGGCACAATGATTGAGACAATATCCAACTCTCTCTTCTTGTTTTTATGTCATTTTAAGCTAATCATGGCAATAAATGGCACCAGAAAGAAGATATTCCAGAAACTGATGGCGGTTTCCTCAAGTACGGAATTGTCTCTAAAGTAGTGAAGATACGTGAAGTGAATATAGTGAAGATACGACACTTGGCATACATACAAATTAAGTGACTACGTTAAATACCGTGTTCCCGCCTCAATTCCCAAGATCTTTGTAAGGCGTCCATAACCCGTTGCGGGAGCCCAATCATTCCGACTATCTCCCACACTCTCGAATGGTATTTTGTACAATTTTAAGCTACTCATCTTCAGAAAATGTTGGTGGCACAACTGGCTAACACGCTGGATTTAAACGTTTAAAAAAAAACACATGGTGTGGTCAAAGATCTGTTTTGAAAGGCCAATTTCAGGAGAGAATTTGCTTAAAATGGTATAAGAAACCATTCGATAGTGTGGGAGATAGTCGGATTCATTGGCTCCTTACAAAGATCTTGGGAATTGAGGAGGGTACAGGGTATTTCAGATATTCAGATTTAAGAAGACTATGATTAAAAGAGTTGGTTTAATTAATAAAAAGAAAAAAAAATTAGATAAAATGATGCCACAATAATCACGATAATCACGGCTACTCAAAAATTACTGACTAGCTCATCCCAAATCGCTTCAAAGTTTCCATCCCTGAAAAATTAGCCTACTACAAAAATATTGCCTAGTTTCGATAATACTTCAATAAAACTGATATTTATTTATTTATTTGTTTTATGGACTGCCAATTTTTTTTTTATCTTTTATCTTTTTATTTGCCATCAGTTCGATGCAGGAACTATAATCAAATTTTCTGACTACTTCATTTTCACATTTACAGTTTATATGTTATATTAACATATAATAACATAATAACCTAATCTTAACTTAATCTTAATGTCCTTGAACATGACAGATCTAACGGGTGCACTCGCTGAAGCCGCCTCGTTGTGGTTGAATTATCCAATAAATTGATAGCTAGAATATTACAGTGCTGATAAAGTTTTTTTATGTATCTGGTGCTGTGTCTCTTGATTTCTTCAGCTATACTTGGCACCTGAAGATCGTTATGAATATTGTTATTGCGTATATACAACGGAGCTCGAGTGATTTTCATAAGGGTGATGTTTTGATCCCGTTGAAGTATTTCAATGTTTGATACAGCTTCCACACCCCATAGCTAGATGCTGTAAGTCCAGACCGGCTTAAGTATGGCTTTGTATAGTCTGACTTTGTTGTCCAGACTAAGCTTTGATTTTTGGCATAATAGCCAATACATCCGACGCGTTTTTAGATCTAACTGCTTCCTTTTCGCCACTATATGGTCTTTAAAAGTTAGCCTTTTGTCAAGCCAAAAGCCTAGATAATTGACATTGTTTCGTTTAATAATCACCGCGCCATTAAAGCGGGCCCGATCGTTACCCTTATGTCGAAGTGCGAATAACAACCCCTTGTGCCATACACGATCAAAGACTTGTTTCACATCAAGGAATACGGCCGAACAGAACTGTTTCTCTTCAAAAGAATTTTGAATGACTTCAACGATTCTGTGAACTTTCTCTGGAGTGACATGCCTTCGTCGAAACCCGAATTGATGGTCGGGGAGAATATCGCTTTCTAGTGTCGGTAGCACTCTACGAAGAAATATTCTTTCGAATATTTTTGAGAGTACCGCCAGCAGACTGATAGGGCGATAGGATAATAATTCGTTCTCAGGTTTTCCAGGCTTTGGAATTAGAATTACTTCTGCGCACTTCCACTGGCTAGGGAAGCGGCCAAGCCTGAAGCATACGTTAAATATTTCCAGTTGCATACAATTATCGGGAATGGACTGCCAATAAAAACAATACATTTTATTTATAATAAAAGACAGTTCTGTTGGGATGCCTGTATGAGGCGACTATATTTGATGTATAGGAAGGAAAAGCAGCTTTCTTAGCCTTAGAAAATAATTTTTTTGTTCATCACTATTTCAGATGCGCATTTATCAATGTAGCCTATAGTTTTTATCTTTAACCTTCATTCACGTAAAGTTCAGATAATACACCTCGTTCTTTGCAATAATTTCAAAACCCTATATAAATTAAACATGGTGTGAGAGACAGTAAAGAAAATAAAGCGATGTTTCTCTTCCTCCACATAAACCAATACGATAGTATAAGTAACAATGCGGAAATCCCAAACAAATCCAAAATACATCATAATGTCATGAACATGTTGACGCCTGATGATGCCTGACACACGTCGTCGTCATCCTTGTTAATGCTGTTGATGTTGCTGGTGTTGATGTCCTTGCTCATGTTGTGGACGAAGTGCTTACGCAAATATTTTAACATTTCCGGTGTAGAGTGTTGTGCACATTCGCACACACAAATACACACATGACGAAAGGATTTGCCAACACAAGCAAACAATCAAAGCGCATACACATATAGACAGATAGAGAGAAAGAAATCGACAGAAGGAACGTACACCGATATAAATATATTAAGTCAGAATTTCTGCATCCAGCGCAGCGAACAAAAATTGGTGTAGGCCAACGGATCGTATAATCGTATTGAAAATAAAAATAGTAATATAGGCTAGATATCTGACTTAAGGATACCCTCCAAATTTCTACAGCTTGGACTAAATAAAACCAGTGCATTTAGTCGGTAGATTCAAATAAAAAGTTGAGTATAGTCAAAATTACAGAACTCTTCATAGGATCTTTTCAAAAGTACAATACTCGTATAAAATGCGTTTCAAAACTATAGCACAAGTCGATGCGTTCGAATAATTACTCTACATTTTCAATTGTGCTCACTAAATGACTACTCTTTTAATGCAGAAACGTTTACTTGTTAATTCCCTTTTGATTTTGTTTTTTATTGCACATGTTTTGCCACTCTCTTCTATTTCTATATTTTTGCGTTTCATATCATTGATTTAAGTCATTTAATTAATAATTCGTGACAAATTTAAATTTGGTAAATTGTTTTAATTATAAAAAGTGAATAGCGAAGTAGAAAGAGGAAAAATATTGGCTCTTGAAGTGAAGGGTTTCTCAAAAAACTGCAGCAAACAATTGGTAGAAGCCGGAAAGTTGTTAATAATTTTCTAGGGAACCGTGATTAATATGGTAAAAATAGAACTGGAGGCCTGAAAAAGAAATTAAATGAAAGAAAAATTATTAATAAGGCCAGCCAATCTTCCCTAAGTTGCAACAAATTGGTGGAAACGGTTGGCGGTACTGTTTCCAAATCAACCATTTGAAGAGTTTTAAGGGACGCCTCGAATATTGTTCGACGCAAAATGTTTGCTTCAACGACATAACGAGGCTGGCTTAGAACTGAATTTGCGTATAAAAAGATAAAATTTATTTATTTCGCATTTAAGTAATTTTTTCTGACTAGAAAAAGTGGAACTTGTATGACCATGATGGATTTAATGATTATTGGAGGGATTTAAACAAAGAGCCTTTAATTTTTTCAAAAAGCAACGTTGGTGGAGGCAATTTGATGACTTGGGGTGCATTTTATGACGAACGTTTGCAGGTGGTAACTGGAAGAATGAAAAGCAGAGACTATATTACAATTTTGGAATCTAGTTTATGGCGTTTTTAAAATCAAACTAGCCAAAAATCCTTCATTTTCCAACATGACAATGCGCCTGTGCATGCTAGTAAGGAAACAGCAGAGTGGCTGCAATTGGAAAATGTCAACGTCATGAGGTGGCCAGCTTGCTCACCTGACCTGAACCCATATGAAAACATTTGGAGAATGCCAGCTAGACATGTTTATGCCAACCACAAGTACCACAAAAAAAAAAAAAAAAAGTGCAGGAACTCAAAAGTACGATTTTTTCTGAATGGGCGGAATTGCGGCGTTCAGTTCTTTACAATTTAATATGCTCTATGGATGAAAGAACATTTAAATGTATTCAAAGTAAAGGTGAACTAATTAAATAAAACCGATTTTGATTTAAATGCTTTTCAAATGGTTATTTCGATTTAAATTACAGAAAAAAAAGCTTGTTTTATTTGTTGTGCTATACTTTGACCGCAATTGAATTTGATAACGGTAAAGAGTATAGAGAATAGAGAGACAAAACACGTGCAACAATAGAACCAAATCAGAAGAGAATTAACAAATAAACGTTTCTGCATTAAAAGAGTAGTCATTTAGTGAGCACAATTGAAATTGTAGAATAATTATTCGAACACATCGACTTGTGCTATAGTTATGAAACGCACTTTATTTCTTTTAGCTTTTTATGCTCTTGTGCAGAGGCAAAAAAAAAAATTGCGGTACTTTTTAGTAGATTAACTTTTCATTATGTATTTTGACGTGCTCAATTACGGAATTCGAGAGAGATAGAGAGAGAGAGAGAGAGAGAGAGAGAGAGAGAGAGAGAGAGAGAGAGAGAGAGAGAATTGCTCTATAGTTCTCTAAAATTTTGTTAATTTTTAAAGACTAACCTAGATTAGGAAAGTTATTTTGTCTGATAGGAAAAGTTTATCTTCATGTGTTATACGAGTACATAAAATTATTCGTCAGAGGTGGCGAATTCAGGAACACTGAAATCAACTAAACACATACAGATTAACAATCTCCAGGAGATACATTCTGTCGTAATACGTGTATATATTGTTCATACGTTAACCTATGTAACTATTTAGGGTACAACTGGTAATCGGTAACTGGCCATAAGGGTATCGCGGGCAACGAAAGTGCTGATGAACTAGACAGGACTGGTTCGGCAACTTCCATCATAGGTCCGAAGCCTTTTTGCGGACTTGCTGGGCTAAGTCAAAATCTTTCATAGTAGATCGGTTTAAAAACACTGGCTCCCGGTACTGGATACAATATCCCGGTGTACGGCAGGCCAAGCTACTAACCCGTCCTATATACCCAAAAATCAACGCACATCTCACTAGATATGACCTGAGGTTGCTTTTGGGCTATCCACTGAGATATCACTTAAATAAACTAGGTCTCTCCTCAGAAACGGAGTGCAGACTCTTTCTAGAGGATGACGAAACTAGTTTACATCTGCTTTGCGATTGCCCGGCCTTGGCCAGGCTGAGAATTGAACAGATGAACAGACCCTTTATTACATCTGTTGAGATCAGAAACACCTCGTCTAAGGATATTCTCCGTTTCATTAAAGAGACGGAGAAACTCTTATTAGATAAATAAACTTAACCATATTCGGGCTAGGGTACAAAAGACATCATTTTCTGTTTCAGTGCCCGTTTTCTTTAGGATGGCCCTCAGACGTTCTAGCTCAGACACTGAGTCTTAGTTAGCGTAACACTTGCCCAGTCACACGGCTCTGGCCCAGACACTACGTCACGCACTGGTTATGTTATGTAGGGTACAAAAAACCGGCAAAATATGTTTGCAAACGACGAAGGAGATGGGAAAAGTCCGCCGCGAAAATATTTGTCCAATTGGAAAAATGGAGCTGACAGACAGATTGAAACGTTCAGAGCTGCAGCGCATCGAATTGAAACGAATGCGAAACGTCACGGATTCAATAAACACTTCAAACATAGAGTTGACGATTTATTGCTGCCAGGACAATGCAGCGCATTGGGTTTGCAAGCGACTTCTCATATTAGAGTTATTTTTTCTGTCCTTCGTTTGCTTCTTTTTTTATGACTGCCTTCAATGACTACTGTGACAGTGCACGCGTTTGTATGCGTGTATTTCAGTGTGTGTCAATTCATCTATCGCACACAATGAATTATTAATTCAGTCGACGTTCGTATCTTGACTACGCATCCTGACGACTGCCCCTGCTGCTGCTGCTGCTGGTGGGAACACGTCTCGCAAAGCGTTTAACTGCTGACAAATGATAAATTTACTATTTGCACACTTACACTAACAGCAAGAAGGATATATCCAGTGCATTCAATAGATACAGGCAGAAAGAAACAGAGAGTAAATATGAAGTGGGGGAACTACGAGTAGCACATCCCATGTTGACTTCTGCATAGTAAAAGATTAAAACAGCTTTCAATATTTTCCGCTAAACGCATGTGATAATCACGCGCGTATGATTAATCACAGCATCATCGGATAATCACGCACGCACGCAGAAACTCAACATATGTATGTACTTTTGCTAAGAAAAATCAACAAAAAAAAAGGTAACTTCAGTGAAACCGACGCTTTAATTACCTACCCTACAGAAACAAATAAAAGTTGTGTTGTGAAAATTTCTTATACCCATAGTGTAAAAAGGGTAGATTTACTTTGTTCAAATGTACGTAAAAGGCAGAAATCTGCGTGATCACGAGAAATTGGAGTCTATAAAAGATAGAGATCTCAATTTGTTTTAATTTTGTTGTTAATGTAGCTACAAACGCCGAATCTGGTGCTTCTCATGACAGAGATCAGACGATTATACAATGTAGTCCCCATACTTATCTATGGTTCAAATTAAGAGCCTTACACAAAGTACTGGGTATCTGGAAGTCGAGCACACAGAAAAGTCTCCATATCAAGTTTTTATCTGATATAAAAAAAATGTATTTCCACGTTTGCGATGTACAGACAGGCAGGCGCTCATGAAAGGATTTTCGTTGCATCCTTTTTGGCCTTATATATACAGTAAATTGATAAAATTGGAATACCATGCACACTATTCATTTCTCTCTATGAAAAAGAAGTTTTATACCCTGTATCCAAAGAGACAAGAGTATAAAGAGTTTGTACAAATGCGTCTAACAAGCAGGAGATGTATACATATGTATGTATATTCTTGATCAGCATCGGAAGTTGAGTCGATTTTACCCGTCCGTCCGTCCGTCCGGTTGTACAGGAAAAAAATGTCTGAGCCTCTAAGAGCTAGAGCCTCCCAGCTTGTATTTTTAGATTTGATTAATGCATAAGCAGCTCGAGTTTATAAAATCGATACGCCACGCCCACTTTTGTATTTTTGTATGAAAAACTGTTTTATTACTAACGAAGTAGATCAACGTAAAAATGGTGTCTTGCTATGGAAAGATACTTCACATAAATATCAATGAGCTTGTGCCGCTCTATTCTTAAGCGCTGCTATACGAACACACAGACTACTTTTGTGTTTCAGTGTTAGCCGTCAGCCTCTCATCATGTTAACACTTACGTTTGTGCCATATTTTCACATATCGGAAATTCAATTCCAAAATCAGTGCTTAATAAAAAATGTGTACCGAGCGCTCCGTCAATTTTACGGTCAACCAAATCCGCCATCTGTGGCTTTGCAAAATTATCACGTTTGGTGCGAGCAAAATTCAATTTCGATCCATTAACAACCGACAAACAACGAAAAGTGCACGGTCTACTGCGATTTATGGGCTAGAGCCATCATATTGGTTGAAACTGGACGAAACTGCAAAAGCCACCGGGCGTTAAATATCGAGCCACGTTGAATGTATTTCTTGTTTCCAAAAGTACATGAAAATGGTCTGGAAGGCGTTTAGTTTCAACAGGATGGCACCACATGCTATACTTCTGGAGCAACCAACGACTTATTGAGGATAGAGTTTTATATATGATAGGTATACAATAATATCCAGAAAGGGACCAATTGTCTGGCCAGCAAGCTGGTGCGATCTGTCAACGCTGGATTATTTTCTTTGGGGACATTTAAAATCGTTGATCTTTGATTGAGCTATGCGCACACGCCTTTATCAATATCAGCATTGCAAGCCAATATCGAGCGCACTATTCGTGAGATACGGCCTTAAATTACTAAAAACATTTTGGAAAGTTGGATATCCAGGATACAGTTCGCAAGACGTTCCCGTGGAGGTCATATCATCGGTCAAAATAATTGTCCAATATTAATACTACAAAATTAACTACCGAAGAAAACTTTACTCATTCCATATATTTGTATGTGTTTTATTTCAGTTTAAAGTTCTACACCTCTTACACACACACATGGTATAAAGAAACCGGAGCAGCTATTTCAAATTTCATATCGATATATTAAAAGCTGAGTCGTACGTCACACACAACGAACTGATTAAAAATATTTATACACTGTATTCCTTCAATACGTAACATTCTTATCGAAAACAATAATATTCTGTTTTTGCACTTTGTGTTTGAAGGGTATAATAAAATCTGCTTTACTTTTTGCGTTGCGTTCAGTTCTTATGATACGTGCGACGAAGGAGAGAACGATGGCGACACGCAAAACATAAAGTCCAAGTTCAACAAAGACCTGAAAACCTTTATACACATACGCACACACATACACATATGAGAACATTGAAACGCACCAAGGGGTGCTGCTTAGCCTTTGAGTAAGCGATATCCTTGAAATCGGTAGAGCGCTCGTTTTTTGTTTGGCTTTACACTTTGCTGCCGCATTTGTTGCTTATCGCTTGCGCTTGATAGCGAAAAGTTTACCTCTCGCTTCATTTTAGTTTTAAACTAGTTCCCAGCTACCCGCCTCTTTAACGCAACTCAACTCAGCTGAACTGTTCTTTAAGTCAACTAAACTTGGTATTGTCTTTCGTCCTGTATCATTGTCCTGTGCTATAAGTGTTGTGGCAAACTTTGCAGTCGCGCTTGTTAGCTTTTGAATTTTGAGTAGTTATGCACGCAGCTGGACTCATTTATAGTTTTCTGGTTTGCAGCAAATTTTGCTTTCTAAACTGGTTCACGGTGTTTGCTTCATAAAAAAAAAAAACAAAAAAAATTCTTACACAAAATAAAAATAGGAAAAATAAATTGCTCCCCTGAACTGAAAAAATGAAAGGTAGAACTGTGTGAAGTTGGCACTCCGAAGTGTGAAATTTTATTTTTTTTTTTTTTTTTTTGTGCAGTTTGTTTGTCCAACGTTAGTCCAGATTTGTCCAAGTTTACACTTCGTTTGACCAAACACCAAAAATGTTTAATTAATTATTTAAGTTTTGTAATTTTAGTTACAAGTTCTGTGTCGTGGCACTCCGAAATATGAATATTTAATTTTTGTTTAATGCAGTAGATTTATACACATTTGTCCAAGGTAAAACTTCGTTTGTCCAAACTCCAAGAAAATATAAAATAAAAAAAAAATAAACATTTATATTCTGTGGAGTTGGCAGCCCGAAGCGTGAAACTTCGGTTGTCCAACGTTAGTCCATGCTTGTCCAGGTCAGAACAAATACTCCAGTTTCTTAAATAAGCTACATAATGTACATAAATAATGTACATAAATTGTAATTAAATCCATAAATAAAACATAACATAGACTTGAAAATATAATATATACAATTTAAGTATCACTGTGGACGGTAGTCCACTCATAGGTTACTGACGAAAGCCCACCTCGTTGCGGCTGCAGCACGAAGTCGAAGTTTTTACTGATAAGTCCGATCGAAACGTGTTATGTACCATTAAAAATGTCTTGAAGCTAACATTTAGAAAATCAAAAAAAAAAAAAAATACAGTATAGGATAACCTTAGTCCGAAATATATGGCGTTGAAAAACCCACCGCAAGCGGGACTAGAGCTCTTGGGTAGGCCTATCACCTAAACTTATATTTATTGGCGCCGAGACGAGTCCAACGAGAATAAGATCAAGAAAATCGCTCCACTCCACAGTGGCCCAAATAACCTATCTAGCGGGACTTAAGTCGGATTGCAATTTTTGAAAATTCAGAATTTTTTTGTTTTTTCTTAAGCTTAGCTCTTAGCTTTTAGGGTCATTCCTGATCAGCTGCGAGCTTTCAAAGTGAACATATGTTCAGCACGTGGCCTGCAAAGATTTGACAGTATTTTGTGACATTCGTTGATTGAGCCAAAAAACAAACAAATTAAAGTTTACTGTGTCAATATATTTTTATCTCATTCAGATAAGGTATGTACTAAGTAAAAATTATATGTTTGTGACCCGTCTTTTCATTTGTAGCATAAAAATTGTTGTAGAAGTAAGTTGTTTTAGAAAATATAGCTTTTAAGCGTATACTGACATCTTTGGACTAAACCTAACGTCGTTGAATCGTGTTCAAGAATAATTTAGCATTTATGTAAAGTGTAAGTCCTTGTGGTGTAAAAATATCCAGAATGATAAACAACTTCGACCAACTGTTAAGTCTGTTGAACTTTTTAGGTGAAATGCCGGTCATTAAGCGCTCACTCTATTCCATGTGGCTTAGCGAAAAATTCACCACAAAAAAAGTTTTGGTTCTGAAAGAATTTGTATTTGGTACAGTTTTTAAAAACATAAAGTTATCTAAAAATAAATTGCAAGAAATAAATAAAAAATTAACTAGTTTCGTATGCAGGCTTACAGAGAAATGGAAGGCATGCCATTACAAAAGGATTTTTTTTTGAGAAAAAAAAAATCAGAATTGGCTTGATACATATGCCGGGTCGACCCAAGAAAGAATTTGGTGATCTCATATACATAAACGAAGTTGCGATGGAACTTCCATTTTGAAACTCCGTATGAAGAGCATAAATAAGGCTAAATTGTTACAACGAATTTATAAGAAACGAGGTCATTAGCTTGAACTTAAATTTAATAATTAAAATAATAAACAAACAATGAAAAACAAAACAAATAATACCTGCAATACCCTGCAATACATCAGTTCTTAAATTAAATATTACAGAAACAGTTTGGGAATTATAAGTAATAGTGGAGTTTATGAGGGCTGCTATTTATATTTCGGGAACTGGCAACACTAATGTCAAAAGCTAAAATCTGGCAACACCATAAAAAAGATTGACATTTTTTGGCATAAACGTACTCACAAAGTTTTGATGTACAATTGCTATTTGTTTTGTTTACAATGAGTTAAGAAAAGCAATTTGTACAAAAAATGGAAATTTCAAGAGAAGGCTTTCGTTGGATTATTTTTCACAACTTTCGACGCGGAGTATCTCAACGAGAATGTGTCAATGAACTCAGTTCTTTGTATGGCGATAAAGCACTATCAAAAACCACAGTATATCGCTGGTATAGTGATCTCAATCGTGGTCGTAGTTCGGTCGCCGACGAATTCCGTGAAGGTCGTCCAAAATCGGTTGTTGTGCCCAAAAGCATCGTTGAAGTGCGTGAACTGATAATGCAAGGTCGTCATTTGACATACCGTGAGATAGAAGCATCCTTGCACATTAGTTCCACTTCAATACATTCGATTTTGCATGAGCACTTAGCTGTAAAAAAAATTTGCTCTCGTTGGATACCCCATAATTTATCAATCGCTCAAAAAAAGGCTAGGGTCATGTGGCCACTCTTCCGCTTGAGCAACGTAGGACGGTCAATTCTGAGTGGTACACGACCATTTGTTTGCCGGAAGTTTTCGGAGAAATTCGTAAAACCAACCGCCAAAGTCGAATCATTCTCCATTATGACAATGCGAGCTCTCGCACATCTCGTCAAACAAGTGCATTTTTGAGCAGTCAAAACAGCGAATTAATGACTCATCCTCCGTACAGTCCTGATTTGGCACCCAATGACTTCTTCTTGTTCCCGATTATCAAAGGTAAACTGCTTACGAGCGCCGAAGAAGCAATTGAAGCAGTTCAAAATCCATATTTTGGAGGTGTCTCAAGAGGAATGGAAAAACTGCTATGACAAATGGTTTGAACGAATGCAAAAGTGTATTGATCATCAAGGGGAATATTTTGAAAAACAATAAAGCAATTTTCATTTAAAAATGTTTGTTATTATTTGCTATTCCCGAAATGTAAATAGTACCCCTCGTAACGGTTAGCATTATGTTTACTGTAGAACTTTTAATGCCAACAGAACGCCAAAAATTGTGTAACAATTATGTTCTACTTGTAAATAAATATATATTTCCTTCTTTTTTTGTGTGTAGCTAGAACGGAACTAAAATGGAATGAAAACCTAGTGAACTGAAAACCACACCAAATTGGCTGCGTCGCACAGTGGGTCAAACAGCTCTGCTAGCGGTTGACCTAGAAAATTTAGAGAATGAGTGATGAATGCGTTAAAAACCTTAAGTTCAAATTTTCTTTAAAACATCTATTCATTTACTCGAGTTATTAATTAAATTCCGCTAGCAGAGCTGTTTGGCCCATTGTGCACCCGTTGAAAAGTTATACATTATTTAAATTTTTGACGAGTTAATGAAATAGTTTATGTGTTTGTTTGAATTCTTTAGAAAATATAAATTTTTTTTGCTACAGGATGTGAGTACTCAACAAACGAAGAAAATTTTGTTCTACAACTTTAAAAAAAAAAAACGACTTTTGGCGGGACAAGCTCAAAAAGCTCCAATTTTGGCTACTGTGGCTTGCGATACCTTCCTTTGAATACCTTCCAAATGAATGCTACTTACAATAATATAGGTCAAAATAAATTTAAGTATGTGATGCGATGTAGTGGTAGTAGATGTGTATGGAGCGACCATCTATAAAATGCCACCATATCGATTTACAAGTTGATATTTACGTTTTTCATACAAATGTATAAAAGTGAGCTGTGGGTTTATATGGGAGTAGGTCACAAAGTGGCCGGGAAACGCCCATTTGTACATGTATATGAAGGGGCTGTCCACTAAATCGCATTTCAACCTAATATTGACTGAAGTTGACTTGAAGTTTTGATACAAAAACACAATGGTGGGCAGTGAGTTTTTAATGGGGGGGGGGGGCTACCCCAAAAAGTGGTGGTCACCTCTCTTTATACTTGTGCAGCATGCATAATTTGTGTATTCTAACATTGATCGAATGATTTTTGGCGACAGCATCACGTTCTTATCTCTGTCGCCAACGCTTAGTTGTGCCTAAAAAGGATTCCGTTATATTTGGAGTTCTTACACTAAGCAACATAATAAAATGCTGAAAAGGGGCAACAAAATAGTTTGTTCTCCGTAAATTTATTTCCTGCATTCATAGGGACAAAAGTATCAGGGTTGCCCAGCAATCACTTTCGCTTGAATTTAACTTCAATTTGAATTCACCATAACACAGACCTCATTTTCTAACGATTTGCAAATCGCCTGTAATTGAGCGAGTCATTTTACTAAATGAGCCTCGAAAATACATTTTGTAATTAAAAAGGCCTATCCTTGCAGATAGGATGTACAATTTCTAACTAATCTACATATATCAAAACAATTATGCATGTCATATGCTTTAATTTATAAATTAGCATTTTACTAAACCAACTATCAAATCACTTGTTAAATTTTCCATGCACAGCCGATAGCCAAGCGATTTGCATTTCACTGTTGCCACTTTTTTTTTTAAAAAGATTTTCTAATTTAGTTTGTAAGTAGAAAGCATGCTGCTATTTGCGTTAAAACAAAATTAAAAATAATTAATTTTAATCGTAATTATTGCAACCTTAAGCAATCGCGTATTTACCTATTCTGCATTTAAAGAAACAATTTGCGACAATTTTAGTTCGGTTAGGTGGCAACTCCCCACGATTTAAGTAGTACCGTAAAGTATAGCTGGCGCACAGCTGCTAGAGTTGTCTGGTTAACTTTTTATTTTGGCTGGCAAATAAATTAAAATGGGTTTGCGTGGAAACTACAAAAGAAAGTGACAAAAATTCAATTAATTTGCATTTAACTAAATATCACTGTAAATTATCAATTATGCTACTGCAAAAAACCAATAATAATACGTGGTGTCCACCCTATGTTACTAAGTTCGAAAAGGTTTGTGAAGAGACTATAAAAATCCAAACGCTCGACGTTCTGTGGCATGGTTAAATTGTTTGAGCGATTCGGCAAATCACTAGTAGCCAAATTGCTAGCGATTTCTATGGTACCCTTGTATAATTGACTATTTCTTTTGCAATGATTTATTAATTCATCTCAATTTATTTATTTTTATTTACATTGTGCGACGGTTTCGTATGCCATCGTCACAAGCTAACTTCGATGGAACCGAAGCTTTAATAGCATTTAGTGTACTATAGTAGCTATAAAGAAAACAGTTTTTTTTTTTTTTTTTTTTTTGTAGAACTTAATAATCTAAACGTGAATGGTGGGTTTTCATTAGGGCTACTCCTAAAACACGGTGGAATACGCCTAATAAAATATATAGTTGTGAAGCTTCTGTCTATAAGAAACCACCATATCCAACTACTCGTTGAAATTCTTTTTATTTTTAATAAAATACAAAGCGCCAATACAAATTTGAATACAGTTTTCTAAAGGTAGCGTAATAAACTAGCAAAAGCTTGACATTGAACCGTGAATTTTGTTCAAAAATTTCAATTTATCTAAGTGTAGTGTAATTTATTCGAAAGATAACTGATGCAATCCATTACAAATCTTCGCGAGTTTGCGAATCTTGTGAACTTCTTTCAGTTTAAAATACTATGCATTTGTCAAATTAAGGTTATATAAAATTATGCTCTGCTTATTCATTGTCATGGGCTTGGTGAGCTTTACTGCCCACCTGTATTAATATTTGTAAGGACATTTGGTCAGTAGTTACCAAAAATGATGTCTACACCATAAGACGCCTTCGAAACCTATCTATATTAAGCGGATATGTGAAACTTCAGCTCTACGAAAGAAAACTTTAACTATTTTTATCTACTTATATCGAGCGTTCTAATAGTAGTTGTGTGAGAGTAGCTCCGACAGTATTTGTGTGTGAGTGATTTAACTGTTTGTTGAACTTCATTCTAATATTGAAAGATTGTGCTATATTAAAAGATATCTTTAAAAAAAAAAAATTCAAAACATGAAGCGCAGCAAAGAACTCTCGTTTTGGTTTCTCTGTGCGAATTAAAGCAGTAGTGGCAGCAACAACGAAAGGAACTTGTACTGTTTGCCACAAGGCGCAAGACAAGGACAATGTGCAAACCATCGTTGTGCAGAATCAAAATCGAAGGGATGCAGAACAAAAAAATAGCATAAGGAAAAAAAACTGAAAATAGAAATAAGCGAGAGAAAAAAGAAGAAAAAAATACTAAATTATTGCAAATCAATTGCTGGCGTGAAAAAAAAAAAATTATATGTAGGTATATATATATATAATATGTATATATGTTACACTCGTATTATATGTAAGTATATATAACAAAGAGGGAATAACCTAAAAAAAGGGCAACAAGCACAGCATCTGTTTTCATTTTGTCCCTTTTATACACTTTACCCATAAGGCAATAGGATATTCTCAGTTTGTCGTAAAGTTTGTAACGCATTGTCTTAACAGTTGGGCAAAACTAATTGAGCAAGCCATGTCTTTTTGTTCATCTGTCTGTTTGGCTTATAGATTTCGAGCTGAGGTACGGCTTTCCGGAATGCTATTTTGAAAGTTCACAGTAGCGTAAATGCCCATTACGTAGTGCCTTCAACATTTCGTAGATTGACTGTCTTCGAGGATCGATTTCATGTCTGTTTACTTTTCTATAAGCATGGCTGTTTTGAAAACGGCCTGCCTTCCAATCCGCACTACTTGTAAACGAAGATGTTGACAGTAACAGGTCACTCCACTCATCGGGCTTGCGTGTACTAATTTTCATATTGTAACCGAAAGTATAGCCAAGCTGGCACCAATACGTTACACAACTTCATTAGAGTTTCAAAGCAGATACTATATGGGTTCGAATGCTTACTGAATGCCAAATGCATCGGGTTGTAATGTAGCTGCATTACAATGAAATATACGAATGTAAATTCAGCAATTCTCTGCTAGACGCTTGAGTTCAATTGCGTTAAACAACTGAAAATTGCATAAAAAATTAGAAAATTTTGCCTAACTTTGAGTCCAAGAAAATTGGGACTAGATTCTAAGACTTTTTTGCCTAACTTTTTTGGTAATATTTGCCTTGAACATAAGTCCATAATTTTGTTCTTAATTTGAAGGTAATTCATGTACTTAAAAGTAGTCCTTGTGTTTATCTAATAGTTTAGCTAATGTGTCTCCTAAAAATATTTTAGGTTATGTCTATTCTAAACAGTAGATCACATTTACCTAATAATTTAGCTTATGTATGCTCGAAAATTATCCGGCAATGCATTACATAAAAAGTAGTATAGCATCTATCCATCTGTTTTAAGCGGAACTAGAAAAACGTTAACTTCGCTTGAACCGAAGCTCTAATAGCATTCACAAGAAACTTTAATTATTATTGTAAAAAATAAACGTGGGGGGGGGGGTGGTGGTTCAAATAGGGGCTACCCGTTGACGCCTACTAGTAGCTGTGTATGTAGCGAACATCTATAAGATGCGACCATATTGGTTTTAAAATTGATTTTGACGTTTTTCATACAAATTCATAAAATTGAGTTGTGGGTTTGTATGGGAGTACCTCAAAATGTGGGCGGGAAATGCCCATTTGTATTTGTATTTGTTGCATTTCAACCTGATAATAACTTTAAGAAAGAAGTTTTTCATACAAAAACACTAAAGTGGACGGTTGGTCTGTATGGTGGCTACCCCAAATGTGGCGGGTGTGGGTGTGGCGGGTCAATCTTGATACTCTATTAAACTGCAATAAAATTAAGCGTATGTGCAAAATTTTCAACTGGATAGCATAAAAGTAGTCCACAAAAATGCGCAACAACATACAGACGGACAGACAGACGGACATGGCTAGATCGACTCGTCTCGTCGAGCTGATTATGAATTTATATAGTTTACGGGGTCTACGATGCCTTCTTTAATACGTTACAAACGTTCAGGCAAAATGATAATAGCATTTCCCACTATGTGTGAATGGTATAAAAAGGTTCCTGTTTTTCGATCAAGCAGTAAGTCAACACTAGTTTTGGGTTTTAATGTTTCGTAATGTATGTGTCGAAATGAAAAAAGTCTGCCGTTTATGGTAGCCACATAGCTCTTCAGCTGTTCTTAAAATAGATCTGCGAATTCGTAATCGGCGCTAAAAATTAATTCAAAAACCTCTTCTGGATGCTTGGGTTGAAAATTTGTCCAAAATTTGCAAGCCTGAGTAATTTAAACTTACTACCTAAACTAGTTTATGTTGGTTAAGTTGATGGTTGAAGAAACGGTTAAGGATATCAAAACAGGAAGCAGTTTGTTGAAGATGTGCTGAACGAATTTACGAAAAAAAGAAGAAGAAAAAACGTATCCCCATGTGATGTGATCTATATATATGTACAATAAATAGGCAGGTCCAAATCATTCCTGCCCTTTTTAACCCTATTAAGCACAACATATTCGCTTGTTTTTTTTATGTTGGGAAGAATGTGAAGAGGAACGCGGACGAATGTAATTTTTTTTCTTCTAAAGTATTGCGTCTAAGGTAGGTAAAAGCCAGATAACGGTCTCGGCCAATCACAAAAACTCTCTCACAAAGCTCTCTCTCTCTCTCTCTCTTTCTGTCAGCTCGCTCAATTTGTTAAAAAATAACATATAAGTCAAAGTGAGCGACGGCATAAAATTACGCAACAGTTGAAAATGAATTGTTTTGGTTTGGCGTCGCTGTATACACACAATGAAAACTAGGCATATGATTTGTTCATAATTTAATAATGTAGAGTACTCCGCATAACTTCTATCTTTTTTGTTTCTTTTGGTTTTAGTTGGAAAATATTTTCTATCTATGTCGTGCTCTAAAGAACGATTCATATTGTAGAGCATGTCAATCGAGGAGCTCGACGTTGGTTTCGAAATTGTTGTGGGATCACTTGCAAGCATGTTGGCGAGCATCAGTTGAGTGTGTTTTGTTGGTAAAACTTTAAAAGAAGATGTATCAAACAATTATTTAAAACACAAAAGAGAGAGAATTGAAACACTAACAAAAATTCTTTTATAATTGTGCATTAAATAATTGTAAATAAATTGCTGACTTTTATTGCCGCTCTCTTTCTGAGTGGCCCTTAGAGCAGGGCTGTCCAAAGGGAGAACACCCAAAGTTTGAATAATTACTGAGACATACTACGTACAGCGTGCCAAAATAGAACACCAATGCAACGTAACTAATTGAAATTTTTGTATCTCTTCAACATCAAGCAGCCGACTTCGGCATGCGTTCGTTCGTATATGCATGAAAACACAAAGGTATTCATCGCCATGAGGCTATGCTATGACTCGACACCGTTGATTTAGAGGCGAAAGCATTTTCCGTGACAATCCACCATTAATGTTATTTTTATTATTGGGTACTTTTAAAACACAAGGTCGAATTGCGACCACTGGGAGAACTCTAGTTTTAAAAAAGTATAATATGTATTTAAATAAAACAATCCAATGTAAGTTACCCTATACTAATTATATGAGACGTCTTGCTGTTTTGATTTCTAAATTGTTGGACTGCTAATCTGATATGATATATCCCACCATTCAAAACATAATCGAACATCAAACACACTGTTCCATTCAAGTAAATTGTTCATTGGTTAGGAAATTTTATATAGGTATATAAGTTTAAAATTAAAATTTTTGGTATGCTTATGAATTGCCAAAATATATTCAACATTGGTCTAGATTGGGTCACTATTACATAGAGATCCTACACACACCATTCTCGGATACAGAGTTTGTATAGCAGCTATGTTACTTTTTCTCAATGTAAAAGTAAGTTGCTCTGACATAACCGCTCTTGATCTAAATTTGATGTTTCTTATTTACATTGAAAGTTTTCGTTGATATAAATACACTTAAAGAAAGGTCTAGAATCAAGCAAATGATCTTGAAATCATGTCCATCCGGTGACGAAAGTTAGTCAAAACTATAATAATTATCTTGATTTCAGACCGCTTCAAACAGATCGAAAATCCTTATTATTTAGACCAAAAAGCTTATTAACTATTAATATTAGATTTTGTTTTCTCAAATCACGATTTTTAGTCTTAAATTAAGAATATAATCTTGATTTAAGAATATTATGCTTATTTTAAGATTTTTTCTAATTTTAGGAAAGAAATGTAAAATTAGAAATGTAAATTTAGGACCAAACATATTTGTTTTTAGGATGCGCTATTGTGTGTAGGTCTAGTGTTTGTAGGTCTAGTGTTTGACAACAGATCGTCTGAAGGGTATCCAAGTTTATGATCCACCGAAGTTAATATTCTCTGCCCCTTTCGAAAAAGGTGAAGAGTCCAAAAGCAGGCGGGATCACACATTTCAAATACTCAAACGGTCTCAGATCAGACAAGGCAGTCAGTCAGTCTTCCAGACGTTCCTGTTTGGTGCGAGTGGTGGTCGGGGGTAAGCTTCATTTTCCTATATAAAAGGTATCAAACGGCATTTACTTACTTCCTAAAACAACAAAAACAATAACAACATGACATCTTGCAGGCGCATTTGGTCTTCTTTCGATGTTCTTGTTGTTGTTGTTATACTTATGTCGGTGCTCCCAATTTGTTGTTGTTGTTGTTGTTGTTGTTGTTGTTTTTGGTCATAAAGCACATTTTATTGAGTTGTCGAACTTAAGCACCCAAAAGCATAAAAATGAAGGGAAGTGGGTGAAAAAAAATGCAGAACGCAAAAACAATTTGAAAAGGCACGCAGCAGAATCAGAGTCGAGTCTGTTCGCATGTGGCGCAAATTTGCTACTCGTAGCATACTTTTAGGCAAAAGGGGCAAAATTTATATTGTACGTTTAAACAAAAATGAAATGATGCACGTTTGTATATACATTAGGTAAACGAAAAAAGAGAAAAACCACTAGTAAGAATCGAGCAAAGATTTTGAGATTTTCAATCATCAAAAAAATTTTCTTAACATGCGGACGGACATATCTAAATCGTCTACGACGACTCCTCCTGCCTGTTACACAAA
Source organism: Leucophenga montana (assembly GCA_035044765.1). NCBI lineage: Eukaryota > Metazoa > Arthropoda > Insecta > Diptera > Drosophilidae > Leucophenga > Leucophenga montana. The sequence goes on from JAWNNQ010001215.1 coordinate 59,353, forward strand.
TTTGCAAAAACGTTTTATTCCCCTGTTCTTTTGTATACAGATTATAAAAATTAGTAAATGCTTATAACTCATGAAACTTCATATGAAGCAAGTTAGACTTTATAAAGACGATTTATATAGATACACAGAGAAAAAATAAAATAAAAAAATATGAATTTAATATTGTCTCATCAATTTTCAAATTTTTGTCCTATCATTCGTACAGTAAAAAGATAAATCTGATATTTTTCACATCAATATCATGAAATGATATGAAAATATTTTCAAGTAAAAAAATGAAATATCATATTGATTTGCATTCATATTATCCGTCACTTCGAAAATATGAAAACAAAAAAGAAAAAAAAAAATTATAAAGAAAAAAATCGCGAGAGAGACGGAATGTGTCGAATACAAAAATGGAAAAGAGTCTTGTCGTGGCTCGAATGCCGGCTCCTCCATCCGAAAAAGTTTATCAAAATGGGCAAAAAATCAACAAAATTAAATACAAATAAATAAAAATTTATGCCGCGGGGCGAAGCTACTACACAAACATAGACAAAAGTAATTGTACGAGTATGACATATATATTTTTAAAATGTTATGTAAATATTTGAAAAGATAATTTTTAAATGTTAGAAAATTGTAAAATGATACTTTCGACCAAGTCATTTTGTTGACCGTAAGATTACCTCTTTTTCAACACGCTTTTATTAGCTTGACCTGTATCATCATCATCATCATCATCTATCTATCTATCTATCTATCTATCTATCTATCTATCTATCTATCTATCTATCTATCTATCTATCTATCTATCTATCTATCTATCTATCTATCTATCTATCTATCTATCTATCTATCTATCTATCTATCTATCTATCTATCTATCTATCTATCTATCTATCTATCTATCTATCTATCTATCTATCTATCTATCTATCTATCTATCTATCTATCTATCTATCTATCTATCTATCTATCTATCTATCTATCTATCTATCTATCTATCTATCTATCTATCTATCTATCTATCTATCTATCTATCTATCTATCTATCTATCTATCTATCTATCTATCTATCTATCTATCTATCTATCTATCTATCTATCTATCTATCTATCTATCTATCTATCTATCTATCTATCTATCTATCTATCTATCTATCTATCTATCTATCTATCTATCTATCTATCTATCTATCTATCTATCTATCTATCTATCTATCTATCTATCTATCTATCTATCTATCTATGTAACGGAATCTTTCAACTTAATTCTCACCAACTTCCTAAATTCCCAAATTTTGCACGTGTATTAAGTACCGATGACAATATAATAATTTCACAATTTTGACCTCATATCCTGACCAGGATCATTAGGATATTTGAAAAGTGTTCATGATAATCTACATTTCATACGCATTACTTTTTTGACATATCATGAATATTTTCATGAAAAACGCTATCGTATAAACTATGTAAACTTCGGTTGACGCGTGGGAGGGTGGGTTTTTGTAGGGGCTACCCTAAAAAGAGGGCGGTACAAACTCAAAAGTATATGTGTGTGAAGCGACCATCCATAAGAAGCCACCACATCGAGTTTTAAGCTGATTTTGATTTAACTGTACAAGATTTTCTTACAAATGTATAAAAGTGAGCGGTGGATTTTTATGGCGCTATCCCAAAAAGTGGGCGTGGCGGCTCAATATTGATTGGTACTCTATTTGACTGCAATAAATGAACTCAATGTGCTAATTTAGAATTGGATAGCATAACAATTGGTGTCCAAAATATGAGAATACGTAGCGCCATCTATTAAATGTTGGCAATGTTAGAAAGGTACATTTTTCTTCTTTCGAAAGCAGCTAAGTTCATGCTAATCGTTTGACAGGTTACAAAATGACACACGGTTTAATAACAGCAGTTTTTGCAGTTGACTGTTTGAGTCGTACTCAAGTTTACACGTGGTTAACATGATTTAAAAACGGTTCTGATGATTTAAATGATGATCCAAAACCTGGACGACCCAAAGCATCTAATCGTGCTGTGTTAGTGGAAAAAGTAATTGAAATAATTGCTATCGATTCAAATTTCAATATGAGAATGCTGGCAAAAGAATTAAATTTATCTTACTATACAATCTACCAAATATTAATTGAAGATTTGGTTAAAAGAAATACGTGTGCACGTTTTGTTCCACATCAGTTAAATGATGATCAAAAAATCGCACGTGTAGTCAATAAATAAATAAATAAATAAATCGACCACAATCCGTATGCGCCTCATCTATCACCGTGCGATTGTTTTCTCTTCCCAAAAATGCAAACTCCAAAACTGCAACGAAAGGAGCTTTTTACGATGACATTCCAGCCATACAAGCAGCCGTGACACATGTGCTAAAGAACATCCCAAGAAGAGGGATTAAACAGTCTCTGGATAAATTGGTTGAGAGTTCCAAACGTTGTATTGAGTTAAATGGATCGTATTTGGCAAAAATATTTGCTTTGAAACAAAATACCATGCTTGTTTTATTTTATAACTAAAAAGTTCAGTTAGTTTTAGATCAACCGTGTAGGTGTACACCTTGACTATAGCTCTTACTTGTTTTATATTTTTATTTTTTTAATTGGGGGAGGGTATTTATATGCCGGACAAGTTCAACAGTAGCATGCATACGTGATTCTTATTAAATAATAATCAAGCTGCATCGTATAGACTTTAAATTGTATGAATTGATAAGAAGTGTTCTGTGCAAAGCCGGGTACATTTGCAAATGTTTTTGTATAAACGAAGCGTTTAAGATAGCGAAGATGTTGTGTGAGCGGTTATATTTGAACGCATATATATATATATATATATATATATATATATATATATATATATATATATATATATATATATATATACATACATACATACCTTTATAATGGCACAAGCAAATATCGGCAACATTGCCAATTGGCAACATTTTGAGCCAAAGCGAAGAAAAAAATCTCGCTCTTAAAGAAGAAGTAAATGACGACAATGATGATGATGATGATGATGATGTTGATGATGATGTTGATGATGATGATGTTGGTAATGTTAGTTAGGTATGTTTGTGTATGTGTATGTGTGTGCAATGCGACCGAGGTAAGCAGCCTGATGATAATAGCTACAAACACTCATGCACCCACACTCTCAAACACCCGCAGACACATTACACTCCCCCGACCAGTGAATGCCAATGCTTTCTTTGCTACTACTGTCCCCCATTTGCAATGAGATCGAGAGAGAATGAGTGAGATAGAACATTTGCGATTGCCAAGCGTATTTTTCGCCTGTAATCGTTTACAGCTGCTCGAATGCGCAAATAATTTGAAAGGAATGTTCCAAAAAATATCATAAAAAAAAAAACAAACAAAAAAACTCTGATGATGCTCTTGTTTTTGTTATTGTTGTTGTATTAATAAAGTATGAGTCGCTTACAATTGTACGTGTACGTGTATGTGTGTGTGTGTGTGTGTGTGCAAGCGTGTTTGGCTTACGACTCCTGCAAAGTCAGTTATGGTCTTTGCGTGTGTGTGGGTGTGTATGTTTGTTTGTGTATTTTTGAGTTCGCCGCCTTTTTGCTCGCTCATTAGGACACAACAAATGGCGGCACCTCCGCCCTTTTCCACGCTCCCTACTTCGACACCAATTGCGGCCATGTAGCATGACTTCAATTGCACTTGTCGCTGAAGTTTTTGTAAAAATGTTTAAAAAACCATTTGCTGCGCATTTTGTACCCTATTTTTTGTTGTTGTTTGTTTTTGTGTTGCTATTTCCAAGCCTTCCACGCCTTCGTACACACACCACGCACGACAACCCTGGCTCATTTAAGTACATACTATGTTCTAATAATTCACTTTATTTATTGTTTACGCAGTTATGAGAGTAGACCAAGCAGTGTGCACATGTGGCACACACATACAAACATACATACCGTACCGTAGATATTAACTCTAACATGAACACACACACACACACACACACACACACATACACACAGCCACAGACGTATTGAGTGTTTCGGCCGCATTTCCGCTTCCGTTTTGCAATTTCCGAAAATGCCATCAAATCGCTGTGTAAATTATCTGCGCTTATTTCATTAAGCGTTTGGCGCTCGTAAATATTCAATTTTATTTATTAATTACTGTGTAAGAGGTGTATTATTGTATGAAAAATGTTACAACAACCAACAATTTGCATTATACTTATGCGTATTATTGATGTTGTAGTCGTTCCTGTAGCTTAGCTTTGTCTTTGACAATTTTTTACTGCGCATAAAGTTTTGAAGTTTTATTTTAGTATTAATTTAGATTTTTTTTTTTTTAAGTTCAAACTTAATTCAAGACTTGTTTGCGAGTCTCTAATGAAACGTAAAACTTATATCGGATGCAACGTGTAACTCATAATAGTATTGAAATTATGTATTGTATTTGTTTTAAAGCTGAAAACTTCTATCATTATCTACTATATCATACTCGTACACGGTTGATCTAAAAATAACCGAACTTTTTAGTTATAAAGTAAAACAAGCATGGTATTATGATTCAAAGCAAATATTTATTCCAAATACGATCCATTTAATTCAATACAACGTTTGGAAAGCCCAACCAATGTATCCATACATTTTTTAAACTCGTTTTTTGGGATGTTCTTTAAGAAGCTCCTTTCATAGCAGTTTTCAATTTTGGGAAGAGAAAAAATTCGCACGGTGTACGGTGTATATCAGGCGAATTCGGAGGATGGTCGATGAGACAAATCTGTTTTTTTTTTTTAATCAAAAATTCATTGACGATTCATATACGATTATACTATTCACACAGAGTTTGAATAGTATTATCAGTTTGTCTGAAAGTTTGTGACGCATTAAAGGAGACATCGTAGACCGCCAACTTTTGTGATTTTTTCCATACAAATGCATAAAAGTGAACTGTGGGTTTATATGGGACTACCTCAAAAATTGGGCGGGACACGCCCCTTTGTATATATGAAGCGGTTGTCCATTAAAATCCACAAAATCAAATTGCAAGCTAATATTGATCTAAATGAAGGATTTTTTCATAAAAAAACACAAAATTGCACGGTGGGTTTGTATGGGGACTACCTCAAAAAGTGGGCGGGCCACGCCCAATTGTCCATGTATCTTTAGCGGCTGTCTCTTAAAAGGCACCATATCGCATTTCAACCTAATATAGACTTTAATAAAGAAGTTTTCTTACAAACAGTCAAAAGTGGGCAGTAGATTTGTATAGGAGCTACCCCAAATAGTGAGCGGGGCAGGTCAATCTTGATACTCTATTAAACTACAATAAAAAGAAGTATATGTGCAAAATTTCAACTGGATAGCATAAAAATTGGTCCCCAAAAAATGCGCAACAACATACAGACGGACAGACGGACAGACAGACGGATCTACATGGCTCCTTTAATGTGTTACCTACTTTCAGACAAACTGATTATACCATTTCACACTATGTGTGAATGGTATAATAACCGAACTTTTAGAACACGTTGCGCCATCTATTAAACGTTAAAAAGGTCAATTTTTCTTCTTCTTTGGATAAAAGAAAGGTGGGTGCAAGTTTTATTCCACATCAGTTAAATGATGATCAAAAAGTCGCTCGTGTAGAGCATTGCAAGGACATCATTTCAACAGAACATCATTTCAAGAAAACGATCCAGATTTTTTCGATTGCTTCGATCATAGTTGGTGATGAAACTTGGTGTTTTAAATGTGATCCAGAAACTAAGCGACAATGTGCAGAATGGAAGTCAATAGCCAAAACCTAAAGTTACGGTCTCAATAATATATTATTATAACAAGTTTATATTTACAAATAGCTACCAATAAAATAATTATAACAATTAATATCAAGCACCCCACGCTTTTTTTATGTTAAAGTTAATTTTCTGTCAATCATTTATTTCTCATTTTAAACTTATTCAATTTTTTTTTTTCTTTTTAGTTCACATTACTATTAAAGCGTGTTTTCTTAGTTTTTTTAAACTACAATTTTTTTAAAAATAACACGCCATTCTCATCAACATATTTATTAAATTGTTGACTCGTTTTGTGGGTAGCACAATGAAACAAAACAAATGAAACGAAACGGAACGAAACGAAACAGAACAGAACATGATCCACAAACAAATCAAATATCCTGATTCAATTCATTATGTAGGTAGGCAAACTGGACGAAAACAATTACGGTACCTCATCGGAAGTTTTGTTACTTTTTTCACTTACGCTTTACATTTAAGGTGTTCAGTATGGTGTGTAACGGTGCAGAAGTGCAAACTAGTAAGGCCTGCTTTGTAGCACAAAATAACGTTTGTGCAGTTTTCCATAAACAGCTGTTCAACACTTATGACATTTCACATCTTTTGGGGGTTAATTCTGTGCGAAAAAAAATAATGCCATATGAAAGCATAAAAGATAAACTTGTATTTATTTATTGCAAGATTGCAAGTTTCTGAACACCTTAATTGTATTTTCTTATGAACAAATTGTGTATAGTCATAAACAGCATTATTAATGTTAAGAACAAAATGCTTTTGCAAAGATTGTTTCAGTTTTTCTTGGCTAAAGTAAATTAGTCGCTTAATAGCCTTGACTGTCACGCAAATCGACTTGTTTGGAATGACCAGCTACTCGCTTTGAGAGTCGAATTTGTTCATTATCCGTTTTGAACACTTCTGATCTAAAATTTCAAAAAGAAAAAACAAACAAAAAAATTTTAATTCGTACAAAGTTTAAATTTTCCTTTAATGTTTTTTTTTTTTAGCTGAAAGTAATCTTGAAATAGTATGTGGATCGCATTGAAATATAGCATTTTAATTTAATTTTATTTTATTTAATGCAAACGCTTTTGTGACCCAATTTTGCGCCCCATTTTAGTAAATGAAAAGAAAAACTGAATGTCCAGAAGAAGTCAAGGAAATGAAAAGCATGGTAGGAGAAAGATAAATATGTCAGAAAAAAAGCACTTAAATAAACTAAAAATACCAACAGACACAAGTTTACTCCATAGCAGCACAGTACACAATTAAGCGCATAGCAATGTCACGTCATGCATGCCATCAGGCAGCCAGCCAGCCATACAGTCAGCCATTTGGTCATTCCGTGAAGCTTTATAAGAACTACGCTAAACCAGCGATAATCCACTTCGGAACCAAAAGATACTTTGTAGCTCAGCAACGAAATGCGCCAATTGAACTGTTAGCTTGTAACGCAATCAGCGAATTAAGCGCCAAAAAGACTGCTATTAAAATGTGTGTACGTGTGTGTATGGGGATACATAAATTAGAAGATAAAAATCCAAACTGGAGAAACCCTTTTCGCATTACAATGTAATAAACAAAGCCCTTGCAAAGCACCAAAAACAAAAACCGCGCACATATTTATAAAGTCTGCGAAATGCGTCAGTTTGCCTTAATTTATATTGCAACGACGATACAAGGATGAAGGACTCCGGGTGAACGTTGCACGAATGAATGGCGCTGGACGCTTCCTGGACGAATTGGAATTCGAATGCGGGGCCTGCGATTCAATTGAAAATTGTTTTCGTATGCAACGCGCGTTGAGTAACTATTTTTCTTAACGCGTTTATTAGCGCTAAGGGACGAAAAGGACGACAACGACAGCTATACGATGACAGACGGACACAAACATTGTGGTTGGCAGCTATCGAAAGCAGTGCGAATGTCAATAGAGGCACTTGAGATACAAAATGAACCGAAATAAGGACTTCCATATAATATGCATAGCTCAAGACCGCAGCGAAAGCAGCCAGTGGCAAAACCATGTCACAATACGTGCATGTGTCTGTATATCTGTCTGTATATCTGTCTATCTGTCTGTCTGTCTGTCTGTCTGTCTGTTTGTCCTTTGGGACACTGACATCGAACTAAGACAGAACGAGAAAAAAAAAACACTTTGACTGACTGATAGACTGATCTACTGACGACAATCCACTTGCCAATGATTCTCAAAATTTCCGCTTTGGTCTGGCATATTAACACAGCCATAAGAATAACAATGGCTGTCCGTCACATCCGACCGTATGTCGGTCTGTCTGTATGTCTGTCTGTCCGTCTATCACTTTGAGTGCGTGTTAAGTTGTCGCTATTGTCCACAATTGGTACAACAATCATTGGCGTCGTTAATCGTAAAGCGTTGTTGGAATATGAATATTTGAAAAATTTGAAAGAGCTCATTGCTGCATGTTTCGAGGGTAGATCGTAAAGTCTCTGGTTCAGTTCTACCTTTTATGCAATTTGCGATAAATTTAATTAATATGTTTGATTTTACGTACGATAGTTAAACACTTTAAAAGTTAGAATTATAAATTTTGAAATTTAGAAATCATAGATCCAAGTGTTAAATATGTATGCATACTATCGTGATCACTACGAAGAGATTTACGGTGTAGACAGTCTCTCCAGGAATCACACCAGAAAAAGTTAATCGGAAAATGTAAATGGTCCAAGACTCACACAGCATTATAGATATGGTTTTTCAACTTGAATCGTTCCAAATCCCTCATTCATATTTTGCTCAGCTCAACAACCGCATCGATATCCGGTATCCGAACTCTCAAAATGATATTTAACGTTTTTAATAATGAAATTATATTTACTAGCTCTGGGCCACCCAGAAAGAGAGCGGCAATAGGTGAGCAATTTATTTGTAATAATTAATGCACAGTTTTACAAGAGTTTTTGTTATTGTATCATTTCATACTTTTTTGTTTGTTTTTTTTTTTTTGTTTTAAATATTTATTTGATTTGTCTCCTTTTAAAATTTCAACTAAAATAATATCAAAAACACACTCAACTGATGCTCTTCAACATGTTTGCAAGTGCGCCCACAACAGTTTCGAGCCTAACGTCCACCTGTTCGATCGACATGCTCTACAATATACATCATCCGTTTTAGCATTTATTATTCCAACTGAAACCAAAATAACCGAAAGAAACGAAAAAGGTAGCAGCTTAAGCAAATTGAGAGAGCTGAGGAAGAGAAAGAACGCCCAAAGGCGTTACCTGGTTACCTGGTTATCAAAGGAGTTACCATAGACGCAATACTTAAGAAAAAAATTACATTCGGCCGTGCTCCTTGTTTAATTGCGTAGCTTAATCGAACGTTTGTTATAGGCGGCATATGCTACCGAGTTGAAAGATATAAGTAAAAATAACGAACACCTCAACTCAAATTAAATAATACAATATTTATTGAAGTTGTAGAAGAAAGAACAGTTTGCGCGCTACAAATTAGTTTAGAGAGATGAAACAACAGAACAGGAGCTAATGAGACTTTCTTTGGCCAAAGAAGGAATTGAAGTGAAGTCGCTGACCTGAATTTGCTCAGTGTTGTAAAGCGCATTACAAAGAGTACTTAGGGCAACACACAAATTAATAATACTGACTGGATACAATTTTAAATAGAGATGATATAAGACAATTGAACTGTTGAAGTAGACTTCAACACTTCTTTTCACATTCTTTACAAAAGGGTGTGAATGATTTGCGCTTGCCTATTTATATTAGTATTAATGAAATCATTAATGGAATTAAAATGCAAATTACTGATAAATTTCTTTAAGTCCGGATAAAAAAGAAAAGAGTCTAATCTGGAGAAAAGTATGTATTGTTTTGATAACCCCTAACAACCAGATATATCCCTACATTCGAAAGTACAAAATCGGTTTCTTATCTCAAGCCATTCATTTTTTCTATAATTAAAAAGCAAATGAAAATATCTGACTACTTGCTTCAAAATAAACTCTTTTTGTAGATAGAAAATAGATAAATATATTTAAAAGAATGAATAATTCTTTTCTAAAATATATTTAATAACTTTAGTTTCGCAGACAGACTAACAAATATACGGATATACCGACATGGCTACATAGAATTTATTGCTTTGCTACCCTGTGTCCATGGGGTAAAATGATATATAAATGTTTGGCAATTGTATGTAATAGACAGATGGATGCTTGGCAGACCCCATAAAGTAGTACATATACTCTTGATCAACTTCAAATGTCGAGTTAATATAGACATGTCCGTTTCTTAGACCTTCTGTCTGAACATAGCTATCTTGGAGACTATAGTAGATAGAGGCTTCACGTCTGGATATTAAGATTCTCCTATTTTTAAAATGTTTCAATAAATCTTCCTAAATTTTCGTATCACTTTGGTTTATACGAATATAGAGGAAAGCAGTTCCAGCGTGACTTATGTGTAGTACGCCCTCACTTTAACAAATAAACGAATACATACAGAGTCAATACCTAGCGTAACCGGCGTGCGCTGCTACGTTCCTTTTGATTTTCTCTTATATAGAACCGTGGCACCACCAATTTTTCCAGTGGTTTTTATATTACCCTACCAAATTAGATCCATTTGCATTAAATTAATGCTAAGAATTTTGTTTTACATTTAAGTGGGAACATGGCTTCGCCCAACTTTTCAGTTTAATAAATAGTATTACTAAATAGTATTACTAAAGTCCGGTTCAAGCGTTCTCCGAGTTTAGCATGGACAAACAAATAGACAGATAGGCAGACGGACAGACCTTAATTTTATTTGTTTCAACATAGATTTGTCCAGATTTATCAGGTCGGTTCTCACTTTTAGTAATATTTGGCGAAAGTGAATTCGATACAAACGTAAAACGTAAACGTATAGTATATTACTCAAGACGCAAAATATTCTTATACGTAAAAATTTTACATTTTTATCGGATTCATAGAGGAAACTCAGAATTTTTTTTAAATTTGGCCGAAGTTGTATTTTAGTATGAGAATGAAGTAGCTAAACCTTATGAATGAAAATTGAACTTTTTATGAATATCGGGATACATTAAAAATATTACTAATGCACTTATTTCTTATATTTTTCAATGACTTATTGACCCACCCTCTCATAGTTATTTATGTATTTTTATACCATTCGCACATAGTGTGAAACGGTATTATCAGTTTGTCTGAAAGTTTGTAACGCATTAAAGGAGCCATCGTAGACCCCATAAAGTATATATATTCTTGATCAGCTTCGAATCGATCTAGCCATGTCCGTCTGTCTTTCCGCCTGTCCATCTCTCCGTCTGTATGTTGTTGCGCATTTTTTAGGGACCAATTTTTATGCTATCCAGTTGAAATTTTGCACGTATACGTCTTTTTATTCCAGTTTAATAGAGTGTCAACGTTGACCCGCCACGCCCACTTTTTGGGGTAGCCCCCATACAAACTCACCGCCCACTTTTGACTTTTTGTATGAAAAACATTTTTATTGTAGTCAATATCAACTTAGTAATTGATATAGTAACATAGAGTAAACGGATGCTTGACATATACATTAATGGGTGGGACCCGCACACTATTTGGGTAGCTCCCATACAAACCTATGGTACACTTTCGACTTTTTGTAAAAAAAACTTCTTTCTTAAAGCCAATATTACGTTGAAATGCAATATGGTGCCTTTTAAGAGACAGCCGCTTAACATACATAGACAATTGGGCGTGGTCCGCCCACTTTTTGAGGTAGAAAAATACTTCATTTAGATCACTATTAGCTTGTAATTTGATTTTCTGGATTTTAATGGACAACAGCTTCATATACATATACAAATGGGCGTGTCCCGCCCAATGTTTGAGGTAGTCCCATATAAAACCACAGTTCACTTTTATGCACTTGTATGGAAAACGTCAATATCAACTTGAAATTCGATATGGCGGCATCTTACACATCTACTACATCGCTTCATACACATCTACTAGTGAGCGTGTGTACCACCCACTTTTTTGGGTAGCCTCTATTTAAACCCCCACTGTTATGTATTACAATACTATTTAACGTTTCGTGTGACTGGTATTAGAGCTTCGGTTCAACCGAAGTTAACATTTTTTCTTGTTTTTTTTTTTTTTAATATTTCTTTCAAAAAGAAAATTCATTTTTTTTTTTTAATCGAAATAAGCATAATGTATTCAATTGCTTGAACGTGTTTGTAATTTGAATTTCAAAATAAAAAAATATATATGTATTTATTAAAATAAATTAGGTTAAACGAATTCGCTTTGATAGCAACGATTTGCTCAGTGTCCGCTGTCTGTATCCGCTTACGCATCTGAAAGCAATTTCGAGTTTGAAGTCTACACTGTGAAACTCTCAACTACAAGCAGAACAATTAAGTAAATGTACAAGGATCCTAGCAGACAACAAGTTGACTGCGCTGGCACTTTAACTGCGGCTACCCCCTACCCTACGGTAAACTCTCAGTAAACTTCTTGTACACTTCTCGGGCAGAATATTTGCTTGACAGTCTGCTCGCGCACGCTTTATAAAGAAATTAGAGATGTGCTGTCGCTTCGCATTGGATTTTTATTGCTGTTTTGCGAGCTGGATAAACTAAAGAAATGCTCGCACAATGGCGTTTTGCGGGCGTGCAAAAACGAAACCCGAACTATTCAAATTGAAATTGAAATGTACTTGGTGCCATAAAGTCGGCCGGAAGTAAGAGCAAAAGAAACAGAAATACCATACATAGTTGTAGCAGCAAGTCAGCTAAAGGACGAAATTTCGTTTTTATTTATATGTATATAACTACATACTTGTATAGTTTATGTGTTGCTACTTGTTGTCGTTGTTGTTGTTGTTGTTGTTGTTGTTATTATTGTTGTTTTTGCTGTTGTCCTTGCATCCAAAAAAATACAGTGTCGCGTTGAACTCGGTTAGTCATTCGGGATGGCATGAAGTGAAGTGGATTTGGGTTTCCTGCAATGCAATTAGTGCAACATTGTTTTTTCTGTGCTTCCGCATTTGCTGCGCTTCTTTTCCTATTTCGATCTTTTTATCCTTTCTGCCTGCTGCTGTCGTTGTTGTTGTTGTTGTTTTTGTGCGAAAGTATTTCTATTGAAAAAAAAACTCTTTTGTGCGCTTAAAAGTATGCAACAAGCAAAACAGCACAAAAAATGGAATGCAGCAATTTTAAATAGACTCAAAGTACTTTGCATGGCAAAAAGCGTAATTTATACACAGAATTTTTTTTTGAACATAGTATTATTATTTTTTCACGGAGTTTGTAACATATTAAATGAGGTATCGGAGATCCATAAAGAAGGTAAGTATACATACTGCATATGTTTTGTCTGCGTGAATAGACGAATCGGTTTACCATAGACGTATCAGCCAGTCTGTCCGAGTTGTTGTTGCTGTTGTTGTTGTTGTTATGTCCGAGTACATTACTGGTCGTCTGTATTTCTCATGTTCAATCCTCAATTTGTTGGCCTTTCAAGATTTTTATATCCTGTACCCATAAGGTGAAAAGTTATATTAAGTTTGTGCAAATGTATGTAATAGGCAGAAGGAGATGTAGCAGACCCTATAGAGTATATACCTATATGTATTCTTGATCAGCATCGAAAGACGAGTTGATATAGATATGTCCGTCTGTCCCCCCGCTTGACCGTCTGTATGAAAGGACATATCTCGGATACTGTAAAAGATAGAAACTACAAGCTTTGATATTTAGACTTTCCTTTTTCCTCTTCTGATAACTAGTATTAAATGAACAAGCCAACCTCATTTTGAAGTTTTTTTGCATAAACATTTTTTTTCGTGTTCTTGGTGTATCTTACGTAAATCGCTATAAAATATACTACATAGCTCCACACCGGACCACTATACAGGGTAGTTCCCTGTATCTTAAGCTATCGACATTTAACTCGAACTGAAGGGCTTGTAGTATATTTAGACACTCTGCTTGTGTCGAAATAGGCGCGTCACGCCCGAAGCCTAGTTTTTGGTTTTTGTGAATAAAACTCTCATTCTTTGTGCTTGAAACACGGAATGAAGGCTCTATTTTAGGTGTGTTAAAAGTATCATAGCTTCATTTCTACCGAAGAGTATGTCTTTTTAATACTTTTCTCGCTGTTCTTTACAGAAAATGTGAAACCAATTTTAAAATTTGTGCAGAAAGGTCTTGTGACTCAATGAAGAAGCATCAAGTTAACTTTGGTACAAGTAAAGGTATAATTTTTTTACGAACATTATGACAGAAAAATTGACCTAAGGTAACAATTTCTTTTTCTAAGGAAAGCCGCATAGCAGCTTAAAGTAAATACGAAATAAACAAAATCGAGTTTGAATAGATTTTGCATGAAAAAAGTGTCACATAGCATAATATTCACCAACGTTTTGTTTTTGTGTGGTTTTTACGAAAATCGGCAAAACGCGTTTTTAATTATTTGCTGTTTAGAGTATACAATCCAATCCAATATGATGCCGATCGGATGAAAAAACCAAAAATTGTCTCATGTAACCTTGCACCCCTAATTCCCCCCTGGACAGTAAAATTTTGCAAATTCGACGGAACACGTGTTTAGTTATTTTCTGTGTAGAGCATGCAGACCGCATTTAAAGAAGAATAGAAAAATAATTTTCCCTGCATAACCATTCACTCCGTTTGCTCCCTTGGCAGTGACATTTTTCAAAACACCACAATTCGTGTTTAAATATTCGCTGTGTAAAGTATAGAAACCGAGTTTGAAGGCGATCAAATGGAAAATCAAATTTACCAAACATAACTTGTCATCCCTCTTCCAACATGGGTAACATTTCAGTAAATCGACTAAACATGTATTTAATTATGTCTTGTGTAGAGTGAACCAATCGAGCCTAAAACAATCGGACGAACCAAACATTTTCCTTTTTGACCTACGCTTTCTCCCATTGGTGGCGGAATTTCCCCAAATCTCATCTTACAGAGGTTCCATTTCCCGATAGGGATTAAATTGTAATAAATTGATCAGATCTGGCAACGCTATTGCCATTTGTACACAGTTGGACTTGCCATTTTAGTATTGAAGATGATGATTCGAAGAAAATGATTCGATCAGCCATAACGACCGTATATGATCCATACGTTCAGCCAATGTGCTGAAAATCAACGGCAAGTCAATCCACTGTTTCATCGCAATATGTATGTCAAAAAATAATGCCGCATTTTGAGTGAGGAAAATTCTCGTTATATCTACAAACTTACTAATCGGAGCGCTACAGAGCTCCGATTAGCGATTATTTCGTGCCCCAATTGAATGACATATTTATTGAAGACATGTTTCTCCAACAAGAAGGCGCCACATGCTATACAGCGCGTCAAACAATCGACTTTCTGAGGGAAACATTTGGCGAACGTGTTATTTGTTTGGTCACCAAGATCGTGCGATTTAACTTCTTTGGATAATTTTCTCCGGGGTTGCGTGAAGTCATTGGTTTATGCGAAGAACCTATCAACTTTGGACGACTTAGAATACAACATTGTGTAAACCATTGTCAAGATGCGGCCCCCATTGTTTGGAGAAGTGGTCGAAATTTGGACTTTCGGAATGCGCTACCGCCGAGCCACTGATGGCATAAAATTATCTTTCTAATGAAGCCAATTCTTAAGTTGAAGTTATATAATCTCAGTAAATTAATTAATTTGAAAGTTCTACTCCTCTAAAAACATCCTTTGAATAGATATATGCATAGACATATGGTAGACGTCAGAAAAGTTTATTAACTTAGTCGCCGCGTGTAAATGCCTATCATGCTCACTATAAAGAAAGTAGTTCTCATGCAAACACACAGCTTACACCTATATATTGACACAACCTCCATTAAATTGTTTAGGGTATTAAATAGTCGGCCACCTTGAATATATCACTTTTTGTTGTTGCATGTTTTCTGAAGCTGAACTTGAAGCGGCAAATGCGACATAAGTTCGTTGAGCAAATGCGCTGCTAAATGAATGGCTGAGAGACTGTGTACTCTTCAGACTGCATCTGCTGTTGTTTCTTCATTTTGCCTTCCTGGTCTCAACATGGTTTAGGTTGATTAATCCATTGTGCGCGTGCAATATCCCAACCCAGGCTGCAGCATTACATTGACCCGGCATAAATTCGAATATACATACATACATACATACATACATTAAAGTTAATCTAAAAGAAAATATAATCATCCTGTTTTTGTCCCCCTTTTTGTAGCCAAAAGCAAAGTCAAAAGTTTACAAATTTACAAAAAAAAAAAAAAAAAAAAAAAAAACACATTTATTTAAATGTATGTATAGGGTTACTCAGTTGGAACATAAGAATTTTGTATATTAATACTAACGTAGCCTTAATTTTTTTCAGCATCTGACAACGTCGAAACGTCAGTCAAGGTTTACATTTATATCATGGTGAAGTTCACGAATCACTCTTTACTCTTTACAAAAAGTTACTACTTTCTCTCCTTCTATGGAGCCTAGTTGTAGCCTACTATGTAGACAAACCAAGAATGGCATACGATGCCAAGGGTATGCAGATGACATAGTCATAGTAGCAAGTTGGAAGTTTGAAGAAACACTTTGTGACATAATTAACAGAGGACTCAAAATCACACAAGATGGGGGATGCGTTGAGTTTGGGCTTAGCACAACCCCTGCCAAAACGGTCATTGGTACCGTTTACTAGGTAGCTATTCTTGATTTGACACCACTTCATCTAGAAACTGCACCCAAATTAAAAAAAAAAAAAAAAAACAAAACACTCCTGAGACTGTCAATCGATGGGAATAAAGCTACCTCGGAGATTTGTCAGAATCGTTTACATGCATGAACGAAGGGTGCATCCCTAATGTCCATGCCAAGAGACGAAATGATACAGAGGAATATATTTGATAGGAGTTTTACCATTAAATGGTCCGACAAAAAATCGTGGACGTCGGAAAGATCATCTTTACAGATAAATAAAATTTGAGTGTCTGTTTGTAATATTAAAATAACCGATTTTTACTAAATACATATGGTTACTGTCTGTCTGTCTGTTTGTTCCGACTAATCTCTGAAACGGCTGGACTGATTTTGACGGGACTTTCACTGACAGATAGCCGATGTAATAAGGAGTAACTTAGTCTACTTTTATTTTAGAAATTTTATTTATCTTTATTAATATTAATATAAATCTAAAATCTGTATATATAAAAATGGAAGTATGTATGTATGTGAAAGGTGGGGAGGACCACACAATTTCACATAAGCGCTAGTAAGCGAACTAGATGTTGTTCTACTCAACGCTAGATGTCGCACCAGCTGGTCGTGAGCTAAAGCAGTCAATGATCATGAGTTGGTGTTTTTAAAATTTTATTAGTACTTTAAAATTTATCTTCTTCTTATATATAAAAATGGAAGTATGTATGTTCGTTCCCTTTAGACTCCGAAACCGCTCAACCAATTTTGATCAAATTTTGTGTCAATATTCCAAATAGTCCCGTGGGTGACGTGAAGTTTCGTGGCGATTGGATAAACAGAAAGTTTTTGTTTAGATTTTTCTAATTTTAATAAAATTGGAGGTAGTGTAAAGGAGCATGTGGAAGGTGGGGAAGGAGTGGCAGGGGGAAGGAGTGGCAGTGGATAGTGGAGGGCCGCGTACAACGTCGCGGGGACCATCTAATATGTACTAAAACCACCATCAAGTGGTATATGGATGGCTCCTTGACTGAAAATGATACAGGACTAGGGGTTGTAGGTCCTAGGACTCAGTATTGTAGGAAAAGAACAATACTGGGCTCTGAGCCAAGGACTAAGATAAGCAAAGTTACTTCTAGGGGGCTAAAACTCGAGCAGATCGAAATCCATGCTTCAACTAGGTATTAACCAGCTAAGAATACTAAGAGGACTGCTAACAGGTCACTGTAGACTAAAGAAACATTTGTATGTCTTGTGTCTACAAAATATACATTCTGTGACTACGAAGGAGAGATCTCTCTACACATTCTTGCTGAATGTGAAGCTGTAGCTAGAAGTAGACTGCATATGCTAGGTAATCAGTTTTTAGAAAGGAGCAACTGAAAAGTTTAGACCCTAGGAAAGTACTAAGATTCATTCAGCATATAGGTTTAGGGCTGGTTATCTAACTCAGTAGAACAAACAATAAATCTTTAAGGACGCACGTTTAAATGTCCTCATTTTTAATAGTAATAATGTACTTTGACTGACGATTCAACGTTGTCAGATCCTGAAAAAAGTTAATGATGTGTTAGTATTAAAATACAAAATTGTTAAGTGCCTATTGAAAAACCCTGTATATTTAGTTAAACATATTTCTACATATAATGTATACAAACATATGTATATATATATATATATATATATATATATATATAATTGTATGAATAAGTCACTTTGTATATACATACTCCTATGTATACGTTTAATGTGGTAGTATCTTCTTGTGTGTTTGTGTGTGTGTGTGTGTGTATGTGTGTGTGTGTGTGTGCTGCTGCTGTAGTGTGCGTGTGTGGACAAGCCTTCAGGTCAACAAAGCAATCAAACAATGGGAAAAGTTTGAAAATGATGAAAAGAAAACTGCCAACTTTACAAAAAATGAAAGCTTTAATACTCTTCACACGAATCTAACAATTCGTAAGTAGGGATCTTTCCAGTATAGAGGATGTACAGCATTCATTGAACCAAATCTGATGCATCCAGTCATAGAAAGGCTAAACTCTATTCTACATTCAAAGGTGATATCAGCTGTTGTGGAATGTTTTACATACAAAAATATTAGAGTATGTGAGGGATTTGACGAATTGATTGACGAAGAATCTCATATGGCAACAACAACTTGTCGCGCTAATCAAGAAAACATACATAAACTCTGTGGCAAAGTTAAGCTCTTCGTGCACTTTTGTTTTTGTAATGCACTTCAGCATAGGCACAACATTATCGCACAGACACGTAACTCTTTGCGTTAACCAGTGAACATTACACAAATAATTTCCTCGTTATTCGTTATCTGTGTCTCTATAGCAAAAAGCAGAGCGCGTAGAAATAAACGCATTAGAAACTTTTGCGCACCTCTGATCTATGCGGTATTACTACTTCTTTTGGGTGTTACGAACGTTGCGATAAAATTCATATAATGCTGAGACGTTTGTTTTTATGGATTTACAAAAGATTGCGTAGCAAACAGTGTATGTGTCGGAACATAATCCATTCCATTTTTATTCCATTTGCAACTATGTCACTACGGTATAAATTTCAGAATATGGCAGTGCATTTAAGTGTATACAACATAGTTTATGTTTGGGCATTGAAAATGTTTACTTTTGTACCAACGAAATATAGTTTGGGAGAAACTTTATTTGTTTGGCTCCATTTGAAGAGTAGCATTTGAAGAGTTTCCAACGGATCGGAACACTATATGGGTCGTGGAAATAAATCGCACGTCCAGATTGCGCCATTAAATAAAATAGCCCTATATAAATCTATATTTCATATAAGCATCCTTAAATAAGACACAGCGTATCTCGAAGTCAAGCACACTTTCTCGTTTTCTATATTATAGAAGACGAATTCCGAAATATGGGAATGTAGATTTGTGAATATATTATGTGGTGGGAGTTTTCAAGTACGTTTATTTTAATTTAGTCAATTTAAACTAAAAACAAGAAAGAATGCTGCAGTCGTCAATTCGTGACTTCGTAATACCCTGCCGCATTTCGTACTCCAAAAACTAATTTTTGTTTTTTAAACATAAAAAAAGTAAAATTTTACATACTGTCCTGTTCCCGTTCTCATAAATTTATTCGTTTTCAAGACAAGCCCCACGAAGCCCAAAGAGCATCCAGCAGCTCTTGGTAAATGGCTTAATTCTCAGACCTTTGGAGAATTTTATGGTTGATTTGCATGAATATATTACCTTTGTTGTCGGAATGTATGAATAAAAGATTCGCTACGGCGATTCTTCACTCCTCACGCCAACAATGGGAGTATGCAAGCAATTGCATTTTGAACATTGAATATTTTTATGCAATGAATTCATTTATATCGGATTTGTGGTAGTTATAATGTCTACAGATATATCCAAGAATTTTCTACGTCTTATACTCGGAAGAAGATTTGTACAAAACGTAAGCGAACTTCAAACTATAAATATGTCACCGGATATCGCATTGAATGTTATTGAGACATTGAAGTCTCTCATCATGCATACAGATCCAGAAAATGTTGATGATAAAACTGCATCTATATTATTGAAAACATTGTGACCCAGTGGTCGAAATTCGACCTTTTGTCTTAAAAGTACCCAATTATAAAATTATCTATAATACAGGGGTGTCACAGAAAACGCTTTCGGCTCTAAATCAACGCTGTGCAGGCAGAGCGCAAAGGGGGCGAACGTATGCGGAAGTCAGCTGCTTGACGTAAAGAGAAACAACAATTTGGTACACTGTACAAATTCTGACTTAGAAAAAATCGCATAAAATACCGCGCAGTGCAAAAGCAGACACATATAGTCACACTGGATGCTCTTCTTTTGGACAGAACTAATCTAAATCAGGGCAGTTTAAATAAAGATCGGTTATAAGTGAGCAATTTATTTGCAATAATTAATGCGCAGTTAGTATAATAGATGTTTTATTTGTATGTGAATTCTTTCTGTTTTTTGTTTTAAATGTTTGTTTAATTCCTCTTCTTTTAAAGTTTCACCAACAAAAACACTATCAAACACACAGTCAACTAATGATCGCCAACATGTTTGCAAGTGCGCCCACAACAGTTTCGAGCCTAACGTCGAGCTGCTCGACCGACACGCTCTACAATGTGAATCGCTCTTTTTCTTTATTCTTCCAACTGAAAACAAAGGAACCGAAGGAAGCAAAGAATATAGCAGCTATGCGGAATACGTTAGGTTAAATGTATATAAAGATTTAAATAAGAAAATGGACAGATCATATTCCTCTTTTTCATTGTGTGTATACAGCGAAGCCAAACCCAAACAATGCATTTTTAATAGTTGCATATTCCTATACCGTCGCTCACTTTGACTTTTTTGATGTTATGTTTTAGCAAATAGATAGAGAGGGTTCTTTGTGAGCGGGAGTCTTTGTGACTGGCCGAGGGCATTACCTGGTTTTTACCTACCTTAGACGCAATACTTAAAAAAAAAAAATACATTCGTCCCTGCTCATTTTCACATTCTTCTTAACTAAAATCAGGAGGGACACGCCCATTTGTATATGTATATGAAGCGGCTGTCCACTAAAATCTACCATATCGAATTTCAAGCTAATATTGATTTAAATAAATAAGTTTTTCATACAAAAACACGAAAGTGGACGGTGGTTTTGTATGTGGGCTACCCCAAAAAGTGGGCGGGGCACGCTCATTATTCTATGAATCTAAGAACGGGTGGTGTCTGTGTCTATATCTGGATTATGTGTGCTTCCGTTAGATACACTAAAATATCCACAAAACCAAAAATATCCACAAACATAAAAATTTACAAATGGAGAGCAGATATTTATGGTGCTACGCTTTATAGTGGGATTAACAGGTTGAACCTACACACTTTATCTGAAGATCATGTCGTTTAACACAGACGCATAGTGCTCTAAAATCAAAAAAAGGTGACCGAAAATGCAAAATGTTAAGGGGCATTTGTTTTGAAGGTCGCCGATTACGAAACTGATACCAAAATTTGCAAGAACAAAATGGCGGATTCGAAATGACGAACCTACTCGTATTTTTTTTTTTTTGTCAATTTTTCTGAAAATTAAAAAATTGCGAACAGAAAATTGTGGTAACATTTTGAAAATGTCAGTGAATCTCTTTAAAACTACTCGGTATGTGTGAGTTTTTGGGTCGCTTATTACGTTGCTGAATTCAGATGTTCTAATATGGTTGACAAATTTTATTTTGTTTCTGGAAGTTTCGACACCAGATTCGTAAACTGCAACATCAAAATCGTATAATTCATGACAGTTTGGATTTGTTCTTGGCAATTAGTCATAGTTCATCTGTATGTCACGATGACTATGAAAGGTAGAGCAACCAAACTTAAATATATATGAGGCTATACGTACCATAAAACTTCGTCAAATAAATTCTATGGGATGAGCGTTCCAAACACACTAATAAGCATAGGCACAGAAAGACATAGTTCCAAAATTTAAGTTTTTTATGACTGTGTGTACCGTAACATAAGGTAACTTTAAGTCGAGCATACTTGTTTTAATGTTGTACTCGTACTCAGAGTACAGATTTCTATATGAAATAAATGTATGATGACATATTGTCCTATGGTGAACAGCTGTCAGACAGTCAGCTGTTTTAACTAACATTAAGATTGTAACGCATTGAAATAGACATCGTAGACCGCATAAAGTCTATACATTCGTGATCTATGTTTCAATTTTTTTCAAGTTGATTTTAAACATGTCCGAATTGAACGAGCGGCGTAAAAATAAAAATTCTAAATAATTTCGAACTAAATTTGAGAGAAGTTTGCATCTGCATTGTTCGGTTAATTTTGTCGGCAGGTCGAGTCCTGCATTATTTTACTAGAGATTTTGTAAAATTCAAAATTAATAATGTATGGAAATTGAATGTTTAAAATGTTCTCCGAAAAATAGTATTGTATCCAATTTTAAGAGTGATTTTATTGAAACAAATTTCTTTAGAGGTGTATTTAGCCAAAACTTTTGAGAAAATAAAACGGGAGATTTGCACGCAACCGAAATAAATTTCACAAGGCACCTACGAATTGGAATTGGGAATTCTGTTCGGATTCGAAAGAAAGAGATTTTCGTGTCGCCACCTACTGCGATTAGTATAATGTCAAGAACACTCAATTTCATAATTATGGATATTTCATTTCAGTGATTGGAGAGCCCATTAGCATTCCGTTAACTCGTAACATAATCATATTGAAAACATTTAACTCGGATTGCTTTACCAGTAGCTTCTCGATAGGCTCTTTTGCACCACTCTGCTTAGATATGGAGTTGTCACATTAGACTTCATGAGAGATTGAATTCTTATTTAAATGGCTTTAACCATTAATATTAGTTGAATACGAATATTTGTATTATTCTTATGTATTGAAAGAGTATAAAATTTAATTCTATGTAAAAAGTTGTTCCGAACTTCTATTTCAATGAAAACGAATGTAAAAAATAAAATATTCAAAAAGAACATTTGCACAATCGCTTTCATGCATTAGACATTTGACCCTCAAAAATAATAGTAATAATAATAAAATGAAAATGTGGTACAAAAAAAAAACAACACACACACACACACACACACAAACACATAAAATAAACAAAAGTTAAAAGTGATATGTGTCTGAAAAGTTTTCCATAATAATTTGAACGCCAGCCGAAGTGAAATGCAAGCGCTGCACAACTGAGCCCCATCGAACCAATTCCGAACCCAACAATTCTATTCAAATTCTAGCATTCGTTTGGCCATTGTCCACAAAAATTTCAGATAGAAACATCGATATCTACATATATAAATATATTTATGTAGTGTGTATATGAATAAATATATGAGAATAAAGGCTTTTGGAGTAGCAGAGATGCAGAGAGGCAGAGAGAAAGAGAGAGAGAGAGAGAGAGAGAGAGAGAGAGAGAGAGAGAGAGAGAGAGAGAGAGAGAGCGAGAGAGAGAGGGATAGAGAGAGAGAGAGAAGATAGCGCAAGTTTTTCTGTGTAATTGAAATATTTCGGTCATCAGCGCTTCTCCAATACTCCGATCCCATTTTTCTCTCGCCATTCACTTCAGCATCCAAAAACTGACGGCAAACAAACAAAGTCAAAACTTGCACAAAGTTCAAAGTTCATGTAGAATATGAAAATTAAATTGCGCAATTTTATGCTCTCTTCTGTCCTTGTCC
This sequence comes from Leucophenga montana, assembly GCA_035044765.1. Taxonomy (NCBI): domain Eukaryota; kingdom Metazoa; phylum Arthropoda; class Insecta; order Diptera; family Drosophilidae; genus Leucophenga; species Leucophenga montana. The sequence continues at coordinate 83,071 of JAWNNQ010001215.1, forward strand.
ATTCTTGTCCCTGCTTGGTTCGGTTTTCGCGCTCGTTGACAGCGCGGCGAATCCTTTTTTTCATTTTTGTCTTGTTTGCCGCTTGTCCAATCGGAGCGCGTTTGCATAATCGATTCCAATTCACATTCTGATTGTCATGAAGACGACGACTTGAATGCAATCTGCCAGCCTGCGGTGCACAGCTGTGTCGCATGGTTTTTAATTTTGATATTTTAATACCGCATACATCGCATAGCTAACAAAAAATAATAAGAGTAAACATTATCGTCCGTGCTACCGAAGCTTTAACACTTTTCACATCTAAAGTTTCATGAAAGTAAATAACTTTTACACGTTTTTGGAGAAAGATCGCAAGATACAACGATAATTGCGACAGTAAGAGCGACAGTTTGGAATGGAATGTAGATGATATTGTCATAATGACGAATAAGGAAATAAGTGAACCACACTTTTCACATCATAACTTAAAGAGTTTTATTTCAATCTGAAAACTTAAGCATTTGAAGGAAGAGTTTATTCATGTTTTGAAAACTATTGTATTTTCAAAGATAATTACACTAATTTTCATGGGGGTCAAGAAAAAAAACATGTAGTAAAATTTTGCGAACGTGTCATATCTGTTGGATAGTTGGGAAATGCGATTATAACCTCCAGCGTGGTGTCCCCTGGAATCAAGTTATCAGTAAGTTCATGACTCTGCTGATGGCTCTGGGGACGGCCACAGAATGTACTTTGAGCCTTGGGAATGAACTCTGGGGCCGCTTCTCTGATCTGAAATAAAACTCCCAAACTTAAGGTGGGACAGCATATTTCGATTTGTGAACTAGCCACAAATATGGGATCTTGCTCAGGCAAGACCACATTTTAACAAACTTAAACAAACAAAACAACAGCTTCAAGCCAAGGGGACAAGACTTGCTCACTTGGCAATACGAGTACTACCCAAGGCTCTACGCCGATGCCACGCCCACGTGAGATTAACCCCAAATCAAGTTGCAAACCCAACGGATATTAGGCAGCATAACAAAATACGCGGCGTAGCCAAAAAAAAAAAAAAAGAATGGTGCATTTCCTTAAACAAGGCTACAGTAAGGAGGAGTCAATTAACCTCGCAAAAACGGCGTTCCAACCGTGTGAGAGCGACGTATAGCAGAAAAGGCAGCGGTCAGTGGAAAAGACGCCCCTAGAAGTTATCACAAAGAAGTGCAGAAAACAGGCAGATAACAGGCCTCGGAAGAGCCATGGTAGCAGCTCCCGTATAAGGATGTCCTGGCTGGCACCAAAATGACGATGCTTTCCAAAGACTTGCCAAGCACGGCCCTAACGACGGAACAAACGAGGAGACCATAAGTCCAAGAATGAAAGGTCTATAAAGAAGATAGTTTTCGGAATAAAAATTTATAGCTGTCAATAACACCTCGGCCCAAGCGGAAGTGCTAAGTTACAGGGTCCCCACAAAAAAAAAAAAAAAAACTGTTACAACTTATTTTTTTTTTAATTGGTCCACTACATACAAAATATGGGTCCACAATTAGGTTTATCGTTAACAATAAAAATATTTTAAACTTCTACTTAAGCTACTTATGCTCATTCAGTCGTATAACTATATCTGACATATTCATCGCATTACATTGAAAGTAGTGCCATATATCTACAAAGTTCAACGAAAAGTGTCTACTGTCTCAGAGGTCTACAGTTCAAACCCCTTTCATTCGCAATTTCATTCAGTTAATTACATATTATTTCTAAGTATTTCATACCCAATATACGAGGCATATCCAGAAAGTAAGTGTACTGAATTTTTGTAGGTTTTAAAATTTTGTATTTAAGCAAAAAAATTACGTGATACTTTCGTACATAATGTAAGGTATTTTTCTGACTATTCCACTCTATACAGGTGGTGAAGCTGGGTATCAATTTTTTGATGCCTTCCTCGAAGTAGTTACCCGCCAGCCATATGGGACCCACCTCGCGGACTGTTTCCGATATCCGAGGGTTTCTGTGATTGTTTCGTGTAGTAGAGATCTGGAGATTTGCGGAAACATCGCAGAAAGTTCATCCACAGTCAATCTGCGAACGTCCCGGAGCGCATTTTCGATTTTTGCCACAATATCGTCAGTCACAATTGAAGGTCTTTCGCTCCTCTGACCATCATGCACAGACATACTACCATTTTTAAACTCGCGACACCACTTGTACGATTCATAGCTTTATTACCATATGAAGTTTTCACCTCATTATAAATCTCAAACGGAGGTTTTCCCTTCCAAACGAGATAACGGATGACGGCGCGTATTTCGCACTTGGCGGGAGACTGGATTGACATTGTTCACGAACGTGTTGTCGCGCCGACAGTTCGCAAGGTACTGACCTCGAACCGGTCTCGTTGCAAAGGGGAGAAGTAAGGCTACACTGCAGTGTTGCCAAAGTGACGAAAATAATAAATCCCTCCGGCCGTGAGAGCCTCAGTACACTTACTTTCTGAATATGCCTCGTACTATTCGTGCAAAAAAATTCTATATTTTCAACGCCCCAAAAGAAGCTTCACAGACCGTATTAAACTTGTTCACCGTGGCTTGTCGAATTGTTTTAATTATATCCGTTAATTTGGTGTAAACTCGCCAGCTAGTCTTTTAATTTTGTAAATTATGTTCTCAAAGGACTTTTTGTAACTAGTACTTTGTTACAGTATTGTGAAAACGTGCAAGGGAAGACATGATGAGGTCTCTTTCTATTAATTTTTATATCATCTACACATAGTGTGAAATGTTTTTATCAGTTTATCGGAAAGTTTATAACGTAATAATGGAGGTATCGTAATATAACTCATAAAGTACGATCTAAAATCAAGAAAATATTCTTGAAATTAGAACCATCCGGTGATGAAAGCAGGGTAAATGGTGTAGGGCTCAAAACAAGAATAATGGCGTTAATTTAAAACCACTTCAAACAAGTCGAAAATACTTATTTTAAGACTATGAAATATTATCGTAATAAGTAACAAGATTTTTAGTTTTAAATTAAAAATTTAATCTTGTTTTAAGTATATTATTTTTATGAGGCTGAAATTTTAAGAACGTTTATAAATTTAAGACTAAACCAACTAGTTTTTACGATGCAATATTTTTATCAGTGTATATTTATTCCTAATCAGCTCATGTCATGCCCACTCTTTGAGGTAGACCCATACAAACCACCCAATTACATTTAAATTTTTGAATGACAACTTTTTTTATTGCAGTCAATATCACCTTAAAAAATAACTTCTTATGCACGGAAGCTTCACATATACAAGGATTAAACTTCCATTAAATGATCAGATCTGGATTTACAATGACTTCACTAACGCCAGAACAAGTCTTGCAAATTGTGCAAATTTATTTCGAAAACCGTGCACCGAAAAAAACAGATCAATATCGGATTTATATCCACTTGTCAGTTTGATATTTGGATAGCGGAAATTAATATGGAAGTTTCACAAAATAATATGAAAAAAATATCTATACGATCTGATGCCCAACACCGAACTTCCAAATTTGATCCTCACAAAGAGGAGTAAAGAAAAATCTGTAGTACGAAAGAAGTAGATAGTGACACTTTTCGAAGATGCCGAGGAAGCACAAGTAACAAAGTATTAAATGAAATAATAAATTAACAAATAGAGAGTGTTATAATTTCTAAGCACCAAATTTATGCATTTGTTCTTTTGAGAACGGCCAAATTACGATTCTTTTGCAAACGGTTCAAGCAGCTCACAAATGTCCGTTCGGACACTAGGCTATCTCCACGGAATCCGCCGGAATCTCCAAGGTGAGCGAATTGTGAGAAGGCAACCACTCCCCTTAATTAGGCGTTGGTACGCTGAGTTTGGTTCCCGCCACCTTGAAACTACATGTTCCAGTGAAGACACAGAAGAAACATTGGTAAAATTGGGCAGGAAGGAATATTATTCACGAGAGGCTAATTGACTTCGCCGCAGGTCAGAACATGGTAATCGGTAGCACCAGATTTCCACATCTTAATATACACAAGGCTTCTTGGCGCAGTAACGATCAGATCACACGTTTCAGTGCAATATAAAGTAGCAATAAAGTAAGACTTCATTAAAGAGCTGTAGCTACATGGCCTTAAGGTTAATACAATAGCAGTGTGTAAAGTTAAAATAATGAGACAAATATTGGCTTAGTGAATGTTGGAAAACGGATTTCAATCTGAAAGTATAAAAATGAAGTGATGTAAATCTGTATTTGTTAAATTTAATCGAGTTAGTTTGTTTCTCTTACAAAACACTCTTAGAAAGGTTAAAGATATCAGTAAGTGAATTTGAAGACGATATTTTTTTAATTATTATGAAAACGTTGGCGAATTTGGGTACCTAAGATCCTAATGAAAACCTCCACGAAGAATGGAAAACCATTTAATACAAGGGACATTTAAAAGTTTGCCTTCTGTTTAGCTGTTTTGTAGTTATATCCATATGTATTATATATTATTACTACCATAGCCGTACCCGTCATTGCTACGCACCTACGGTTTTGCTATTATAGTCCAACCTGAGCAACCACTCCGCCAATTCATTGATTCTGAGTTGTAATTTTCCCCTTGCTCCATCATTTACTTTGAGATGGCGGTATATTTGACAATCAAGGCATTTTTTGTTGGCATTTTTGAAATTTATCTCCATCATTTTGTCAAGAAATCAGAGAACGACTTACGACTGTCTTTAACAGTAGCAATTTGCAGACAATTCACATCACAGTTAAACGTGTATAATATGAACTCCATGGGAGACAATTTTGTAATAAAACTAACCATAAACTATGCCGCTGCTGCTGTCGTAGCTTCTAAGACTTTTCTAACGATTATTAGAATAATTGTTTTAGGTGTGCTCAGAGCTTCGACTGATTTACAAATGTCGCTTTATTGAAGACAAAGAACGAAGTTCAGTATCTGTTTCTTTTCCTGTCGCTACTTAGCACAATCGGCACATATAAACTTGAGTAATTTTTTTTTCTCGCTGCTCTTTACGAGCAGGATAAAATGGCGAAAAACACGCTCAAGCTCATAAAAATGCCCAAACAAGTGCCGCACAGTGGGGCCTCTGCCCGAAAAACGTTGCAAATATCAAAACTGCGATAGTAATAGTGAATAGCAAATTGTTCAGAGTTTCTAAAAATAGACTGCTTCTAATATTAGGGTAATACGTTTTGAGGGTGGTGGAGCTCATCAAAATTGGTATATTTTTCAAATCGGAAATAAACAGATTTTTTGTCTTTGTTTTAAATCAGCTGTGGGCACGAAATTTTGAATCGGGAGCAGTACAACAACATCTACAAAAAAACAGAGTTCTTGAAGTCATAAATCTAATCAAAATGAACACGTTTATCATTCTATGCTTCGCGAAGTAAATCGAGCCTTCGCTCTTCTGACACTAGCCTCCAAAACTAAATTCCATATTCTTTCACTGCAAGTATTTGGCAGTCGGATTGCAAATCGCAAAGCTCCATTTGATATTTAGACTCTTGGCTTTCTATGTCTACATCTCTTGGTCTCCAAAATATTCGAATCAACGTTTTGATTTCGTCGAAATCGTTAAATCGCTCTGCAAATAAATCCCTCATTTGTTGAATGGAGTCACAATAGGAAGCAAAACTCAGAGTGGGATTTTCTGTTAATAGTTCACCCATTTTTTTTTTTTTGAAACCATCTATTGTTGACAGCATTGTCACCATGGACTGCTTCGGTGTTTGAAGCTGTGAATTCAAAATATTTAAGAATCTAGTAATGCGTCCGTTAAAAATGCTACTTCAGAGAGGAAATTGGGGTCTTCTAGTTTAAGAGCCATTTTTTAGCAAAGCGATTTGCTGCATCGTTTCTATATCATTCAAAGAACCATAGAAGTTTGCATGGAGACTCAAATAATGTCGTCGAATATTTTATATTATTTTTGAACTTATTACACTTCCGCAAATAAGGCACTTAAGCATTTCCAAATTATTTAATTGGGAAAAAAAATACTGAGTCTCAAACTCGGAAAATTCCATTTTTTCAGCCATTATTAATTTTACTTTGAAAAACTTACAAACCACAGTTCAATCACTTAGTAAAAATCGTAACACATCAAAACCTACTTCGCTTTCTTATTCAGTGTACAAGACGCGACATAAATCATAGCAAAATGAACACTTTTATGGCGGTCATCACACGGTGATAGATCAGGCGAATACGCAGGGTGGTCGATGAGACAAATCAGTTTTTTCTTCAAAAATTCATTGACTACATGAGCTATTTTTTGATCATCATTTAACTGATGTGAAACAAAACGTTCACACACCTGTTTTTTACCCAAATCTTCAGTTAATATTTTGTAGATTGTACAGCAAGATGAATTTTATTCTTCTGCCAGCATTCTCACAGTGAAATTTGCATCGGAAGCGATTATTTTAGTAACTTTTTCCACTAACTCAGCGCGATTAGATGCTTCGGATCGTCCAGGTCTTGGATCAAATTTTAAATTATTTAGGAAGAAAGATTAAATATGATATTATACGGCACACTCTTTAATTATGAATATTCTTCCGGGCTATGCATAATTTGGTATCCCGAATAACACAGAATGAGGATATCTTTAACATGCTGGCGGCTTCATCAGGTCCACCTATTTTATGTTTTAGATATGTGAGATCACAAAAGGATTGCAAAAAGAGTACTCCTCATAAATAACACTGGCCTACATGAGTTTTGCGAATAAGATGGGACCTAGTGTTTCCGAATGGATTCGTGCTGAACACGAATCTGGGTTCAAAAACTTTCCATCACGTCACGTTTTCGAGAAAAAAGGGGTTGAAATCCCTAAAAACAGAGTTTTTAATTTTAAAAAAGTGGTCCGCCATATTGGATCCGCCATTTTGAATTTTTAAAATGTAACTGCACATTAGTCGACGACCCTTATAACCCCCCAAGTAACAAGCGTTGCGCGATTACAATCAAATTATAAATAAATTTAATGTTTTCCTCCACCCTTAGACAAAAACACACCCCCGCTCTAAGGGCGCATGCGATTAAATTGCCATGGGGCTGTTTTTGAACCCAGATTCGTGTTCAGCATGAAAAATCTATTCGGACACACTAGGGTCCTATCTTATTCGTATCCAAAAAATTTAAATTTGTAGGGCAGTGTAATTTGGCTATATTACCGGGTGTCAAATGAGTGAATGCAATGATTATGATTGAATAAATTATTGGTTCTGGAGTTTCAATCCGAGATAAGCCAACATATAACTGCCCATGGGAAAAACACTGCTTTCTCAGGTCAATGCCCGCCAGAGAGAATGTTTGACCGTGTGACTTATTAATAGTGAGGGCAAAAGAGATCTTGACGGGATACTGCAGCCTTTTAAATGGTATGGGTCAATCCGTCGGAATCATGGGTATGCGCGGATTATAAGCCAGTTGTCCCACTGCTGGCCCTGTTAGAATGTTCGCCACGATTATATTCTCCCGTAACTCTTTTATAAGCAGCCTTGTGCCATTACAGATGTTGGGGGCTCAAGTTTTTTAATAGCATGATAGGAATGCCAACTTTTAATATAAGGTCGTGAGAAGGTAAGCCAGAAGGGCTCAAAGAATTAAAAAATTCTTGAGGATAGTGCACTGTATCCTCAATGATACACACCGTGACCGGAAATTTTCTCTAAAATCAGTTTATTTATCTCATTCACTGTATCGATACTGGGTGACACTATTGCCTTAGAACAAAGCCAATGATAATCTCTTTCCAATAAATTTTCAAGACCGGGATATATTGCGTCTATCAGATGTTCTGTCCTATGTATTATGTGACCTAATCTATCGTCAAGTTTAATGTCATCGCTAGTACTGTTGGTGTTAGGACAGCTAATTTTTCCTTCTCCAAGATTCAGTAGTTGATGCGGAAAATCATTATCGTAGCAATTTTGCTTATTTCGTTCTGAGAAGTTTTTACCAAAGCCTTTACCTTTCCATACCTTTTATTTATAAGTTTAGCAACCATGTTTTTGCCATCATACTTTTGCTCAACCTCCAGCTCCTTTTTGTGCTTCTTACCACTATACGATGCTTCCTTCTCATCTCTAGCAATATAGCTAATATCGGTCTGGGTTGCTTCTTCCTCTGCTTTTACCTTACCATCCTTTTCTATTATAAGATTTTCATTCTGCTTTTTGTCGTAGTCGTTCCGCTCAGCCTTCACCTCCTTTTCGATCTCCTTGCCATTTTGCGATGCTTCGCTCTCATCTCTAGCAGTTTTGTTTATTTCTCTCTGGTTTGTTTCTTCCTTAGCCTTTACGTTACCATAAATTTCTTTCGCATCATCCGCGTCTTTCCAGCTCCAGCTGCGCATCATTCTTGTTCTCATTACCGTTTAGCGACTGCTTCTTATCCGTATTGTTGCTCACCTCATGGTCCGCGGTGGGCAGCATCTCGTCAGCTGGCTCGTCCTTCTGGCGCTCATCTATAGCAGGCAACATCATCTTCTCTATAGCAGACTTTTCTCCATCCTCTTCATCATCGATGGCCGGCGCTTCCGCCCAGAAAAGTCGTACCGGCATCATTATAACCCTTTTAACCGCATCGCGCCACAATCTCAGTTTGAAAGTGAAGTCCGTAATCTTAGATTTTTTTTTGTACATTTTCTTTACCGCTCTTCTAAATATTTTCAAATGAAATACTGAATTTCGAATGTCTACGTTAGAAAATATTATTTGTTTAAGATTAACAAATAACCAAATGCCTACCTATTTAAATAATTTAATAAAATAAGATTGTGTATATCGTCATATACTATAGCCTATCTTATTCACAAATAATGTGGCTTTCTATTGGTACAGAGATTACCCCCTACAACGTCACAAGCTCACAAACTTTATCTCTTTATAATATTAGTATAGATAATTAACTTTCAGTAGATATACACTTATTTATTTATTTTATAAAAAATAAAAATGTTTTAGGAGTTATGATTTTTGCAACGAAAGAAGTCAAATGGCCTCACTGTTCGTGTCGCCATCGGCATCGCCAGAACTATATAAAGTGGGAATAAGCACACATGCAACGCTGGTCTTTCACCGCTCCACTTACCATTTAACGTCTGTTTATCTTTCTTCGCGTTGAGCTTTGAACTTATCCTTATTATGCTCCTCGCTGGCACAAGGCCAACATCTCACATTCTATTATCCTCCAGCTCCTTGAAGTCTGCTTTTTGTTGTTCTTTCTCTCGCCTATGCGAAATTAACTTTTATTGTGCACCAAAGTGTTCACAGCAAATTTTTACAAAGTAGGAAATAATTAAGCTTAATTGAGTTAAGCTATTTCCGCTTTCGTCCAGCCTTACGTCTATCCATACGTCCGTTTGTCCTATCAGCTTAAAGTAGGTCCTTGATGATTGTACTTTTAAAGATACTTAATTTATTTCTTTTGACGTAAATGAATCATTAAAAAAAACACACACACACACACACACATTTCAGACGCATAAAAATCGCTGCTTATTGATTACAATTTGATATTAATTCGGTCATGAGATTTGCAGATACGAGAAATGTGTTAGTTTTAAATATTTTGTTTACAGTTTCTTGTTATACAGGGTGTCTCTAAAGAAAGTTCACATTTGATTTGCTGATTGCGTGAAGGCAATTATTCCGAGGGGCGCGGGGGTATGTCAATCGGTAGCCTAGCTTTTGAGAATTTAGTCGCTATGGATCGTTTCTCGGGAGCGGACCGTGCATTGTGCGTACGTGGGTTTTACAAAAACGGTAGAAAATTCTGCATTATTCGACATGTTCGTCATTTAAATGATGCGCCAAGCGCTCGACTCATTGGAAAATGTTTCGAGAAGTTTGAAGAGACCGTTTCAACTCTGGAAAAATCAAAACCCGGGCGTCCGGGCGAGAACGTTCGAAAACGTAGACAGTGTTACTCAGTCTGTTCGTGACAACCCGGACATTTCAATTCGGAAGAAAGAATTAAAGCCTCAGGATGAAATTTTTCCTGTCAAATTGATCTCCAGGAGAGGTGACATAAATTGGCCTCCACGAAGTCCCGATTTAACCCCTATGGACTTTTTCCCGTGGGGTTACGTCAAATCTAAAGTTTATGGCAACAAACCGACTTCCCTGGCACAATTAAAAGGAAATATCCGTCACAAAATGGCAGCCATCACGGAGAATACCTGCCGAGCCGTAATAGAAAATTTTAGTGCTCGATTAAATGAATGCCGTGAACGCAACGGTTTATATTTGAACAATATCATTTTTATCGATTTTTCAAATGTGAACTTTCTTTTGAGACACCCTGTATGTTATATTAATTGTGTCGTAAAGCTTTTAGCACATATAAAGTAAAGTTAAAAATTCTAAAAATGCATAACAATCTTGGAAACGATAAATAATATTTCGTGTTGGATTTTCTAAAATTTCTTATTTGAAAAAATTATTAAACTTTTCTTTCCAATTTTAATTGCTCTGAAAACGTTTAAAATAACCTCATACTGCAAAGTTGCAACAGTCTTATTTTCTTTTAAAGCAATCACAAGTTTTAAAAGCCTATCTTGCCTCAAGTTTAATCTCAAGTCAAACAGGCTAAGGGAATATTTTTTTTCAACCCAGTCGCTAAGGTCATCTATGCTTCCAGTTGCATCAAAGAAAAATGTATATGTATAACAACAGTCGTTCAATCAGTGACCATCCTTCCTTTTTTTTTTTTACCTTTTTAATAAAACATTAACGTCTTTGATTACACTAAACAAGTTCTCAATGCACAAAGGACTGTCGCACAAAATCGAAAACAACAAACGATTTTAAATTGATATCTTACGGTTGCATTTTTTTTCGATATTATCGAGAATATCAATATTTGTAATGATCGATGCTATCGATATTTTATTCTAAATTATCGAATTGGTATTATCACTAACCAAATTGTATGGTTAGTGATATTATCGAGTGGATATTATCGAATGCCAATATAATATTAGCCAATCGATATTATCGAATGCACATTGTCGATTCAGCTCAACTCGATTCTACTATTTATTCGATGACTGATTCTGAATTATATTAAAATAATGTATATGGATATTATGAATGTTATCTTGAACGTTTCCTCCAAATGTACAGTAAAAAACGTAACTTCAGACTTTACCCATGTACCATCCCAGGTCTTCTGCTTTGTTTGCTAATTTATTTTTGGTTGCTTTCCACATCGAATTGTTCGTATTTGTTGTGTTTGTCGAATTAATAGCGACCTTAATCAGTAATTAGCAGGGAATAAATCCGAAATGTATTTAGGTACCGGTGTCGATCCGTGCCGAAACGTTTGTTTCGGTATAAGGTTCTGCACCAGTTCCAATTTATTTCGGTATTCGATTTCGGCACGGTTCTTTGATTTTAGTTTCGGCATACCGGTACAGGTCAGAATTAAATTAAAAAGAAAAACAGAGAGTAAATAATATTGCCAACGTTCCAAAGACCATATATCAAATTAATTATATGTTGATGCTTCGATCCTGCCGAAGTTAACGTTTTTTCTTGTTTAATTGTAATTACATGTTAAAAGCATTATGGCATCCAGAGATTTTGCTTTCAGTCGATTCCTTAGCGGTTTCATAACAAACTTGATGCCTGAAAACAAACGCTGTACGTTAACCTGCGTAGCTGGAACTGCGAGACCAACTTTTGACAATTTGAATAGTTCTAAAAAAAGTTTCTATAACCACCATTTCAGTAATTTTTCTTTGTTGTTTAATCGGTTTAGCCTACGAAAAACATTAATTGAAGCTAATATATTAGTTTTTGATAATACATTACTTTTTGTATACGTTTCTCATTAAACAAATCCATGTATGCATCGACTTCGTCTCCAGTTCCAGATAAATTACTTGAGCTAGCACTACTTTCTTCAAGCTGTTGCACTTTTCCAGCAACGGATAAAACTCTGAAATACAAATCTTCCAAAGCAGCTATACAAATGCTTTCCTGTTCAGATATCAGCTTTACATTATATCGGAAGTCTAAAAATATGGCATATCGCTTTTCTATTTCAGAGACTAAAAGTTTAGCTAAAGCAATAGCTTTTTTTACCAATTTGAATTTTATAATATGAAACCAAATAGCGTAAAAGTCACCCAAAACTAACTGCTCACTTTGAAGTTTAGTCGTTGCAATCTGGTTTGACAAAGCTAACAATTTCATTGATTGTACCCCAGACTTTTCTCTCTATAAAATATCAGATACTTCAGTATCATTTAGGTCGAGCTCCAACGAGTATGAAAATAAATTGGTGACCTCATTTACTTCTTATCTAGCATTAAGTAGCTTATGGACGGAAAGTGAACTTTTTTACAAGGACTCTGGTAACTAAAATGGCTTTTTATAGACTGCGTAAATATTGCCACTACGCATATTGTCGTTATATATGGTATCAGCTGTTCTTTGTTTTCCTTGGAACATTATGCATAAGTAAATATTTCTCTTAGAAAAAAATAAAAATGAGAACCGAAAATATACCAGTATAAATGTTTTGGTTCCGGTACGGTTCTCTGATTTTATTTTATTTCGGTAAAAGGTTCCGGTTTTAAAAAAAAAAAAAATTATCATATCGGTTCCGGATCCGGTTTCGATTCACAATTTGAATCGGTTAATTTCGGTTAACGGTTCCGGTTTTTTTCCATGGTAATTAGCTACGAGCTAGATATAAATAATTATTTAGCTCAAGCTCATTTGTGCATTAAGAAATATGTGCATGTTTTCAATGTGAACAAAGAACAATAACAAAAACTTTTCTGCAGAAAGAGTTTTAAGCTATACCAAGACAATTGTTTCAGGATCTGATACAGACCATTATCAGGTGGTGATTTTGTAAATGTTTCTAATACAGTCGTGCTCCCATTCCCGCTTACTTTTGCGTTTTGAGTTTTCAGTAAAAATTTACGTTTTCATTTTAATACTATGTTTGCACTGACAAGCGTTCCACGAATTATTCAAAAAATTCAGCGCCCATGTCCAAACAGCTGATCGTGATTGTTTTGTAGCGAGAAAAGTTTTGTATAGTGTATTTAAAAAATAAGGGACTTAAATGATGTTCTTTTGCTGACTGCAATTGGTAATGAGGTATTGCGCCTAATGGAAATGCACAGTGAAATCAGCGAATATAATGCATATAAGGAGAATAATGCACGAAGCGTCTAGACTTTTGTAAGTTAGGAACACTATAGTTTGTTTTCAAAATTTATACTTTATGAACTTTATTTAATAGAAAAGTTAAGAGGCCATTTGGGCGACAGATGTGCCTCAAAATTCGGAAGCTATGTTTAAATGAAATTTCCGTGACACTTCGTTTCGGGTAGTCATCGCACTAGAAAAGCGAATCCCTTCTGCGTAATTGCCACCAGACTTCCCAACAGATGAGAAGATAAAAGAGTGTTTGAAGGTCTCTGCTGTCCTTTCCATTTTCGTCACACAGACAAGAACAAAAAAGTATATAAAGTTAATTTAAAGTACATGTAAATTCAATAAGAAGTTTCCTTCTGCTTGCTTCATTTTTGCGGCTATTTTGTCAGCTGTATTCACCGATATGTGCGCTTTGCGATTGGCGCTTAATCGCAATCATAAGAGATATCGATCTAACGGATTATTCAAATAATCGAAATCATAAGGAACATCGAAGCAGCGTCCACTATGCGAACGCGACTTTTACCACACCTTTGCGTGCACACGCGTTCATTGATTTTTGGACGTGAACGTGTTCGTGTCCGTAGTAGAAACAGGCTACACCATGTTATGTTATCGACATATTCCATATTCGATACATTTTTGTATATCGCAAAAACAGCTGTTTGGTGTAAATTATTAAAATGCCAGCTTATATACTTTGCAATTGCTTCTTTTGAGGCAAAAAGATCGCGCAAAATTATTATTAGTTTTATTTAAAATAATATGTACAATGTTATGGAAAGCGGACGGGCTCGTAGTTGAACCCGAATCAATTGTCTCCGTGTCTAACATTCTTTGTGAAACAAGAAATTATTGTTATTTATCACATTAAAAGTTATGTAAATATTTCTTAATGTAAAAATAACCTTGCGCCAGCTAATAACTAATTTTCAGTTTTGCTAAATAATTTTATTGAAGGATGGGGTCATTTGCAGAACTGCACATTAGTGGGGAAGGACATTTATTGCCATTCACTTGGAAAAACGATTATTTTGCAAAGGGCTCAAACGGTTCAAAAACGTCCGCTAGTCATGCTTCCTCTGGGTTGCCTCTAGACATCCGTTTCGGGGTGAGGAAATTGTGAGAAGGCAAGCCCTTAATTAACGGTTGGTCCGCTGGGTTTGGTTTTCACCACCGCTAGACTATAGTGGCTGGTGCGCAGTCGATATGAAGACTTTTTGTTGACGGACGCTTTACAATTGCCAGAAGGGGCCTACCAATCTCTCTACCACTGAATTCAACATTTTCCAATCCCTTGTATACCATTACTTCAATAATATCTTAAATTAATGACATGCTTCAATTCTGCAGTTCGTCTGCGATGTTTAATGACGAATCTTGCCACTTTGTAACTCGAAACTTAATGCACAAGAAATTTTGGTTCCCAGTGCATCTATACGTCTGCCCGTCTGATGCAAGTCTTTGTCACACTATTACTTATTTCTTGCTGATTGGATTGAATTCTATTGGGTTGGTTTTTGTTTTGCAGCCACCACTTGTAACAGAACTTTGCATTCGATAGAGGTTCATTATGAAGCAGTTGGCCCGGAAAGAGGCTGCTGTTCCATTTTTTGTTTTTTGTTTTTTTTTTTTAGCTTTGTGCAATTTTATTGTTTTGCTTTCAGCTCTAGTTGAGATGCGTTGAGTTGAGTTATTAGTTTACAAAGTTTTTTAAAGCAATTGCATGCAATTGTCAAACTCTTCAGATTTCGTTGGCAATCTGTCTCCTTCCGTGCATATTTCTTTCTTGTTCCCTCGTCGTCGTGCATTGTCACATTTATGGCAGTACATTGAAAGCGAATTAAGTGAAATATTTTGTTAGCTCGAAGTTCCATCTTACTATATCTTTTATATGTTTTTCATAAGATACTGTTTTTACAAAATACAATCTGTCGAAGAGAATATTTCTACGACCAGAAAAGACTTAAAGGAACTAAACTTACGGTATAGACTCTCCAGATACCGCACTGCTACAATATTAACTTAAAATTTCATGTATTTCTCGCAACCATTTTAACGCAGTCTACAAAAATAGTATAGCATGTATAGGGTATAGTATAGTCTTGTACCTTGACTGTAGCTCTTTCTTATTCGTATTCGTCATGCCCCGGTATGGCACCTTTTGCAGTGAGCGTGACACCTTCCATTTTTGCAGTGGATCTTTTTTTTTCTGGTGCTCTTTATGTATATGTATTACCGAATCTCATTCATTTGCGTCAAATAGTTCACCCTCCCCGCCAATTTTTCTGTGAATTCGCAGTGTTCATGCTACTAATATGTGAACATTTTGAAAAATTACTATTTTTATATAAATACTAGCTGGTACCCGGCGCGTTTCTGCCTCTCCTTCCCTCTGCCACTCCTTCTCCTTCTCCCTGCCCCTCCTTCCTCATTCCCTCTTACCCTACCACATATTCCCCTACCCATCTTCCCTTGCCCAGTTTCACCCATTCTCCTACCACCCTTTACCCTACGCCCATTCCTCTGCCCCATCCCCCACCTACCCTTACTTTACTTCCCCTTCTCCCTGCCCCTTCGATCCCATTAACTTGTATACAACCTTTCATCCCACTACTTTAAATGGTACCCTGCGTGTTATTGCCGTTCCTTCTGCCCCAACTACCTCTACCCATCGTTCCCAATACCCAATTGTCATACATCACATTCCCCTACCCTTCTTCACCCTGCGCCGTTTCCTTACCGGCCCCTTTCCATACCTCCCATTTCCCTTCACATATTTCTCTGCCTCTCTTTCACTGCCACTCTTTCATTGCCCCTCTTTCCCTTCTCCTCTTAACTCTTCCCCTGCTCCTCTTTCCCCTTCCACCTTTTTCTCTTTCAACTCTTTTCTTCTACCTCTTCTACCTCTTCCCCCAAACTCCCCTTTCCTTTCCCTATTCGACCTCATATACAACATTTAATCTCTCTATCTTAAATTTTTTGGGCCAGGAAAACTCGCGGGTATTCAGAGTGGATAGAATTGCGAATATTAACCATCCTCGAGTCGCCGTGAATACACACAAAAATGTTCTTCAAAAGTGGTCCAACCGTTTAGGAGAAGCTCAGTCTCGTACGCACGCACAGAAGATTTGTATATCTAATGATCGGACCATAAATACAAATTTTAAAAAAAACTCGACCCCAGCGCCACCTACTGGGTAAAAAAAAGTTATGCAAACCGGAAGGCCAGACGAACGTATGGTTTGAATATGAGATGAATAGCTTCTGTGGTTCACGACTTAGAAGAGCAGAAACATACGCAACAACGATTTTATTTTGTATTAGCTGGCTTAACGCCATTTTGCAGCTAATACACGGGTGTGTTCGCTCATTTTTCTCCCCTTACAAACTCACCGCAAACTCTTAAATTTTTGTATGAAAAACTTTTTTATTGTAGTCAGTATCAACTTAATAATTGATATGGTAACTTTTAGTGGACGAGTGCTTGACATTAATGAGTGGAACCCGCCCACTGTTTGTGGTAGCCCCATACAAACCTACAAACCCACCGTGCAATTTTGTGTTTTTTTATGAAAAACTTCTTTATTTAAATCAATATTAGCTTGAAATTTGATTTGGTGGATTTTAGTGGACAGCCGCTTCATACACGTATACAAATAGGCGTGTCCTGTCCACTTTTTGAGGTAGTCCCATACAAACCCACAGCTCACTTTTATGCATTTGTATGGAAAACGTCAATGTCTCAACTTGAAATTCGGTATGGTGCATTCTTATCGATGGTCGCTTCATACACATCTGCCCCTATTTAAACCCCCCACCGTTTATGTTTTACAATATGATTTAAAATTCCATGTGAATGGTATTAGAGCTTCGGTTCAACCGAAGGAAACCTTTTTTTCTTGTTTTAGGTTTTTATTTATTTATTTATTGCAACTATACAAAAACTTGATAGCTGCTTAGCCATAACACACGTACATTTTATAATACAGAACATCTTATCACTAAATTTTTATCATTAATAGGAGAATTTTTGTTTGGCTACCAAGTTTACCCACTGTGCCTCGACTCACAGCAATGGAAGTGGTTCAAACGGATGTAATTACAAATCAAAAGATTAAGAATATGAAAACATCAAATTACAATTTATTGTAGTTCAGAGTTAATCGAGAGAACCATAAAAGTGAGATCTGTCTTTGTATTGGGGCTACGCATAAAAGTAGGCGGAACGCGCTCATTTGTATATGTATGTGATGCAACCGTTTAAAGGAGACCACCACATCGAACGTCAAACTCATATTGACTATATTAATGAAGTTTTCCATACAAAAGCACAAAAATGGGCGAAGCGTTTGTATGGGCGTTACCCTAAAAAGTGTGAAAGGGTATTCCCATCGTTGTATATTTGAAGCGTCAATTATTAAGTTGATATTGACTAAAATAAAAAAGTTTTTCATCAAAATAGTCAATAGTGTTCTGGGGGTTTACATGGGGGTTTACATGGGGGTTTACATGGGGCTACTACTAATAGTGGGCGTGCTGTGTCAATTATGATACTCTATTTTACTGCAATAAAAAAGTCTAGGTGCCACTTTACAAGTGGATGTAATAAAAAATGGCCCCCAAAAAATGCGCAACAACATACAGACGGACATAGCTAGATTGACACGTCTCGTCGTAGAATATATATACATAATGGGGTCTCCTTTAATGCTTTACAAACTTACAGACAAACTGATAATACCTTTTCACACTATGTGTGAATGGTATAAATATATTAAAACGAATTCTATTGGCAACCCTTATTTTTGGCGCTTATTCAAAGTCCGCTGATTGATAGCTGCTTTGGCCTATCGAAAATTGGCGGTAAACATGAACTCACTATAATAGAGAGGTTCAAAGAAGTACACTTCAAATGGCATACATCAAATATGCATCTTTTGAACACATGCATTTCGTCGTCGATACCCTGCCTTAAAAACCAATATCAAAACTGTAAGCAAATGTATTCATTCACCCGGCACTTTAAGCGTAAGGGTAAGATGACACAGTATTCTGCTGCATTATTGTGGTACTGGATAACCACAGATCTACCCAACCCAAACCCCTTCAGTTCAGTTGTTTTAAGCACATATTTTATTCAGTTTTGAAAGATTACTTAAAGTATATTTAGATTATGAAATTTCTTGCTCAAGATTTTTATCAAATTTTCATAAAATTTTCTCGATTGTCATTTTCCATGCTCACTTGTTTAGTTTTGAAATTAGAAATTTCATAGCCTGAAGCTGCCTTTAGAATAAACAGGGGTCGGCTCTATAAATGTTTTCAACATCACGCTGCTGCAGCAATCAAACGGCTAATGACAGCGCGCGTTTGTTATGTCACACGTCAGTCTGTTGTAATGTTTACAAGTCTGTCAAAAATCGCCGGATCGGATTATTCCATATGGTCCATTCTAAAGAAAATCTGAGACGGTCAACGCCTCTAAGATTGCTCTTCGCCGAGAATGGGACAAAATACCATCGTATCAGGTACGTGTGGCGTGTGAAGCGTTTCCGGACAAACTCGTTGCTATTATCCGCGCTAAAGGTGGCCACATAGAACAATAACATATTTTTCTTAAAATTTGAAATGATTTTACGATATTCTGAAGTTTTTAATTGACACTACAGAATTTTTAATTTGTAACACTTCGAGCGCCGACCCCTATATAAACATATAAACTTATCAGAGTACCTTAGAGGAAATAGTTTTAATGACACCTTAAAAATTAGAAGCACAATTATAAGTATATAGTGAAAAAATTGTTAATATACTATTTTAAAATTTAGACGTTTTTCGTGTCACTAACAATGGATTCCGAATCTGATGACTTTAGCTTCATATACAACAAAATGAATAGCATGAATCGGCAAATGCAATCGATGAACCATCGCATAAGTGCACTGATCACAAAACAGTCCGTTGCAGGCTTGAGCCAATTTCCAAAGTTCCCGGAAATACCCAAATTGAATCGTTTACATAGGTCAAATTACGGTGAACCGAATGATGTCGTTTACTGTGCTAGCTTCAACAATGAAATGCAATCCGATTTTACTGGGCGCTCGCAGCACCATGGGGTCACCAACAATACAAAAACCAAACGCGGTTCCGTTCATGAGAAATACAGCACCGTGAACCATGATTATTTCAAGTGTGTTAAGAAAACGAAAGTCCCTCAGCATATTGGACATAGTGAACATGCTATTGAAAATAACATTGTTGAAGAGAAGCGCAACAACATTGAAAAGAGGCAGAACATCATTGAAAAGGGCCAGAACACTGTTGAACGGAACCAGAACACCATTGAAAAAAAGCACAAACCCATTGAAAAGAGGCAGAACATCATTGAACGAAAGCAGCGTATCAGCGAAAAGGGCCAGAACACCGTTCAACAGGAACAAATCACAATTTCAAAGGGGCAGAATGTTATTGAAAAGAAGCGCAACACCATTGAAAAGATACAGATCACCTTTGAACGCAAGCATTGAGAAAAGGCAGAGCTACGTTGAAAGGAAACGAATGTTGAAAACAAGCAGAAAAAAATAAAAGACAAAGTCAAGGAGACAAAGCAGGAACGTCCATCAAAACTATCACGTTGAACTCCTCCATTGAATGCCACGCGCACCATTTTGAAAGTACAAAACGAGTTGGAAAATAAAGATAATGGTAAAAAAGCTTCAAATGGTAGAAAGAACTCAACCACAAAGCAATGCCGCCAAAAATAATATCAAAGTTTGGAGAACATCAACTATTTGGAAACCATTGAGCGAAAAAGGCGTGTAGAAAGAAATTAGAGCTGTGTCAGGAGATCGGATCAATGTTAAGACTCACATAATGATTCGGTGACCAAATCACAGGGTGTACCAATTTACCTTAGTATTAGTAAATATGATAACAAAGAAAAACCATTTGTGGAGACATACTTGTGCATCTGTTGGAACAAAAGTTTTTGTATGTGCAAAAAATTCAATGGTAAAAATTTTATTGTATTTTAACGTCAGTAGTGAATTAAACGAACAGCTTTGATATTTACCGAAAATGTATTTGATTCAAATTAAATTTGATTTGTTTACATAAAATTAATTCAATTTGAGTTTCTATTGTTTTTGTTTATTAGTGAAGTAGTTTATTGATTTGGAGAATCATCCGGAGATCGTTTTTTCTTATTGCTAGCTACAGATTTTTTGAAGCCTGGTGCATCATAATCAGATTCTTCTTCGGTCTAACCATCCTGTAAATTGGTATAAACCAAAGTTTTGGCGTTGTACATGTCGTCTCAAAAGTCTCATATAATATCGCGTCCGCGTCTTAAGATATTCAAGGTCGCTTCCTTTATCTGAAATGAGATTTGCACCTATCACAAAAGTTGTAGAGTATACAATTCTCTACAACTTTTGTTTTAACCTTTTTTTCATACGATTAACCATTTTTGAGATAGAGCGTAAAGAGTGCGCAGCGCACAGTCATATATGGCCTAATGCCTGAGGTCAAGCCTAAGTTACGGTTAATCGTATGTTGTATAAAGTTAATTTTTTACTAAAAAAATATTATTATTATTATTAAACAACGGCTCTATTATTTATGTACTAATTATTAATTATTTATATTTAATTCCTTATATACTATAACTATTTTATTTATTAATGGCAAATGGCAAGTTAGTTATCTTCTTCTTGCGGTCGCTCGAGAATGTTTAAGTCATTATCATCATCCTCGTTGTCGGTGACATTCGTCTCCAAACCTTCCAGAATTTCGGGATCATATGCACATTCTTCATCGAGATTATTTACATATGATGAAGCGTTAAGGCAAGCTTGTCAATTTCACTGGCTACAAGCTAAAGAACATAGTAATCCCGATTTCCTGCATCCGCAGCGCGAATATTGCGCTGAGCATTTCAGTTGGTCCTGGGGGTAAGAATGTTCTTAACGGTTCCAGGAGTTCGTTTTGCAGTATCCAGCCCCATTCTTGAGGTTCGAAATCGTTCCCTGACACGATTGATATGTTGATGAACCGCTACACTTGTTGGTAGAAGTGTTGATAATTGTACAGGTTTATTTAGTTTGGTTAATTTGACGAATTGCGTGTAACGGAAATGATCAATATTGTCCTCAGATTTTGGAGCATTATATAATGCCAACAAGATGCGCACTCCACTCTCAAATAATGTTTGTACGGGGCAGTTTTCTTTTTGAAATACTTCCACCAGTTTATCCAAATCGGTAAATTTCTCCAATGTTCTAGTAACAGTTTTTTTCCCCTTTTTAAACAGCGCAGAAGTTGTGTCACAGCCACTAAATGCGTGTAAAAATAAGATGTGTTTTTTAGAACGAGGATATTGCTAAAAGCTTTGATTAGAAGAATATATTTGTGTTTTAACATTGCCTTGGCCAACTTTTTTAATGAAAAGTTCCTGTTGATGTGATTGAGTACGTCCAATTAAAATAACGAGCAAATCAATATCTTCTCCTATGATGACGGAAGTCTTTTGATGTCCTGATTCTGCAATAGCTGTTTCGATGATAAGAACATCGGCATCATCTCTGGCTTGTTTGACAGCTGAAAGCGCCAATACCTTATCGACGCGTTTTAACCTTATCTCATTAAAGTTCAAACCAGCTATCTTTACCATAGATTGTAATCCGATTTCATGGGCTCTGTGACAATTAATTTGGTCATTCCCAACGATTCCTGAAGCTAAAGATACCAACTGGTCCGTATTTGGAAAGGGATTATGAAGCGTAAACCAATCAACTAGTTTATTTACATCAGTATTATCCCTTTTTATTCGTGAGTCTCAACATGTTGGTCTTCAGAATCGAATGAAATGTTACAAAACCGTTCAATTTCTTCACAAATTGTATTCGTGGCATACATAGAATATACCCACTTACATAAAACACTTTCTTTTGTTCTTCGGCCTCGAGATACTCCTCCTTCTGTCTTCATAGATTTCATAAGACTTTCCTTGATTACCATGTCTGTCCATGTACCAGAACAATCCATTTTTAAAGTTCTGAAAAGTCTGTTCATCCATTGTCTCTTCCAGTTTTATCATATCTTGAAGATATAAATGAGCGGATTTCGCATATAAGAAATAACCACCAGCATGAAAATACGGCAGCATTTTTCACACTGCATCCAGATGTTCTTTGAAAAGTCCCAGTCTTTCAGAGCGAATAAAATCTAGGGCTATTGATACCATTTCAAAATATTGTACCCGTAACTGTGTTGTGGGGCCTCGAGCTTTTAAGTCATTCAGTTTGTTCTGAAATTGATCAATTAACGAGTTTGAGCTACTCGCACATCCTTCAATATCTTCATAGGAAGCATCGCGACAAGTTATCTGTTCAATTAACTCATCTAACACACAACCTTCAATCTCCATGTCTTCAAAAATCGTCATTGATAATGCAAGTCGTAATAATGTATTTCCTCTGATACTCCTTGCATAAGCGTGACCATTCAACATTTTGTCGACCGAATTTGTAGCATATATTTTACTTAGAGCTTCCTTGAGACCACTTCCGTCCATTATATATCCTATGCATCCAAGAGAAGACATGAGCATACGAAATCCTCCTAGTTTCACAACTGTTTTAGACAAGTCTGAGTTTGCATCTGACGCAGCAATCATTTCACGTGCTTTAGAGTAAAGGGGTTGATCAAATGTAATTATGCACGTTTTTTGTCTATGTGACTTGGCAATATTTATAGCACAATGTAAAGTGGTATAAATTGTGTCGAACTTACTAGCAGGATAATCGATGAAAGGAAGGAATATAACCTGAGAAGTGGAAAAATTCTGATTATTTGTAGCAAGTTGTCGAAGATACCCTGGCAACGGTGAAATATTCTTCCACTTTCCGTATAACCACAAAACATCAACTGCATTAAATTTTGTTTTCAATTAGTACTTGATCATCATGTAGATTTTGGACTTGAATCTTGCTGTACCCAGGTTCAACATTTTTTAATGCGTTCATCATAAATAACAGCATCTCTTTCGGAGTAACTATTTTTATCATTCCCATAACATGAAGAGTATTATTACCGTCAAGAGTATTGACATTAATACTGGTACTCGGTTTCAGCAAATAGGTTGGTATAGCAAAACGTGTGGTACTTTGCTTCAGCAGCGATCAAGTCATACTCATAAAGTATACGTTCCTTTACTAATTCTCCTAAGGAATCGCATCGTTCTTCTGCTTTTTTAATTACATTGTCTTTGAATGCAATTTTACTTACATTGCTGCGTCTGTACATTGTACGTCTGTACTTCTCTTTTTTTCCTCTCTGCTACTTCATCAGCTTCTTGGCCACAAAATAAGGGTAATTTTTTAAAATCAAACACTTCATTCCTTTTTTTTCGAGGTGCGCTTGATGTTCAAGTTTCGCCCTCTTCTATGCGTCGTTTCGATGCTGCAATAGAATTTTTACTAATGTACACTTTTCGACACTCGGAATGCACATTCACAGAACTGAAAGTATTGAAATAGTCTTTATGTCCATCATTTTTCTTGCAATACTTGCAGTTTTTAAAGTTTGTAGACCATGTACAACATTCACAGAAACACCTTCTGAAAGTGACTTATCACATACTATAAAACATAAATCAGCCATAGCTCTAAAAATTGTACGTCCGTCGTTGCGAAGATACAATTTGAAACTAACGAATAAACTTGGCTAACACAAAGTGGTCCCTTAAAAGAGAAAGGGACCTTGAATACAATAGAACAACTGCTCCGGCAGTAAATAGAAAAAAGGTCATAGAGAATATAAATAATTAAGTTACTTATTGTAATTAAACATAAATAATTAATTATTAGTACATAAATAATAGAGCCATTGTTTAATAATAATAATAATATTTTTTTAGTAAAAAATTAACTTTATACAACATATGATTAACCGTAACTTAGGCTTGACCTCAGGCATTAGGCCATATATGACTGTGCGCTGCGCACTCTTTACGCTCTATCTCAAAAATGGTTAATCGTATGAAAAAAAGGTTAAAACAAAAGTTGTAGAGAATTGTATACTCTACAACTTTTGTGACAGGTGCAAATCTCATTTCAGATAAAGGAAGCGAGATATTCACGAAAAACCGATTTTCGCGTTCGTTGATGCTTATAATTCGCAAGTCGTTTTGTGAGTTGTAAGTAGTATACTTGCGTCACTTGATTTTTACCTCGTCAAGAGGATTTTTTTTGTTTGATATCAGTTCAATAGAGAAGATGAGTAAAGTGTGGATAAAACTATAAATTAAATCTGTACCTTGCTTAAGCCGTCATATATGAACCAAATATTTGTGTGGGGCTATATTTTTAAGTGGCCTGATCTGAACATATGCCGGATTTATGAATAGAATTGAAAATAAAAATTTTTTCACAACAAAAATGTTCCTACAAAAACTTACAAATGTTTGTATCGGGGCTAACCCTTAAAATAAGTTTTATATGTTCCAACAGTAGAGTCAAAAATCAAATTTGATGTGACCTAAGGCAGCGTTCTCGGTCCGATGATATATGTTCTGTATATATCAAATCGGACATATCAGCGGATCGATACCGAAGATCTCGATGCAAAATGCAATTAAGTAAACGACTTGTGGATCACCCCTTTCATCTCTAAGAGTGGATAGACAACTGTGGTGGCGCCAATGTGTATTGTATTTTTAGTCCAAAAGTGGTAGGAGAGACAACAGTCACGCGCTAAATAAAAACCAATGTGGGCTTCGTATAATATGAAAAGCACGCTTCTTCTTTTAAATCTTATTGTTCAACACGAGTGTTATGAATTTTAAATTGTATGAACTTTGTTTCAACTTCAAATTCGAGTGTGCGAATAATTCACAATTAGTTTAAGTACTGTTTGCTGCAAGTTCGCAGGCATTTTGTTTAAAATCGCTTTGTTTTGTTTATAAGTTTTTAAAAATTTATTTGTTTTAATTATTGTTTTCGTGTTCATCAGAGTTGCGAATATAAAATGAATAGAATGGAATTATTTAGCCTTCTTGTGTTGTCATTCAATTATCTTTATCTATATATGTAAAAGAGGAAGGAAATTTGAGTTCGCACACTTGTAACTCGAGAACGGCTGGCCGGATTTGTATGAAATTTTTTATACCCCTACCATAAAAAACAAATTTTTTTTATAGACCGACTACAACTGTCATAATTTTTAAAATTTATAATCCTACGGTTTGTGTCTCGGTACGATTTGTGTGTGTGTGTGTGTGTGAGTAAATAAACAAAAAAAAAAAAGTGGAATATTTTATTATCAAAAAATGCCGCGACCAAGAAGATCTAATCTTTCGCGAAATAGTCGCGCAGTCACTATGCGTTGTACAATTTGAAACCAATCCACAGAAGAAGTCCGACAAATCGAACGGGAAGAGAGACGCATTAGCCTGGCCCGACTTCGTGCTTCTCAAACACAAGATCAAATAGAGGCAGCCCGTGAAACGAATCGGTTACCAATAAGAAGCGGGGAAAGGAAAAGGTGAGTGTTGGAAAGGGTTAGAAGGGGAGAAGGGCAAGTAGGGGAATGGGATGTAGGGTAAGGGATCGTAGGGAAGGAGGGGAAATGGCAAGGGTATTGCCAGCAACGCGCTGGGTACCGTCTAAGATAGAGGGATGAAATGTTGTATACATGTAAATAGGATCGAAGGGGGCATAGTGGTAAAGTAAGGTGAAGTAGTGGAAGGAGCAGCGTAAGGGGTGGTTGTAGAACCGTTGGAAGGGACAGGTGAAGAGGGGTAGGAGAATTGGAGGTAGAATAATGGAGCATGGGGAAGGTTGGTCGGAGGGCAGGTGGGTCAGGGGAAAGGAGAAGGGCAGCAACGCGCCGGATAAACGCTGGTGTATTAATAAAATAAGTAATTCACCACTCATCACGCCAAATAAAGGACTTCACAATGCTCTCTGGGACAGTAAATCTGTAAAAAATTTCAGTTATATAGTCCGTAATCTATTTTTGTTATTGACGGCAACTTTGCGTAGCACAAAACTCATATGTGCTTTAAACACTGCTTTGAATAAAATCTAGGAAATTTCTCTGAGAAATTCAAATCAACAGACGGAGTTTTGCCGTATAAGTGAATGGTAAAAAGTACTTTTGAAATTACTACAGTATAGGTAGTCTCCACATCATTGACTGTTTGCGATTTATAGTGGAATTAAATTTTATTATTACAATTCACAAATAGTTCATGCAGATCATTTGAAGAGGAGGCTACACATATTGAGCATATTCAAATTTTTATTGTTTTTTGATATCTGTTATTCGAAATTCGATAATTCAGTTCGTGCTTGATGCATATGCTGGTTGTTCCACTTTGCACAAAAAGAGAAAAGTGACGTCGTTAATATATGCATGTGATTGGTTGGAGTCAGACGGCCAAGGTGGCAGGTCGCTGCCGCTGCTGTAGTAATCAAACGGCTAATGACAGCACGTACTTGTTTTGCCAATCGTCAGTCTGTTATGTTGTTTACAAGCCTACCGAAGCATATCGTTTTCGTCATAGTCAAAAAAAAGCTATAGAAATGTTATTGGTTTGTAATTGGCTGCAAAATCGTGTAAACAAAATGTCTGTGTATCGGACCATTCCTCTTTACAATGATACTCATAAAAAACGTCATCTAGCTGGACATCCAAAAACAGCAACATCGGCAGAAATGGTTAGAAAGGAGCGGGCCAGAATTCAACATAATCCACGACCAAGCGCAGTTCAATGTGACTGCTCGTAGCATGGGGCACATTTTAAAAAATGATCCACGATTGAAGACCTACAAAATACTAAAAGTGCAAGATTTAACTGTTGCACAAAGGGTACTTCGCCTAGCAAGAACAAAGGTGTTAAAATACTAGTGGCGAACTTGAAAATGTGGTCTTTTCTGATGTCTTTTCTGATCAGCAATATGTAAACAAACAAAACGACCGTGTATGGTTGGTCCAGCGAATTGCTCTGAGAAAGCATGCGCCTGCATCAGTCATGGTTTGGTCCCAGCTTCATTTCTTCACAATAATGGCCATCATATTCGCCAGACTTAAACCCAATGGATTTTTCCATATGGCCCAATCTCTTCGCCGAGAATGGGGTAAAATACCATCGTACCATATTCGTGCAGCGTGTGAAGTCCGGACAAACTCGATGCTATTATCCGCGCTAACATTTTTTTTTTTTAAATTGGAAATGTTTTTACGATATACTGAAGTTTTAATTGGCAAAACTACAGCATTTTTAGTTGGTAACACTTCGAGCGTCGAACATATAAACTTTCTCGCTTTATAATATTAGTAAATATAATTTTTTGATTTTACTTATCAGAGTACCTTAGAGGAAATAGTTTTAATGACACCTTAAAAATTAGAAGCACAATTATAAGTATATAGTGAAAAAATTGTTAATATACTATTTTAAAATTTAGACGTTTTTCGTGTCACTAACAATGGATTCCGAATCTGATGACTTTAGCTTCATATACAACAAAATGAATAGCATGAATCGGCAAATGCAATCGATGAACCATCGCATAAGTGCACTGATCACAAAACAGTCCGTTGCAGGCTTGAGCCAATTTCCAAAGTTCCCGGAAATACCCAAATTGAATCGTTTACATAGGTCAAATTACGGTGAACCGAATGATGTCGTTTACTGTGCTAGCTTCAACAATGAAATGCAATCCGATTTTACTGGGCGCTCGCAGCACCATGGGGTCACCAACAATACAAAAACCAAACGCGGTTCCGTTCATGAGAAATACAGCACCGGGAACCATGATTATTTCAAGTGTGTTAAGAAAACGAAAGTCCCTCAGCATATTGGACATAGTGAACATGCTATTGAAAATAACATTGTTGAAGAGAAGCGCAACAACATTGAAAAGAGGCAGAACATCATTGAACGCAAGCAGCGTATCATTGAAACGGGCCAGAACACTGTTGAACGGAACCAGAACACCATTGAAAAGAAGCACAAACCCATTGAAAAGAGGCAGAACATCATTGAACGAAAGCAGCGTATCATTGAAAAGGGCCAGAACACCGTTCAACAGGAACAAATCACAATTTCAAAGGGGCAGAATGTTATTGAAAAGAAGCGCAACACCATTGAAAAGATACAGATCACCATTGAACGCAAGCAGAACATCATTGAGAAAAGGCAGAGCTACGTTGAAAGGAAACGAATGTTGAAAACAAGCAGAAAAAAATAAAAGACAAAGTCAAGGAGACAAAGCAGGAACGTCCATCAAAACTATCACGTTGAACTCCTCCATTGAATGCCACGCGCACCATTTTGAAAGTACAAAACGAGTTGGAAAATAAAGATAATGGTAAAAAAGCTTCAAATGGTAGAAAGAACTCAACCACAAAGCAATGCCGCCAAAAATAATATCAAAGTTTGGAGAACATCAACTATTTGGAAACCATTGAGCGAAAAAGGCGTGTAGAAAGAAATTAGAGCTGTGTCAGGAGATCGGATCAATGTTAAGACTCACATAATGATTCGGTGACCAAATCACAGGGTGTACCAATTTACCTTAGTATTAGTAAATATGATAACAAAGAAAAACCATTTGTGGAGACATACTTGTGCATCTGTTGGAACAAAAGTTTTTGTATATGCAAAAAATTCAATGGTAAAAATTTTATTGTATTTTAACGTCAGTAGTGAATTAAACGAACAGCTTTGATATTTACCGAAAATGTATTTGATTCAAATTAAATTTGATTTGTTTACATAAAATTAATTCAATTTGAGTTTCTATTGTTTTTGTTTATTAGTGAAGTAGTTTATTGATTTGGAGAATCATCCGGAGATCGTTTTTTCTTATTGCTAGCTACAGATTTTTTGAAGCCTGGTGCATCATAATCAGATTCTTCTTCGGTCTAACCATCCTGTAAATTGGTATAAACCAAAGTTTTGGCGTTCTACATGTTGTCTCAAAAAGTTGCATTTCAGTTGGTCCTGGGGGTAAGAATGTTCTTAACGGTTCCAGGAGTTCGTTTTGCAGTATCCAGCCCCATTCTTGAGGTTCGAAATCGTTCCCTGACACGATTGATATGTTGATGAACCGCTACACTTGTTGGTAGAAGTGTTGATAATTGTACAGGTTTATTTAGTTTGGTTAATTTGACGAATTGCGTGTAACGGAAATGATCAATATTGTCCTCAGATTTTGGAGCATTATATAATGCCAACAAGATGCGCACTCCACTCTCAAATAATGTTTGTACGGGGCAGTTTTCTTTTTGAAATACTTCCACCAGTTTATCCAAATCGGTAAATTTCTCCAATGTTCTAGTAACAGTTTTTTTCCCCTTTTTAAACAGCGCAGAAGTTGTGTCACAGCCACTAAATGCGTGTAAAAATAAGATGTGTTTTTTAGAACGAGGATATTGCTAAAAGCTTTGATTAGAAGAATATATTTGTGTTTTAACATTGCCTTGGCCAACTTTTTTAATGAAAAGTTCCTGTTGATGTGATTGAGTACGTCCAATTAAAATAACGAGCAAATCAATATCTTCTCCTATGATGACGGAAGTCTTTTGATGTCCTGATTCTGCAATAGCTGTTTCGATGATAAGAACATCGGCATCATCTCTGGCTTGTTTGACAGCTGAAAGCGCCAATACCTTATCGACGCGTTTTAACCTTATCTCATTAAAGTTCAAACCAGCTATCTTTACCATAGATTGTAATCCGATTTCATGGGCTCTGTGACAATTAATTTGGTCATTCCCAACGATTCCTGAAGCTAAAGATACCAACTGGTCCGTATTTGGAAAGGGATTATGAAGCGTAAACCAATCAACTAGTTTATTTACATCAGTATTATCCCTTTTTATTCGTGAGTCTCAACATGTTGGTCTTCAGAATCGAATGAAATGTTACAAAACCGTTCAATTTCTTCACAAATTGTATTCGTGGCATACATAGAATATACCCACTTACATAAAACACTTTCTTTTGTTCTTTGGCCTCGATATACTCCTCCTTCTGTCTTCATAGATTTCATAAGACTTTCCTTGATTACCATGTCTGTCCATGTACCAGAATGAAATTTTTCTGTTCGTTTTACAGTGAAGAATCCATTTTTAAAGTTCTGAAAAGTCTGTTCATCCATTGTCTCTTCCAGTTTTATCATATCTTGAAGATATAAATGAGCGGATTTCGCATATAAGAAATAACCACCAGCATGAAAATACGGCAGCATTTTTCACACTGCATCCAGATGTTCTTTGAAAAGTCCCAGTCTTTCAGAGCGAATAAAATCTAGGGCTATTGATACCATTTCAAAATATTGTACCCGTAACTGTGTTGTGGGGCCTCGAGCTTTTAAGTCATTCAGTTTGTTCTG
This sequence comes from Leucophenga montana, assembly GCA_035044765.1. Lineage (NCBI taxonomy): Eukaryota > Metazoa > Arthropoda > Insecta > Diptera > Drosophilidae > Leucophenga > Leucophenga montana. The sequence goes on from JAWNNQ010001215.1 coordinate 113,684, forward strand.
AAATTGATCAATTAACGAGTTTGAGCTACTCGCACATCCTTCAATATCTTCATAGGAAGCATCGCGACAAGTTATCTGTTCAATTAACTCATCTAACACACAACCTTCAATCTCCATGTCTTCAAAAATCGTCATTGATAATGCAAGTCGTAATAATGTATTTCCTCTGATACTCCTTGCATAAGCGTGACCATTCAACATTTTGTCGACCGAATTTGTAGCATATATTTTACTTAGAGCTTCCTTGAGACCACTTCCGTCCATTATATATCCTATGCATCCAAGAGAAGACATGAGCATACGAAATCCTCCTAGTTTCACAACTGTTTTAGACAAGTCTGAGTTTGCATCTGACGCAGCAATCATTTCACGTGCTTTAGAGTAAAGGGGTTGATCAAATGTAATTATGCACGTTTTTTGTCTATGTGACTTGGCAATATTTATAGCACAATGTAAAGTGGTATAAATTGTGTCGAACTTACTAGCAGGATAATCGATGAAAGGAAGGAATATAACCTGAGAAGTGGAAAAATTCTGATTATTTTTAGCAAGTTGTCGAAGATACCCTGGCAACGGTGAAATATTCTTCCACTTTCCGTATAACCACAAAACATCAACTGCATTAAATTTTGTTTTCAATTAGTACTTGATCATCATGTAGATTTTGGACTTGAATCTTGCTGTACCCAGGTTCAACATTTTTTAATGCGTTCATCATAAATAACAGCATCTCTTTCGGAGTAACTATTTTTATCATTCCCATAACATGAAGAGTATTATTACCGTCAAGAGTATTGACATTAATACTGGTACTCGGTTTCAGCAAATAGGTTGGTATAGCAAAACGTGTGGTACTTTGCTTCAGCAGCGATCAAGTCATACTCATAAAGTATACGTTCCTTTACTAATTCTCCTAAGGAATCGCATCGTTCTTCTGCTTTTTTAATTACATTGTCTTTGAATGCAATTTTACTTACATTGCTGCGTCTGTACATTGTACGTCTGTACTTCTCTTTTTTTCCTCTCTGCTACTTCATCAGCTTCTTGGCCACAAAATAAGGGTAATTTTTTAAAATCAAACACTTCATTCCTTTTTTTTCGAGGTGCGCTTGATGTTCAAGTTTCGCCCTCTTCTATGCGTCGTTTCGATGCTGCAATAGAATTTTTACTAATGTACACTTTTCGACACTCGGAATGCACATTCACAGAACTGAAAGTATTGAAATAGTCTTTATGTCCATCATTTTTCTTGCAATACTTGCAGTTTTTAAAGTTTGTAGACCATGTACAACATTCACAGAAACACCTTCTGAAAGTGACTTATCACATACTATAAAACATAAATCAGCCATAGCTCTAAAAATTGTACGTCCGTCGTTGCGAAGATACAATTTGAAACTAACGAATAAACTTGGCTAACACAAAGTGGTCCCTTAAAAGAGAAAGGGACCTTGAATACAATAGAACAACTGCTCCGGCAGTAAATAGAAAAAAGGTCATAGAGAATATAAATAATTAAGTTACTTATTGTAATTAAACATAAATAATTAATTATTAGTACATAAATAATAGAGCCATTGTTTAATAATAATAATAATATTTTTTTAGTAAAAAATTAACTTTATACAACATACGATTAACCGTAACTTAGGCTTGACCTCAGGCATTAGGCCATATATGACTGTGCGCTGCGCACTCTTTACGCTCTATCTCAAAAATGGTTAATCGTATGAAAAAAAGGTTAAAACAAAAATTGTAGAGAATTGTATACTCTACAACTTTTGTGATAGGTGCAAATCTCATTTTAGATAAAGGAAGCGAGATATTCACGAAAAACCGATTTTCGCGTTCGTTGATGCTTATAATTCGCAAGCAGTTTATGTCGTCAATTGTTCATGTAATGTTTTGGTCATGCAATTTAGTATTAGTTTTGATTTGCTTATAGTTTTTTTTTTAAGCTTTCTTAGTTTGATTAATGTTTTTCCTTGAATGCTCATTGGACGACCATCCAGTCTCATGCCATTATGTTTGTTCAATAGCGTAGTGTTTAGAGAAATTTTAGTAAAGTTTGTTTGAAATTGTGTGCTTCGAATTGTTAGGCATATATCAGGTGTACAATTAAGTTTCGAAGGGTTTTGTTATGTAACTTTGACGAACGCTTAAAATATAAGTATATCGTCAGAAAATTGTTATCAGTCGTTTTTTGAGTTGCAAGTGGTATACTTGCGTCACTTGATTTTTACCTCGTCAAGAGGTTTTTTTTATTTGATATCAGTTCAATAGAGAAGATGAGTAAAGTGTGTTTGGATAAAACTTATAAATTAAATCTGTACCTTGCTTAAGCCGTCATATATGAACCAAATATTTGTGTGGGGCTATATTTTTAAGTGGTCTGATCTGAACATATGCCGGATTTATGAATAGGATTGAAAATTAAAATTATTTGAAAACAAAAATGTTCCTACAAAAACTTACAAATGGACCAGGTTTGTATCGGGGCTATTCCTTAAAATAAGTTTTATATGTTCTTTTATACATACACTTTATCTGAAGAGTGAGAAGGAGAGTCTAAATATCAAAACTTGAAGTCTCTATCGCTGATAGTCTCCGAGCTTGTTTTGTTCAAACATACTGTCGGACGGACAGACGAACAGGTCATTTTCAGCTTCTCTTCCGATGCTGGTCAGGAATATATATATACTTTATGTGGGGTTTACCACTCTTCCTTCTTTACTCTTTAACCTTATTGTACAGAACAGAAATATTATTTTTATAATACAATAAATATTACAATAAATAATAAAATTTATTTATTTTATACATTTATTAAATGTGCGAGATTGAATAACCAATTTCATTTTTTGGCGGTATATATGTACTTGTATGCATATATATTTTATTTCTTGCATGCATATAACATACATACGATATATTGTATACAATGTATTATTACTCCAAATATGAGCATTAAATGTAGATAAATAAACTCGTCTTCCTGCCCATCGAATATGTTTCTGGTAGATTGCCCTGCTACCTCTGCGCAAAAGGCATCTAATTTATTTGCGAATTCTTTTCAATCCACTTATTCATCAAACAACTACTCTTTAAGTGGTGTTAACATTTCTAATCCAAATGTACTCACCATATCTGTCCATATCATATCTAAGGATTTACTCCATAAGCACTTTCTTTCACTCAAATTTAGTTACTCTTCTGGTCCTGATAATGTACCCTCTGAAAATGTGTGCTTTTTCATTATGCTGCTCTCTGTTACATCTTTTTTCAACTTTCTATTAAAGAATTTAATGTACCATCGATTTGGAAGCAGTGTTCTACAAATCCTCTCCACAACAAAGGCAGTAAATCGGATTTATCTAACTATATATTGAATAACTTCAATTTTCTTGTAAATCACTTTTTTCTTCAGCTCAACATGGTTTCCTTAAAAATAGATCAGTTTCTACTAATGTGTCGAATAAAATTGACATTCTTTTAGGAGTACCACAGAGTAATCACCTGGGAAGCTTACTATTCATACTACTTATTAATGATCTCCAAGTTGTTTTATCTTACTGCCACACTTTGTTGTACTATGCTGATGATGTTCAGTTATGCTTGAGTTACAATGGTTCCATTGGACGTGATAAACTGAAAACCGACTTAAATGCGCTTCATTGCTGGTGTCAACGAAATGCTCTAGTTCTCAATTTATCCAAATACAAAAACAATGACTTTTTGTCGACGAATACCTCTTATCTTATCTTATCTTATCTTATCTTATCTTATCTTATCTTATCTTATCTTATCTTATCTTATCTTATCTTATCTTATCTTATCTTATCTTATCTTATCTTATCTTATCTTATCTTATCTTATCAATAACTATCTGCTAGAGAGGGTTTTCTCTGATTATTGATCTTGGCGTTCTTTTCGACACATAACTATCATTCGCTACACAGATTGATGTCATATCTAATAAGGCAATGGGGTTGTGGGTTTTGTTAAACGCTGGTCCAAAGAGTTTAATGATCCATATATCACCAAATTATTAATTACTTCACTGGTCCGCCCAAAGCATGAGTATTTCCCATTGGGTTTTGAAATCCGTAATATATGGAATCTGTTAAGAAGAAGATGCTTTGCGCATCTTTAGCTGGAATCCAAATGTTAATTTGCCACAGTATACCAGTCGTATGAACTTAATAAAGCTTCCCACACTGAAAAAACCTAGAAATATAGTAGGAGTTTTATTGTTCCAGAAACTTATCTCTGGTGAAATGTACTATGCTGATGTACTTATTACAGCTGTTACATTTTTCGATTACCCTCAAAATCACAAGATTCGTTGTTCTGCTTGCATTCGGGTACTATCAATTATGCGTGTAATGATCGTTTTCGCGTTCTATGTTCTACATATAAAAGATTTTATAATTTGGAATTTAGATTTTGGAAAGGATTCAAACAAACAAACAAACAAACTATTTCATTAACTTGACAAAAATTAAAGAAAAGTCAAAACTTTTGAACGGGTGGACCGAATTTCTGGATGTTAAGCTCATTGCACTCGTTTCGTAAGTTTGTGGTGATAGGACCTCCGACGAGCTCTAATAGTACTGCTTGGAATAAGTATTTTCAACTCCATATATTTCGGACTGGTGTGATCCGATATTATATTTTTTAACATTCTCTGAATGTACGCTTCAAGACATATTTAATGGTACATAACACGTTTCGATCGGACTCACCAGTAAAAACTTCGATATTGCGTGTGGGCTTTCGTCACTTGCGTGGACTACCGTCCATAGTGATAGAAATTGAATTATCTACCAATCATACAACTATGTGACAACTACGCCGGCTCACATAAACTTTGACCCCACCCTTATCCTACTCCATTGAGTGATCGAATGAGTATTGAACAAAATATTTCAATTATGATTATTAGTTAAAGAAACTTGTAGAGTTTTAACCAATGGATAACCATTCTGAGCCACAGTGCGCTGCATGTCCACCAGGCAGTGACTGTCACTATTCATAGTCAGTATTCATAGTCAGTCACTTTGTCATACATTTCACATTATTGACAACACTTCGATAAGGCGTTGATGTATGTGTGTATATGCGTCTATATGCGAGTATGAGTGGGAGTGGGCACACGGATGTGCCGATGTATCTGTTCGTTGGTCCGCTTCATTGCACGCTCGGTAGCTTTCAACGCTAAATCTCTTTTAATTGCCAATCGTGTGGAAAAATGAATTTTCCATCGAATTAGTATTCTGTGGCAGAAATTCATTCATGAAGCACTCATTAGGAAATCCTCGTTCATTTTTTTTTTTGCTTGTTTCGAGTTGTCTGCTTGCTGCTTGATGTTTATTGGTAGTACTCGTATTCTAGTTCTGTTTGGTGTCGTGTGTTGTTTGAGTTTGTACCCATGCTACAGTCGCAGTCACAGTTATAAAGCAAACCCACTGCATTCTGTTTCATATTGTCTGACATTGGTGCGTTTCTCGCTCCGAATACTGTTCTGTGCAATCTTCATTAGAACTGAATATGCGAGGTTGGATTAAAAAGTTGAACTTAATTTACAATTGATAAACAGCGCTCTTTAAAACTGTTGGCATTTAACTGTGATGAATCTTACCATTCAGACATAGTGTGAACTGGTATTATCAGTTTTCTGATAAGTAAAAAAAGGTGACTTTTATTTTTTTACGAAGAAAATATTCATCAATAACTATTTTGGTTCCTTCAAAGTAATCTCCCTCAGATATAATACACTTCTGCCAGCGCTTTATCCAATTCTCGAAGCACTTCTGATCTGTGTTTTTTGTTATGGCCTAGAGCTCTTTCAGCGATTCGGTCTTTATCTCCTCAATCGTGGCAAACCGTTGTCCTTTCATGAGTATTTTCAGTTTTGGTATCAGCAAAAAGTCGCAAGAGACAAAATCAGGTGAATACGAAGGCTGAGGCATGATTACGGTGTGCAGGTGATCAGGGTCATTATCGTTTTGCAAAAGCCATATTCCTTTTGATCGTACGACCTTCTGACAAGAACTTCCGATTCGCTACATCATTGTAATTGAAGAAAACAGTGAGCAAAAACTTCATATTAGACTGAACTTGGCTCGAACTAGATTGATTAGGCTTTGGTTTGAAGTCATAACCATATACCCGTCTTTCGTCACTAGTTGTGATCCTTTTGATTAAATCTGGATCGTCGTTTACGTCATTTAAAAGCTCCTGAGCGATGCTCATGAGACGGTTCTTTTGGTTAAAATGTAGTAATTTCGGAACAAATTTCGCTGATAATTATCTAAGGCCCAAAACATACGAAAAAACTGCATGGCATGAGCCTATCAATATACCGGCATATTCAGCAACTTCTCTAGTAGTGATTCGACGATTCTCCATAACAATTTTCTTCGCTGCTTTACCGTTTTAATTGGTTGTTGACGTGGGCGGTCATCGTCATTAACATATTCTTTGGCTTCTGTGACGAGCTTTTACCATTTATAAGGATTTTTTTTACTCGAAAGTATACTCGCTAAATGTCACAATTAACATTTTAAATGTCTTCGAGCACATAATTTTATTTTCCGCACAAAATTTAGTATAGATTCTTTGATCCAATTTCCCGAAAGCAGCAAATCGCCAAGCACACCAAAACAGGTCTAACTTTTATATCTGTTAAAAACAAACTAAAAATGCAATATGGTCGATCATGTCAACATGTGGTGGAAACGTGTGTATCAAAATAAAATAAATATCGAAAATCGAATGTGCGTGGCCCGCAAAATTTGTAAACTCACCTTTTTTTAACACACCCCGCATAATATTTTGAGATGAGTCGACCTGATACCCGGCCCCTGGACTGAATTTTATTCAATTCAAATGGAGTACACATTAATTATGACACACCCATTTTGGGGTAACCGCATAAAATTTTAAAGACAATTTTGGTTTTTTGTATGAAAAACGGTTTTTTTGTCGTCAATATCAACTCATAATTTGATATGGTGGATTTGAATATGGTGGATTTGATATGGTGATATTGAAATACTATTGTTGAAATACAAATTATATTAATTTACAATTCAAATGTGAAAATTATTTATAAACCATATACAGACTTCCTGTAATCTCGTCTTGCCGGTAGTTCTCTTCATCATCCAGTAATTTGAACCCATGCGAGGATGAATTCGGTGCAGCTACTGACTACTGCACGCGCTGCCCTACTTCCTTGATACCGAGTTCATTCTTTCTGTTACTTTGCTCCTTCAGATGACTATCACTTAGCGAAGGGAACATCTCTGCGTTATTGATATCGAAAACAACGCGACTACGCTTCGAACGCTGTCCCACGCCATAACTACGGCATTGCTGGAATTGACTAAGGCATTCTAGATTATTTTTATTATTATAATTTGTAAATCTACTCACACTTTGACGCATCGCTGGCGCCACATACTTTTTCGACAATTTCTCAATATTTTCTTGTATTTGTGTTTTCTCAACTATAACTTTGTTCCATGGAACGTTTACTTCTTTCGAGTTTCTATCGCTGTAAGTCTCCACATCTCCACATTCTTCATCCTGCGGCTTGTTGTCGTTGATCGTGAGCTGCAATAATTTTAAGCCGCTGTAATCCTTCCGCTTCTCCTTTCTTTGTTAGGACGCTGCAATGCAATGTAAGAATGTGCGTATAGGCGTAAAAAGCATAGTGTCGCCAAGCTACTGCAGAGATAGACGCCGCTTAAAGAGAAACTCTGCAGTCGGGAGCAACATGAGGTATTAGTGAGCGATATCTTCAGAAACGGAGAGAGATGAAACGTCTTTTCACACAAAAAATGGTACAAGCAAGGAGTGAGCTTGAAGATGTTGAAGTGCTATATGATAGAAATGAAGCTCGAACATTTTATCAAAAGGTCAATCGTCTGACCGACATTATATTCTATGAGAAAAGAATATAATAGAAGTTTAGTAACATATGCACAGGAATCAATGAGAGGATGAAGAAGTCACTACATTTAAGATATGGACCGATGATTGCATGGTGATAGGATAGTATCTGTGTGACTTCATACCAAAGAGTTTGGGAAGTAACCAAATTTTCACTATACGACAAATCCTGGAGATGACCCGTGAGTACAACGCACATCACCTATATGTTGATTATAAGCCCGATTTTAACGCCAATAAGAACGAAGTTCTTCAACGCCTTATCCAAATTACGTATCCTAGCAAAGATCGTTCGTCTTTGCATGAAGAAGCTATCACACACACAAAGCGTCGGCAGACGCTTCTTTTCCGAGCCCTTTGATACGAAGAAGGGTTTCATGTTGAGTGATGCTTTATGGTGCGACTTTTTTAAGCTCGCGATGGAGTATACCCTACTTCATTGCCCATATGTGGAATGGTCGAGCACGATCTTCAATGAGGCAGTAATGCTAATCGGCGCGTTTAAGCAGTGAGTTATCAGAGCGTTCTCGGAGGTTGAGAAATAGGCACGTCTCATGGGCCTAGCGTTGATTGACGACAAAATGAAGTACTTGATGTCCACTCGGAGACCATCGCTGCGTCTTGGACTATCTGTGAGTATGAAGAATTTAACTTGAATGTTGTAGAATTCTTTGTTGACATGGGAACAGAGATAACTAGCAACAACACCTTAAATGTACGAATATAAAAATCTATAATACGCTGATAATCCCAGTCCTGCTGTATGGCCCAAAAGCATGGACCCTGCCATCATAGGATACAGCGATTTGAAGATGGAGTCTTCGAGGGAAGGATTCTTGGTAGGATTTTTAGTTCTCTTAGAGTTGGCGTCGAGTTTAGGACAGCTATGAACCACGAGCTGTATGAGTTGCATAAAGAGGTTGACATAGTCCAGCGCATAAAATTCCAGCGGCTGCACTCGGCTGGTCACCTCATCCGGATGAAAGACGACGTCAGAGAGGACGTCCGAGTTTACGATGGCCTATGATGCCCTCTAAAAGCTTCGAATAGCCAGCGACTGGCGCTGGTGCGCATAAATTTATACCGAACGGTGCGCTTTACTACGTGTGGCCATGACCGACGTACGGTTGTAGTGTCATGTAAGTAAGTAATTTCTGCACCATTCACATATAGGTGAACCGAAGCACTAATACCATTGACATGAAATTTCAAATCGTATTCACCTCCACAAAAACATAAACTGGTTTCTAAAAGCAACGATCCAATAATAAACTCAAATCAGTAACATCATCTGAAACGGATCAAAAATGTGTTATGTAAAAAGATTGCTTCGGAAAGCGAGGTGATTAAAATCAAACGTCCTCAATCGGTTTTGGTCACATTCGACTTGGACTATCTTTATGACAGCTTTATGCACTTTTTAAAACAAACTAAAAGGTCGAGTTTTTAATAAATAGTTTAAACAACGCTGTGTACAAATTCTCTGGCACAGCTATGAGAACAAACAAATACGCCATATAAAAGTCATTGCGAAAGAGATCTATCACTCGAGTACACCAGATCTTTCATGGAAGACTCAAAATCACAAAACTTTAATGCTATAAACGCTGTCAACAAACTGAAGTGGCAAACTAAGACGCCTGTAGGTACGTTTCGCTTGACATTTGAATCAACAGAGGACACATTCAAAAAAATATACTCCATACTAAAACGCATTATGACAATAGAAGCAGTGGGGTGATCAAAATAAACTACACCACCATGCAAATTATGGCAATTTTTTGGTCATACAAAAAATTTCTGGATACCTTTACTGTGTTAAATGAAGAGTGTAACCAAGAGCCAAGCGCTCAACAGCCCATTTTCTGTCAGTGTAGTCAAATTCAACCACCAAACTATAAATCAGAAGATTAGACACACTCATCCAAACACGCATTAATATCAAAGTAAAGGAAATTAACAAACTGGATGACCAACAGTATCCAGCAAGATCAGTTATGCAGAGCATATCAGAGATACCAGAGATATCTATTTCGGCACAGATTCTGGCTAAGCTCGGTTTCCATGAAAAATTCTACAAATCATTGAACAGCAGACTTGTGAAACCAGAAGAGCAGGTAGTAAAATTATCAATAAGTAAGAATGGAACTGTCGTGTGTTCACAACTGAGAAATACCCTGCGCTCTTGCTAATTTATTTATTATATTTCACAAAAATAAAAAAAAAATAAAAATTTAAAGCTCAATTATTAATCAATAAAATTTTCGCCACGAACTGTTTTTCATTGAGTACTGAGGTAACAAAAATGTTTGCTACCGAAAATACTTTATACACTATAAAACAGGAGATAAAGAGTGTGACCTTTTGCATTTCCGTCAGAAAAAAAAAACCAAAGAAAAATCAGTATAAGATATTTCTCCTAAAAAATATCTCATTTTAGTATTTCATGTTGATTTGGGAACACTGTTTGTTTTTTGTTTGTTTGTTTGTTTGAAATAGCAGTAATAATTTACAATTTTGCTGGCAAAAATTTTCATCGATCTCAGCATTGGACTTTAAATTAAAAAGGGGCACAGAAAATTTAAAATACTTCATCTGCTTATGGTCAAGGAGAATCTAAGAATCACGATCAAAGTCCAAAATCATTTGTAATGCCATTAAATTATCTACCCAACAAATGTGTTGTGTTGTATGTGTTTTATACCTCTTAAAAAACACGGGAAATTGTGACCAGCATCGTGACCTAGAAGTCAATATGACCAACCGACACAGAAACAAATTCACTGGCAAAATGCTAGAGCCATGTTTAACATTATTTATATATAACATTATTTATTCTATAAAAAGTTAATTTGGAATTATAGATGGTTAAATATGTAACTTAATAATATTTTTATATATTATTAAGCAATTCATTAAATAGCGAAAAGAGTACTGAATTTATGTTTGGAATAAAATGAGAATGGCACAGAGTATCTTTCGCAGAATATATCGTTATAGATATCTTTAGCGAACTTAAGTTCGACTGCCACAAACTGAGCGACGACTAGTCATAGGAAATATTCGTTATCGCCGTTACCGAAAGTTTTGTCCGAGAAACTATAGTGAACATTTTCAATAACGATATTATTTTCGAACTTTTTCTCACACAGCTGCAATTAAAACACTGCGCTAAATAACATTAGAACAGATTTTTTCACCATGAAATTTTAATTAATGTATAATGTCATCCATTTTGTGGTTTTAAAAGTGAACGTAAACCTAGAACGTAACTTATAAAATTAAATTTTTAATGATATTTTTTTTTAAGTTTAGATCTTGACTAGTCTCGATCTATTGCCAAGGACATTGTTGAAACTACATAGCGTCCAAGTGAAAATTTTCAATTGACAGTAACGGCCTGATGTCGCCTCCAGACCAAGGAGCCCCAGTAACGGCCTCTTTAAAACTAATTAAGGATTTTCAGAGCACCGAATGTGCCAATTTTGCTTATTTATGTACCTAATCACCTAATGATAAATGAGGCTCATAGCCGAAGGACATTTTGTTTGAAAGGGCGCAATGCTGAAGGGGCGTGCACACGTTCATCTTTAGACAAACAATTTACTTAGAAAATAGTTTCCTATATACCATAGTTAGTACATGTCACACAGTTCTTAAGGGTCTGAAGAACCTCTGATGCAATGCCACAAATGAAAACAAGCCACTGCTTACTATTTACAATGCACCATGCTTTACACATAACACGGTCATCCATTTGGAGTTTGGCTTTCAAGAAGTAATACTGCTTATTTCAAGATACAACGACCACCTCCTCGCTCATATTCTACTCTATAATTATACCTTCATCTTGTTGCATGCTCAACACTCTAAACAAATATTAATTTAATAACTCTAAATACTTTGCAACAAGACTTTTCCAACAGTCCTCGCATAACTACTCTCGTTCAAAATTCGATGTTCAGAGATTCGCGTCATTTTCGGTTATGAGTTGAGTCAACATATTTTGCAACACTTACAAACGGCTTATGTCCTCACGTATCCTGCCTATTCGCGCTTGCCCCTATGCCACTTCCTCATCATTCCTCTCATCATTACTAACCGTCATTCGAACACACTACTATTCCAACATGTTATAATATTGTCGGCAGCGAAATCAAAATCAAGAAGGAAGTGACTATAATTTCGGTGTAGCATGTTGTCGGTACGTGTTTCAATATGTCAGCATCCGGTGATGAGTGCCGCTTATGCTATGTGTGTGGGCGTGTGTGCGCTGTCAATGTTTGTATGTGAATGCCACTCCCTCTGCCGCCTCACAGAACTTGGATGCTATTGCGCTGCCACGTCGTGTGTGGCATGTACAAGTTACTTTCTCGTTTTTCTTTCCTTCATCATCATCATCCTCATCATTTGAGCAACGTCTTGCTTTAAACAAGGTTCACTTTGAAATGTTTCCTACGCTTCTTCAAATTCAATAACTCATTTCGATCTTAAAACAGCGTTTTCCACGATAGGGAATCATATTAATTGACTTCTTAATTGATTCATTCCAACTTTCTCTGTGTCTGGTCAAATGGGTGGTAAACAAAGCGGTACTTAAATTTAACAAATTTTTAAAAAGTCTGTAAACCAATTTGGTTTTCTCATACAACGGTTAAAATTTCGGTATGTTGAATACATATGTGAATGGTAAAAACAATTCAACTACTGCAACAGAATCAGCTGTTTAACTGTAAATTTTTGTTTTGTAAGTTACACTGACTGGCTGACATTTTTTAGGCCATTCATGGGCACATTGCCGCACGCGTGTGGATCAGCTGTTTTCATTCACTAATACACAGGCGCATACGAACGTGATGAGCTAAAACAGTTGACATGAACTTGACTTGAAATGAAAAGCTCATTATTAATTTGCAGTAGGTACGGCGACATTTGCAGAGTTTCTTTTTGCCCTAACAGTAGTCTCTACCTAGTATAACACTTCACCCAGTCCTGCCGTTTTAAAGAGCGCAACCAGGTTCTTTGGGCTTAGTGTATGCAGAGCCCTTTCTATTGCTTGGCAACTGCCAAGTTGTTTGAGCCTGTTCAATTTAAAAGCTGGACAATCGTCTAGGATGTGTTGCGGGGTTTCCTAATTTCAAAATATACAGGTGCTTTCAGTCAGAAAACCTAATAGCATTCCCCAAATGTTCTTCGTGTATCCATTGCAGACATGGCTGTTGTTTCAAATTAAAAATATTAAATAGGAATAAGAAAATTAGAAAAATGTTACAGATTTCAATTTAAAATTACTTTCCGTATATAATACAAGGAGGGGCCTGGAGATATGGTGTTTAAATAATAGAATTTGTTATTGTATATTAAGGGTGTAGAACGGCTGGTTCGAATGTGGCGCATGATGCAAGTTCAATTTTCTACCACTTTTTCAAGAAATAGGGCCGTATCTCGGCAATAGTTTACACAATGATGTCCCCTATGTCGTTAAATGTTGCTGATGTTGTTCGCATAAACCGATGACTTTACGCAACCCCAAAGAAAATAGTCCAAATTCGTTAAATCTCATGTTCATGTTCCATTTCGAAAAATAACGCATTCGCCAAAGGTTTTCTTCAATAAGTCGATTGTCTGCGTTGCATGTAAACATCTTATTCAATTGAGGCATGAAATATTCGCGCTATTCATGACTCTATAGCGCTAGCTATAAAGGTGTAGGGACCAATGATTCCATCGGCCCACAAAGCGCTCTAAATAATGATTTTTTATTGATGTAACGGTTTCTCGAGAATCAATAACTATAACTAGTATAAGTAGTGCGAAAAAAGCCATACTTATTCGAATTAGTCATTGGGATGGACGATTTTGTCGACATTAAAATGGAATTAGCACGCTGCAACATTCCTGAACTGAAGCACGATTTTCACAATAAATTCGCAACATTTGCAAGCGTTGTTCTGGCGTTAATCTTCTCATGATAAAATGGCAAACCAATCTGAGCCCAAATGGCAATAGCGCTAGCAGATCTGGCTAATTTAATCCAAGTCGGAAAATGGAACCCCTAAAAAAGAAACATGGTAAAATAAAGAACGCGAAAAGTATCGTTGCATGCATAATTGATTGCGAAGGGAATAATTTAATCGCTGTAGTAAAAACGAAGAGTATATTTGTTCTGATATAAGTATAAACTGTATAAACAATTCTACCAATATAGTTCTCTAAGTTTTTTTCAGAGTGCGTAGTTTGATTAAGTTTAAACGATAAATATGAAGTGGTAAATTACCATTTCGGTTCCATCTGCATCTGAACAGATTCGATGCCTGATAGACACCATATTTTGGCCTCCAAAACCAAGTGGCATACTCAAGTATAGGCGTACCCTAGAAGTAAATAACCGCTTCGTAATGCAGAGATTATTAAACTCTTTACTCAAAACTTAGCAATTACATCGACACCAGCTGTGAAGCGTATTGATAATTATATCCAGTAGAGCCAGAATATGACAGACATAGCTGAACATCATCTGCGTACATCAATGCGTGGCAATTTGATATAATATCAGGAATATCAGGACCGCTAGCCACCCAGCGGTTACCCCATAACACTTCTATTTTCGTAGATAACGGATTTGAGAACGAAACACGTTGAGTACGGCCAAGTCAGCGTAGATGACAGCCATGTTACACCGTAGATAACAGTGACTTACAAGAATAATTGTACGAGTAATTGATCCATGATAATTTTTCCGAACATTCCAATACAGAGTAAGCTTGTTTAGTCTTCATAGGGTGTTTAGTTTTTTCTAGTCCAAGACTAACTTAGACTTGATCATATTTGAATTGAATGCTACGATAGCCTAATTATCAAAGATTATCGCAATGTTTTTGTTCCTGCCCCTCCCAGTGGCTTCGTAATAACGGATGCTTCGCATAATTATCAAGAAGCGTGTCATACCCACTTTAAAGATTAGGCGCCAAAAAACTTCACAAGTTTATGTTGTTATATTTTAAAAACATTTTTTTCTTTACACCTGCTCAGTTCACTGTCCACTTTTTTATTAGTCAATATCAACTTGAAATTCGATAATGGGCGTGTTTTGGCACCTTCTGTGCTTTTTATGTGCAAAATTTTCTCATTTTCCGAGTTCACCACCTCAAAAATGGAATGAAGGCGTCAAATTGTCACAAGAGCAGTGAAAGACTTGCAAGTAATTTGCTAAATGCCTGTGAAGATTATAGACGTTTCGATTCTACCGAAGTTAACGTATTCTCTTGTTGTCTTCGTCTTCTCTTTCTCATTGTCGGCATAATTGGAACAAATTTTTAGTTGAAAATTGATGAGACACAATATCAAATTCATATTTCTGTCTAAGTGTATAAATATTTTTGATCAGCTAAACGATACCAATCACGTCCATCTGTCTGTCTCCTATCTACGTCGATGCAAATATATCCCTCAGCTTTTGAGGTATTGATCTGAAGCGCTTATTTTAAATCAAAGCCCCCATATAGAAAATCATTCCTTACTTCTTCAAATATCAACTTAAAACTCGATAAGAAGACTTCGTGCGTCAAAATGGACCCATGCCTCCAATAAGGGTGAAACAAAAAAAAACATTGTATATTTCTTCTACAAACAATTTTAAACTCGAACTGAACGTCTTTTGTTATCACAGCACTCCGACCACCACGACCCCCACCGAAACTCATGGGCTACATCAGGTCATGTGAAGAGTATTGAACTTTCTCTCTCTCTCTCTCTATTCTGTATTTCAGTTTTTTAATTGGCGGATAGTAACCACATTTGTTTGCTTCAAACAGCTTTTAATTAGAAAATGGTACGTCGATTGTAATTAAGAAATTTGTATATCAGGCCTTGTGTATTTGCTTCAGTGGCGTTGTCATTTGGCATCCTGCTGGGTTCCCTTATCCTTGCCAGCAGTAGTCATTCTCGTCTGAGCACTCTTTTCAGATATTTTATTGATGTTGTAAATTTCTGGTAATTGAGCTTAATTTTTATACACTTTCTGCTGCTTTCGTGTTTATACATTTGCTTCTGGTTCTGATTCTGGTTCTGGTTCTGCTTCTGCTTCTGCTACTGCTACTACTTCAAAATGTCCTTGTTGTAGTTTTGCTTTTGCTGTTGATTGGTTACACGCTTGACTTTACTGCTAGGATACTTCTTTCGCCCTTCATTCACTCATTTGTTTGGTCGTGTAATGTTCGCAAAGTGTTCTCGTATTGCAGTTAAAAGTGGCATCTAGGATTCGTGATCACTGCATCTTCTTGTTCCCAAAATTGTTTTCTTTTTTTTTCCATTCAATTTGACAAACCATAAAGTTTCATTTGACATTTCTGTGTGTTTTGTTATCATACTTTGTCTATAGTTGAATTTTAATTAAAACGCGCTTAAAGCAATTACTATAATATGCAGTGTGTAATTATACTCGTATGAGGTAACACTTAGCCTTAGTTTTAACATTGTTATCCAATTTTAAAATACCAGGCAGCAATGATTTCTCTTTGCGCTAAAATCAACCGAGAAAAAATTTGATGGATCGGATAAAGTTTAGTGGCCGCACCTGTCCCTAGCTCTTATATTTCCTGAGATCTGTAGTCTGCAGACTAGAGCCTGCAATGTTTTAATATTATCCACCAACCGGTAACCGGTAAATGTTCTTGCCACTCAACCAATTAGCCGGTAATTTAGCGGTAAATTTTCATTAAAATTAAGTTTACCAGCTATAATAGTACAAATATAACATCGCTTATAACTTAAATGCAGAAAAAAGACTACTATTTGGTGTTTGAAATTATTCGGAGTGATTTTGTTTTCAAAAACTGAGGCTTTATTGTCCAAAAACGGTTGCAAATAGATAATTTAAAGCATCTTTCTGGTAGCATACGGATTCCGCGTAGGTAGAACGACTCGTCTTTAGCAGCAATCTAAGAACCCACACAATTCTCGGTTTACTCGCAATTATGAGAGTGCTGCACAGCTAGCCCAAAATTATTCGATCGGAACAAGTGGTAATCGAAAGAACTGTCCGGTGAATACAAATGGTTAGAGTAAGACTTTCTATTTGAGCGTTTCCAATTTGATATTAAATGGTTTTACAGCATGCTACTGAGAATTGTCGTTCTGAAAAATCGCTTTATCGTGTTTCTGCTCGAATTGCTGCCGGTTTTTCTTCAATACTCGGCGCAAACGCATTAATTATTGTTGGTAGCGATCCCTCGTGATGTTTTTGTTGGTTTGTTTTTTTTTTTGTTTTTTTTTGTTTTTTTTTTTTGTTTTGTTGCTTCGCCGTTGATGTTGTTCGTCGGCCCATTCGTTTTGGTCATTCCAGCAGCTGTTCACAGAGAAAAATTGCCCTGCTTTTGCATCATTTCCATGGCTTTTAGTCGTTTTCTGACTGTTGTCAAGCCAACTCCCAATATATTAGCTAATTCTTGAAGCGTTTTAAGTGCATCTTCATTGAACAATTACTCCAATTCTTCATCTTCGACCTTTTTCATTTGGCCAGGTCGATCCTTGTCGTCCAGCTAAAAGACAAGGAAGCAGCGAAGCCAATCTCTCAATCATACGAGAACTTGCTAAACTGATCAACCTGTGCAAATATAAATAACAATTCATGAAATCAGTGCATATAGCTGTAGTCCTTAAAACAATTAAATTCTTATCTTGTAATGACTGCATTACATCATTACATGAAATCTGTTGCATCAATTCGATTTCAAACTGTTATTTGTAAAGTATGAACGGACACTAAAAATAACTTTTTTTCTACATACAGCATCAACTTTTTTGTTTTTAAATATGTACCTATAACTGGTAAATATCAACTGAAATAACCGGTAAACGATATGCAAAAAATAGGCAACCGATTAATCGGTTCTACCCTGGCCCTAACCCAGATCGATATAGCTAAATCGCCACACTTTTCGTTGCTGCTCCAGAATATAGGGTACGAGTATATACCTTATTGGGTCTATCATGCTTCCATCTGCCAGTTACATATATTCGCACAAACTTAATATACCCTTGTCTCTTTGGGTACAGGGTAAAAAGAAAATAAAAATACTTTCCTATTTTTAGTGTCAATATTCTGGAAAAAATAAGTGAATAAATTAACTACCAGCATTAATATGAATCAAAATATTTAGTTTTATTATTATTTTTTTTTTTTTAATTTAATTTAAATATATCAAATCTGACAGCTAAATAGTAGGTTATGCAATTTTCAATCTGTTTGGAAAGCTTCTTTCATTATTCCACTATAGTACTTATAAGAAAGGCAGCAATTCTGATGTATCGAGTAATAGAGGTATTGCTAAGCTGAGTGCCATCCCAAAGCTCTTTGAAAAAGTCTGTCATCTCTCCTTTCCAACATGGTTTTGTTAGTGGTAAATCCAGTCGCACTAACCTCTTAGAATTTTCTTCTTTTGCAAATAATGGTCTTGAGTCAGGATGCCAAACTGTTGTCATATACACAGACTTCAGTAAAGTTTTTGATAGTGTGTGTCACAAGCACCTTTTATTCAAATTAAAAACAATAGGAATTCCTCCGTCTCTTTTTACTTGGATTGAGTCATACTTATCCGATAGAACACAAAAAGTATTATTTAACAATTGTTTGTCTAAAACTATTTTTGTTTCTTCTGATGTTCCCCAAGGCAGTCACCTATGCCCAACATTGTTCAACGTTTTTATTAATAATCTTCCTTTGTCTATTAATCATGCACATACTTTAATGTGTGCAGACGATGTTAAATAATGCTTGTCATTTTCTGATGTTTCCCAAAGCAGTTTATTGCAGGCTGATTTGAACTCACTACATACAAGGTGTCGTCAAAATTTTCTTAATCTTAATTTCTCAAAATGCAAATGCATGACTTTTCATGGAAGGAAACCATTTCTAGTGGCATATATTTTAAATAACATTAGCCTTGTTAGAGAGTATTCTTTTAACGATATAGGTATCCTTATGGAACCTAAACTTATTTATAATACTAACATGTGTTCAATAGTGAAAAGCAAAAAAGAAAGAACGATGCAGTCGAGTGCGCTCGGCTTTGAGATGTATCTGTTTAAGGTTCGTTATAACGGGTGATTCATTAAATTTTTTTTTTTTTAATTTTAAGTAATTATTGATAGATGTCGATATCTTTATTACAGCCCGAAAGAACAATCTCTGACATAATTTCATTCAAATGTTGGCCGGGGCTACGCTGTATGTGGTCCTTTCGAAAGGTCCAATTTTCGATCAATCTTTCCAGCATTGCAACCGGTATCTCGGCTGCCAAGTCTTGAATCGTAGCTGGCTTATTACCGAATAATTTCGACTTCACAAAACCCCAAAGATGTGACATCACACTTCTTGACGGCCAGTTGACATGTCCGAAACGCGAAATTAGGTGCTTACCCAAAATGATTTCTCAATGAAGCCATTGTTTCGCACGCTGTGTGTGTGCCGTAGCACCGTTTTGCTGAAACCAACTATCGCTGACATCACGGGCTTCAATTTCAGTCAACAAAAAGTCCGTTATCATGGTGCGGCAGTGCTCGCCATTGACGGTTATGTTCTGTCCGATCTCATTTTTAAGAAATATGGACCGATGCTTCCACCTGTCCATAAACCACACCAAATGGTGAATTTTTCTGGATGTAACAGTAGTTCGAGAATCTCTTCGGGTTGCTCATTAGCCCAAATGCAGCAATTCGATTCATTGGCGTATCCCTTGAGCCAGAAATGTGCCTCATCACCGAACCAAATTCGGCTCGAAAACAGCGAATCTTCATTGAGCTGTTGAAAAGCCCATTGACTGATATTAAAGCGTAAAGTCAAGTATGGCGGCGTAAATTTATAAACGTTTTGGATTTTCCATTCACATTCACTGCATTTCCGGTCTCATTTTCAAAGAACTAAAGCCAAATCATGCCTGACCAAAATCTGCACCAGATAGTTGCTCATTTGTTTCTCTCTTCTCTTCATTCAACACCTCAAGATGACAAACCTGGCGTAAATAATAGACTAATAGAAAAGAATTGTAAGAATTCAATTGGAATCAACAATGTGATTCTCATTTTTTACGGAGTTTAACTGTGTATTCAAGTTTAACTTTGCCATTAACTTGCGTTAACTTTTTACCAACAATCGTTGCTGCAAACTATCAGCAAACTTTTCTTTTGCCTAATATCCTATTAAGACGTTTTTCCTCCAATGCACATTCCACATTCCACATCCGTAAAGCATTGGTCCAACAAGCCTTCTTTAACTACAGTCCACACTCTAATTCGAAACATTATAATTATTGGAATTTTTCGCCCTGGCAAAATGTATTAATTTTCGCCTGCTTTCGACTAACAAAAATAAAAGCGCACACGGTAACACTGGAGAAGCATCACAAACAGCAATAAAAAGTGTGCAGCGTTATGATAAAAAGTGCAAATCGAACAAAAAAAATCAAAAAAATAAGTACAACAAAAAAGTTAAGAATGAAAGTCAAAAAATAACCTGTAAATCATTAAAAAGAAACAAAAAATGAAAATAAAAAAATTTTAAATCGGAGGAATCAATATCTGCTCGCAGACACCGTACAAAAAAAAAAAAAGAAAAAAATAACCATTTCGACGGACATATTTTCGTACAAAAATAACGGTGCCCGCATTTATTGGAAAGAAAGCAATTTTTTTAAGAAATATGTGAATCTGATAGCGGCAAAAGCCGCAAAACACATCGCTTTATATCCAAAGAAGAGAAAAAATAAGCTCTAACAAAAAGAGTGTGTGAAGCGTATTTTTACTTAAAGGGATGCGTTAACAAACAGAACATGCGCTACTGGGCTGACACCAATCCCCGAGAATTGCATGAAACTCATTTGCATTCACCTAAAGTCAAATGGTGTGCAATTTCTTCAACTGGAATTATTGAACCGCGGTGTTTTAAAGAAAATGATGTCACAGTGACAGTGAATTCAGACCAGTATGTGAACATGTTGGAGGAATTTTTTGTTTTTCTTTACAAATTGTGCTTGGGAGACACTTGTTACAATCAGGACGGAGCAACGGTTCGCATTTCAAGAGCATCGATAGCTGTTTTGAGGGAATATTTCCCGGAACTCCTAATATAATTAAGTAGTGATTTAGAAATGCCCGTTCCGCCGGTTGGACCCCGTGCGATGTTTTTGTGGGGTTTTTTCACATTCCGCATTTATGCCAACCGCCCAAGGAACATACCCGCTGATATGCTGGTAAGGTTCATAATAAACGCCAGAAATTAGCTTCTTCAGTGTACCTACACCTACCTGATAGGATTTTCAAAAGTGTGTAAAACAAAACTTTGATATTGAACCTACCTTATAAAGGGGTCCGCGCTTGAAGTGTTACCAATTAAAAATGCTGTAATTTTGTGCATTTTTATTATACCATTCCCACATACTCGTAGTGTGAAATGGTGTTATCAGTTTTTCTGAAAGTGTGTAACGCATTAAATTACTGATCAGCTCGACGAGACGAATCGATCTAGCCATGTCCGTGTGTCTATCTGGATGTTGTTGCGCATTTTTTGGGCACCAATTTTTATGCTATCCAGTTGAAAATTGGAACATACACTTATTTTTACTGCAGTTTAATAGAGTGTCAAGATTGAGCCGCCACGCCCACTTTTTGGGGTTGCCCCCATACAACCCCACAGCCCACATATGACTTTTTGTATGAAAAACTTTTTTATTGTAGTCAATATTAGGTTAAATTGCGATGTGGTAGCCGCTTAATATGCATATACTAATGGGCGTGTCACTGCTACTTTTTGAAGGTACCCACATACAAACACATTTCCAACTCTTTTGATTTTGTATGAAAAAATCTTAATCATTTTTTCGATATTTTTGTCGTTAACAGAGGTGGATGGACGACTTGCATGAGGCAAGTTTTCTACGATTTCACGAACCTCGCTGAATGCTTTATGCCACTCAAATACTTGCGATCTCGAGTCCTCATAACACTTTTCTAACATTTTGAATGATTCCGTTGCCGTTATTCCATTGGAACACACAAAATTTCAAGCAAACTCGTTGTTCAATTTTTTTTCCATGTTAAAAATCGTCGTAAACTAGCAGCTGTCCAGCACAGACTAATTATCGCATCCCGCTCAAACTTGGCATGCATGTCAATGACAGTGATAGCCAACTTAAGAAGAAGAACCGTACCGATTCGGTTTACCGGTTCGGTTTAAATTTACCAGTCCCGGTCAATTTCGGTCCAGAGGTAACTCAAACCCAATTGAAGTGTTTTTCTATGGAGTGCAGCCGTACATATGTGGTAATAGTTTTTTGCTAATTCCATTCGAGTTCTATGTATGTAAACGGCATAGTAGCTTCCTATGAAATGACTCTTCCCATATATATACCAATGTGTATAATCACCCAAATTTGGTTAGCCCCCATACAACAAATAAAAAAAAAAAATATAGACGATGTTGGTTCCTTATGGATAAAGACCAACCATTCACGTTTAGGCTCCTAGCTTTTAATTTTTTTTTTTATATCTGCGAAAAGTATAGAATTTCAAAGTTCGTGGGAGTGGTATTAAAGATTCAGTTCCATCAGTTCAGTTAATGTTTTTTCTTATTTTTGGGTACAAAAGATGTATATTATATGCGACAAAATGCTTTAACAATCAATAAGCGCACACGGAAACAAAAACAAAAAAAAATGTTAACTTCGGCAGAACCGAAGCTCTAATACCATTCACACGAAGTTTCAAATTGTGTACGTATAAAGAAGAAAACCTAACCAAATTCTAACAACTTAAACGTGGGTAGAAAGTTTGTGGGGAAGTACCCCACAAAGCGGGAGGGACTTGTACCTTGATCATAACGTGAAGCGTTTGATCATAAAAAGGCAGCATATCAAATGTTTGCCTGTAATGAACAAATTTTTCATGCGAAATACCAAAAATGGGGGGAGGTTTTATGGGGTTATCTAAAAAAGGGGGGGGGGGCGATCACACCCATTGATATAGATGTGAAGCGTCTGTTCATAAGAAGCTGCCACAACAAAGCAAAAAGTTTTTTATATAAAAGTCAAAACTGGGATTTGTATGGGGGCTACCCCATAAAGTGGGCGTGGCAGATCAACATGGATACTCTATTTGACTGCAATAAAAACAAGTCTAGGTGCCGACTTTCAACGTAATACGTATATTGAAAAATTTATCCCCAAAAAATGAGCAACAACATCCAGATGGACGGACAGACGGACATATGTTAATCGATCGTCACACTATGTGTGAATGGTATAATAATAAATTCATTAAACCGCATTTACTTTATCTGCGCACGAATCAGACGAATCTAAAATTGTATGTTTGAAGGTTCTATCTTTTGTAGTGTCCGAGATCTCGTTGTTTAAACGGACGGACGAACATAGCTATATCGTCTGGACTTTTGATCCTTATCAATATATATGCTTTATCGTCCACTCCGCCTTCCGTCTGTTGCATACAACACAATACACACACATGTGCGTATTATTCATCCATGTAACACGAGCCATGGATCTTGGGTTTTCAATGATGTTGTAATTTGACTTCAACTGCGACAAGTCACAATTTAATTAACAGCAGCAAAATACAGAATAACCAATCGCTTTGCCTACAATGCGAACATAAACGAATCGTGAGCCGAACTCAATAACCGTATCGTGTGCATTCTCACACCATTTCTCAATGCAAAAACTCTTGTGTGTGGCATATTGAAGAATGTGCAGAACAAAGCAAAGGGCACATTTGCCGTGCACATTTATGTGCCAATCATAAAAAAATCACACATGTGTATCGCACGAGTGACTAAGAATAATGTTGACGCACGACCACGCGAATAAGATTTGCTCGTACAACATTCCTGCAAACATTTTTTAACGCGGAAAATAGGACTGCAATTATTCTAGTAAGTATCGCATTCTTATTTATCTGCAAGAAGAAATGAGCCAAGATTCGCATGGTGGATAAGAGAACGAGTCGATAGGTAGGGTAGGAAAGCGAGTCACATGAGCGAATTGAAATTTGGTATTAAATAAGTATTAGTTTTTCATAGTAATATTTAATTTAGAGTTGTAAACTTGTTAGTAGAGAACGAGCCTCAATGAGAGAAATGTGGCTCTGATACAGGCTAAAGTTAACGAAGATCTACGACTGTCACTTACGACTGATTGCTGAGGAACTCTAATTAAATACCATCTAGGAAAACCCCAAAAAAAGGTTATGTGTCGCTATTTTTTGCGCCACGCTAATGCGCCAGCTAACACTGTTCAAAGAAGTAGTTACTTCATTGGGAACTCTGACATCGAAGAAATTCGCTCAGCATCATATTTTCCGTATGGTTATTTCCAAAAATTTAAAAAAAAAAAATTAAGAGGAAAAGTCTTCAGGAACAAAGCTAAGATGCAGTTAATGTAGAAATTGAGAAGCGCAAAAGTACGATTTTCGGGACTGTTTTGGAAGATGTATCTACAGGCTGAAGAAATATATTCAAAAAAAAACTGGTTATTAAGTAGAGAAGATAACAAATTTTTAAGATTATTGGACCTTTGTTAATCACCCGTGTATATACATTTCGGGATCTACAATTTCTATTCCGCTTTGCAACATATATTTTTTTGAAAATTCAACGAACACAAGGTATACAAATTTTGGGCAGCCATTCAGTTTTTTCGGGGCAGGAATGTCTGAATATGAAGTCATCCGTGATACGCTTGAGTTTGTAGCAAACTATATAATTGGAAGTGTACAAAAAAAGTATTCAGAATTGTTTCGAAACCATTTCTCGCAACAATCTGCATTCCAAATGGCATTAAATATATCTCATACAAACAGTTAAAGTGCCAACGGCCAATCGCAGCGTAAGTGTATATATATATATATATATATATATATATATATATATATATATATATATATATATATATATATATATATATATATATATATATATATATATATATATATATATATATATATATATATATATATATATATATATATATATGTATATAGAGAATCATGAAGATTTGAAAGTCTTCAAAAATTGACACAAATAAATCGTTATGTGCCGCATTTATCATGACCGCCAGGAATAATACAACTTTGCTTATTTCACACTTCAATTTCGTAGGTAAACAAAGTTCGGCGCAGACAACTTTTGAACTTCAATTGAAAGTGGCTAAATCAACAGCAAAAGCAAAAGAAATAAAAAAAAAAAAACTGAAAAAGGGCAACAAGGACGAAGGAGTACAGCAAGGACCACCAAGTAGCTACTAAGCAAACAAATAATAAAAATGATGAGCAACAATATTTGTGGCCAAATCGCACCATTCAACTTTGCTCTACTTCGTCTTTACTCTCCTTTCACAGAACAATTTCGAATCCTTGGGGCACATTTCTGTTGTTGTTGCAGATACTTTAGCTGCTTTTGTTGTTCGTGGCAATGGTTGTGAGCAAATTAAAGCACAAATTGTGACCAAAGTTTATGCGGCCCAAAACTAGCCACAAGGGTCATTTCAATAGCGCTTATCCTCCACGCATACAGACACACGCATACATATACATAAATGTACATATATAACGGGTGATTCACTTAGAAGTCTTATTTTTTAATTTTAATCAAAACACTTAAAATAATATTGGATGTCGGATTTTTTTTGTATGGCCCGAAAGAACAATCTCTGAGATTTACTTTTTAAAGATAATTTCATTCAATAGTTAGCCGCGACTACGCTGTAGGTGGTCCATTCGGATGGCCCAATTTTCAGCATTGCTACCGATATCTCGCTAAATACGCGAGTAATGTTGGCTTCCAAGTCTTGAATCGTAACTGGCTTAACGACTTTGACTTCACACAACCCAAAAAAAAATAAATAAATAAAAAGTCCAGAGGTGTGATATTACACGAACTAGAGGGCCAGTTGACAGCTACGAAACGCGAAAGGTGCTCACCAAAATAATTTCATTCATAAAACCATTGTTTCGCGCGCTGTGTGTCCCGTAGCAACGTCTTGAGAAAAAAAGTTCGTTATCATAGTGCTGTAGCGCTCGCCATTCTGTCCGGCCTCATTTTTTAAGATAATTCCACCAGACCATAAACCAGATCAAACAGAGTTTGTATCATTGAGTCTCTGTACTTATCAAAATTCGGCGCGAAAATAGAGAATCTTCATTGAGCTGTTGCAGAGCCTATTGACTGAAATTAAAGCGTAAATTCAATCCTGGCGGATTCAATTCTTGAATGAGTTGGATTTTGTAAGCCTTCAAACCAATATCCTGGCGAAAAGTTCGCCATACGAGAAGCCAAGATGCTGCGCATAGCTTCGAATTGGTTGCTCATGGTCTTCAGCCACACTCTCCGCTACAGCCGCAATATTCTCCTCACTACGGATTGGATGTGGTCTAATTGGTCGCGTATCATACACTGAGGCTCAAAATTGCGGATGGTGTTGGCAAAAGTAGACTCTGAAGATCGTGTTGCGGTGTGAGTCCTTCCATAATGAATTGTTAAACATTACTGAATAAAAATATGATGACACCAGTCAAGCGTGATCTGTGAAAAAAAAAAATGAAAAAAAAAAACACCTCTAAATGAAACACCCGTTATACAAACATATGTATGTATGCGGCTTCATCCTGATGCGCTTGTTTGCTTTGTATGCGTAAAAAGCGCACTTGAAAGTGTCCTTAAGGAGTCTTATAAATATTATTATGCGTTTGGAGTGCTTCTCACTTTGTTCATTCGTTCATTCATCGCTTCTTTCTTGCTTACATTATGTCCCTTTTTCACTTGTCTGTGTTTGTGTGAGCATGTATATGGCACTTGAAATGAAGTTGAGATTGTATCTTAAGTTACACTAGATTCCCTAGTTTTTGTATATGTTTATGTATGTATGTATGACCATATAAACTCATCATCACCTCTGAGTCCTTGAGCCTTTTGCTGATTCAATGTAACGTATTGTTGTTGTTATCGCTCCTGCCTTAACTCTCTCTTGCAATATTTTTGGTGCAAAAGTTTTCTAATAAACATTATAGCCGCTCATGAAGGACCAAAGCGACGTTGTCTCCATGGATTTAACTTTTTCAAGCAATCGCTTTGTTGCCCTAGCATTGGTGTATGTGTGTGTGTGTGTATGTGTGTGTGTCTATGATTATTTGTGTGTATGTGCTTCTTTGCTGCACCGCAATTTGTTTAATTTCCTTTGATCTGTGAAATTTTGCATTGTGAAAAAAAGTTTATTTTTATATTTTTTATACCATTCACACACAGTGTGAAATGGTATTATCAGATTGGCTGAAGTTTGCAACTCATTAAAGGAGGCATCGTATACCCCATAAAGTATATATATTCTTGATCAGCACACTTTTTATGATATTCAGTTGAAATTCGGCACATAGACTTCATTTTATTGCAGTCGAATAAAGTATAATGACCCCGCCCACTTTTAACGTTTTGTATGAAAAACTTTTAATTGCAATCAATATCAACTTAAACATGGATGAGGTATCTTCTTTTGGGTGGATTATTCGCATATATATAACAATGGGTATAGTCCACCACTTTTTGAGGTAGCCCCATACAAGCCCACCCCTCAGTTTATGCAATTGTATTAAAAACTTATTCAGTTAAGCCAATATCGTATTGAAATTTGATATGGTGGCTTCTTATGGATGGTCGCTTCATACACATATACTCGAGCGTGGCGGGTTTGTATAGAGGCTACCCCAAAATACGGGCGTGACATGTCCATTAGCATATGTGTGTGAAGCGACCATCATATCGAATTTCATGCATATATTGGTTTAAGTAACATAGTTTTTGATACAACAGCACAAATTTGTCGGTGTGTTTAAATGAGGGCTACCCCGAAAAAAAGGGCGGGCAATGCATATTTGTATATTTATGTGAAGCGGTGGACAGCCGCAGAATCCATCATATCGAATTTCAAGCTGATATTGACTTAAATAAAGAAATTTTGCAGACAAAAGCACAAACGTGTGCAGTGGGTTTACAACGGGGCTACCCTAAAAGTGGGCCGGACATGCCCATTACAACCTTTATGTGAAGCGGCTGTCCATAAAAATCACCGCATCAAATTTTAAGCTGATATTGACCTAAATAATGAAGTTTATCATGCAAAAGCACAACAGTGGTGTGGTGGTTTATATAGGGACTGCCCGAAAAGTCGGGGGATAAAACCCATTGTGAAGCATCCGTCCATAAGAAAACGTTTTCAAGTTGATATTGACAGCACTAAAAATGTTTTTCATACAAAAAGTCAAAAGTAGTCAGTATGCATCTAGCACGCGGTGGGGTGCGGCTATACGTCATATACGACCTTGTTGTTGTTGTTGTTGTTGTTGTTGTTGTTGTTGTTGTACTTGTGGCTGCTGTGGCTGCAGCTGTTGTTTTTATTTGTTGTTGCTTTACCACTCTTTTCTTGTAGATTTTTGTTGTTGTTACATTTTACATGCGTATCTGGAGATTTGCTGAAACATCGCAGAAAGTTCATCCACAGACATTGTTCACGAAACGTGTTGTCTCGTCGACAGTTCTCAACGTACGTACCTCGAACTGGTCTCGTCGCAAAGGGGCGAAGTCAGGCTACACTGCAGTGTTGCCAACATGACGAAAATAAAATCCCTCCGGCCGTGAGAGCCTCTGTACACTTACTTTCTGGATATGCCTCGTACTTTATTAACAACTCTGCACTAGATCGAGTTTCGTTGTTCTGTGATCTAATTTTTCTTTTTGCTTGCTTTCATTGCTCATATAGATTTTATATCGAAAGAAGCTATGGGTTTATTTAGATTTATTAAACGATGGTTAAAAGAATTTGATGATCATTATATAACCAAGCTACTGTTTACTTCATTGGTTCGCCCTATTCTTGAGTATGCATCTTGTGTATGGAGTCCACAACATAGTGTCCATGGTACATATAGAATCGGTTCAGAAACAATTCCTTATATTTGCCTTACATAACTTACGATGGAACCCTAATATTAATTTACCTCCTTATATTCATTGGCTAAACCTTATCAATCCACCAACTCTTGCAAAGCGCAGTTCGATGCTGACCGTACTATTTATTCACAGTCTTCTCTCTGGTGAAGATTATTCTCCGTACCTATTACAGCAATTAAATTCCCCAATGAATCGTACAAGTACTAGAAATTACACATTGTTTTACCTCAATATATTTACTACAAATTATGCCTGCAACGATCCTTTTCGAGTTCTTTGCTCTATATACAATAAGTTTTAGGGCCGTTCTCATGACTTGCCTATATATTTATAGCTCATATTTTTCTCGCGATATCCTAGTTTTCAATGTCACGACTGTTATTAAGCCTATAACCGTATTGCCGAGTTCGGCGAGCCAATAAATTTATTAAAAATTTATTTCAAAGATACCTGTCAACTCGAACGATCAACAACCGTGCATATTATATTCATAGATTAGCTCATATTTTTCTACAGCGGCGGCGCTCACTCCCAATTTTTTATTTTCTAGTTTATAGTTTTTATGCGTTTAAATTTGTGCAAACGCATGGACTATCCACCTGTTCAGCATGTCGAACTTGCCCGTTAAATAAGACAAAAGTAACCGATTTCAGGCGAATTTTTTAAATTGACAGACAAAAAAACGATCTATGGTTAAGCGAGTTAGTCGCACAGATGGATGATTATGACGACCGTAAAATGCACGTTCTGGCATTAGTCTATTCATGATAAAATAACAAACCGAACTGTGCACAAGTGACATTAGCGTGGCCAGATCTGACCAATTTATAACACTTTAAACACTGTCGGAAAATGGAACCTCTAAAAAACGACACCCTGTACATATATACATAATGCGGTCTTGGAAGCTTCCTTAAAGGTGTTGCAAAAATTTTAAGTAAATTATATTCGAGTGTAGTAGTAAAATAAGAAAGATCATGCTATAAAATATAACTAAAAATCCATAGGTGCATTCAAGACTTCATTGTGCTCATCAAGAGAATAATTGCTGTACTAAAAAAGCTTTTAATATAAGATCTCAAAAGGTTCCTACTTGGAGAACATGAACGATTGTCTACCGCAGAAAGCCTCCATACCGATTTATAGTAATTCGATGATTAGTAAGGTTTATGAAACGTAAATTATATGGTAAATCTTTTGTCACCAAATTCATATTACTTTAGTAATATTATGAGATGCAGCTATAGTACTTTCGTCGCTAGCTTCATTCTACATGAAGAGATTTTTCATTTAACATCATACTCAAATAATACTGACGAAAATCGTTGGTTATTGTATCGATTGTGTGGAATACATATTTTTGTCACGAAGTCAATAATGATTTGTTAAACGCAATTTTATTACATCGTTCGTTTGGGAAGAATCTTCCTATTTTCCTCAGCTTTCTGACTATACGCGTAAGAAATTTCTTCGCTTTTATTTTTGCAGTGCATTTAGTTGTCACAAATGAAATATAGGTATTTATTTTGGCTGCAACGGAACGTTTTTTTCTCTTTGAAGCTGGATACGAAGCGGTCAACATTAGTTCGCTAGCTTGATTATAGTTAAAATGTGTGTGCATTCTATTCTATTTTAAATTTCAAGAATGTCGATAAGAAGCAATATCGGTAAGAATAATATCATCCATGGAACTGCCGAAAGACCTCCTCAGCGTGACTGCAACACGAGTATTGTATTAAACGCACAATGACGTAGTTTTTACTAACGTGTCCGTTCGAGATATATGAAATGCTGGTGTATAATATGTACGGACTCCGAGCGGAACGCGAGAAAATTAATGGTTTACAAAAAACGGTGGAATTTGCCTCTCTCTTTATAGACTTGGAAAACAAGATTAGCAGTCTGTATTTATTAAAGTTACTTACACACAAAACAACGAATTAGTTGAATACCATAAGCCTAACGTACGGATTACAATTACGAGTACGTCTAACTTCTTGAGCCGTAATGTTATATGCCTATTTAAAGAATACTTACAACCAGAATAAACCTTTAATATATATAATACAGTGGATAGCAGAAGAGTATGAGCTAATATAAAGAAGCTAAACGCATGAAACACAGAGGACCATGCAAACTTAAATTTGCGAGGACATGAAGATTCCAAGGTCCGCCTATTAACTGAGAAACTCACAACTATGCGGAACTATCAGATTTAAATGCAAAATTATTGTAAAAGGTAAACATAAAAAGAAGAAAGATGCATAACTTAAGACAAAAGAAGAGAAAGGGAATGAAAGGGCACCAGCAAGTATTGCTACTTGATTAGTGTGTTAAGTTTGAGTTGGTTTATTGTCACAAAGTGAGAAATTTCGTATGTTTATGGTTTAATAGTTTATATAATACTAGCTGGTACCCGGCGCATTGCTGCCCTTCCTCTTGCTCCACCTTCCCTCTGCCACACGTTCCCCCTGCCCTAATTGACTAACTAGGAATTATTGAAAAAACAAAACTCGTCGTCGTCTGAGATTAGCGTCGTTCAACCTCTTCACATAGTCCTCTTTAAATGTCGAACTTCAACTCTCCGTCGTTTTCGAGTTTTCAATGTCAACTGCGCTTATACAGGGTGCTTTTTCTCGTGGCTACCTTTTTTTTTTAATAACTTGGAAAACAAAAACACGCACACACACAAAAGCTTAACAATCACGAATCATGGCCCGATGGCGCTCTCCATTGACCGTAACGGTGGTCCTGGCATCGTCCTCAAAGAAATACGGCCCGATGACTCTATCAGCACATATACCATAGGTATGCACGTTGAGTACCTATAATTATGAAGTTACTCGTAAAGTAAAAACGAACAATTTCTGCGCGTTGTTTTGGTTTGTAGTGCTCCATAACTAAAATTGTACTGAAATGACGCTTCCATGTGTCAAAATTCCAACAAATTCAAGTTTATTTAAAATACAGCGCTTCAAAAATCATCCAGAATAGCGCAAATAAGCTATTTTTTCATTTCTCTGTCACGTAAATGTAATACATACACTTTTTGAGTATTTAGACGATCACATAAGTATCACTTACATATGAACACATACATATGATCTATAGGTATTGGGTATAACCAAAATTATTCGAGTGACTATGTATATGCATTCTTTAGTCGATGCGTGTATATATGTATCTGTCTTTAAGAATTTTCTCGTTTGCATTCATTTTTCTGCATTTATGAACACATGAAATATTTATGTTGCCCGGGCCCAAATAAATTGGTTTATAACCCTCACACATTAATTGTTTTGGGTTGAAATCTCGCACACTGAAATTAAATCTGTTTCATACTATTTAAACGTGTATGATTACATGATTTCGGTTTTTTTTTTCTCTATACTCTTTGCTTATTGATACAAATAAAACCTGGAGATCGTAGGCTCTTGACGAATGGAAAAACCTAAGACGAAGAAGAAACACAAGTAATTCTCTCATGGTGATTACTTAAAAACAACTTTTGACCATTTATTTATTAGCAGTGCTGGCCCGTACGGGCCCGTATATGACGATAGAGTAGAAGCATAGATTATATTCTGTAGTGGTCCCATCTAGACATATGCGGGGATCTTTTATTAGAATTGATAAAAAATTAGAACTGATTAAAAAAAAAAAAATACAAATTTCAAGCATGAACTCAAAAATGAAGGACTTTTGCATGGGGATACCACTTAAAGTGGTCCGATCTGGGCATATATGGAATATTTTACAAGCATTGACGTAAGATACGGCATATTTTGCATTTTTAGCCTAATTAAATAAGAAAAAAAAAATGTCGTATACTAACTTAAACTTTTATGAGAGCTACCATTTATAATGGCCCGCTGTATATTATAGTCTTCGAGATCAGTTCGTTTAAACAGACGGTCGGACAAATGGACAGACGAACGTGCCTACTTGATCCCAATGTGGATCAAGAATATATTGTATATACTTTATAGGGTCTGCCTTGTAGTCTGTACATACTTTACACTACTTCTGCCTCTTACATACATCTGCACAAACTTAATGTACCCTTTTATCCTATGGGTAAAACGTATAATAAGTCCTTTATGAAGTCGTTGAAGGAATAGTCATCCTTTTTTGTCGCATGTAAAGGAAAATCATTTATATTATCTATACAGGAATATATAAAAATGAATCAATATTTCCCTTGGTCACGCCTTAACTTGAGAACGACTTAACCGGAAATCTTTTTTTATGTTTTCTAATAATTTGTAGAAGGTTCTTACGGAACGAAAAATTAAGAAAATTGCGCAGAAAATTGGAAAATTTGAGAAAACTTAACGACTATTAGGATAAGGGGAAAGGGAATGGTAGGTAGGGGAAGTGGTGGTAGGAAAATTGATGGCAAGGGGAAAAAAGGTAGAGGAATGAAAGGTAGGGAACGATGAGTAGAGGTAGGTGAGCCAGGGAAAGGACAGCAACGCGCAGGATACCATTTAAGATAGATGTACGAAGTGTAGTATACATGCTAATGGAATCGAAGGGGTAAGGAAGAAGGGTTGGTAGGCGAAGGGGTGAAAGGGGCAGGGGAAGATGAGTAGGAGAATGGGTGGTAGAGTAAGGGGGCATGTGGTACAATTGACAGGCGAAGAAGTTTTAGAGGGAAGTTGGAGGGGCAGAAACGCGCCGGATTCCAGCTAGTAGTAAATAGTATGCAATTATGCATAGAAAAGATGCAAAGTTTAAGTTAGCACTTTAGAAAGAATTTTCTTATGTACTACATTGTTAACCGCCTGCAGTCCTTCCATTGCTTTTTATACACATACATAGTGTAATCGTTACGTAATTGTTTTATTTTTATACATTATTTTCAAAATAAATAAATACTTAGACGAGTACTATGTACCTATATAACAAGTAGTAACAAGTAGGATTATAAGCAGTTCAATATATTCGATATATTTAATTAATTGTTAACCTAAACATACTTAAATTATTGTAATCCAATTATCCCAATACTACAATATTATCATTAAATATTATTATAAGCTTTATCAAATTTGTGTGTTGTATGTCGTGTCATACACAAAATAAACAAAGTTGTCATTGAATTCCACGAGATTGAAGTTTTTTCAAATCTAAGATTTTGATGTTGATGGTTTAAGTTTTATACTTTCATAATATTATATTGTTGAGTCCCGAGAGCAATTTTGGGTCCCGAGTGAAATTTCTTGACCGGTAGGAATTTGGGAATAGTCGAGAAATTCTGCAAATTCACGCAAACTTTAAAAGTTTCCCGATTACGCTCGAACAAATTGTTGGGTCACGCTCAAATACAAAAAAAAAACCCGCCAACTTTTGACCTTTTGTATGAAAAACATTTTTATTGTTGTCAATATCAACTAAAAAATAGACATGATGGCTTCTTAACACACAGAACAGTTTACAATGAGTGTGAGCCCTCGTCTTCTGGGGTAGCCCCTATTCAAACCACTCTTCTACTTTTGACTTTTTGTATGAAAAACTTCTTTAGTTAGGTCAATATCTGCTTGAAATTTGATACGGTGTCGCCTTATGAACAGCCACTTCATATAAATATACTAATGGCCCACTTTTTGGGGTAACTTCTATACAAACCCGCCACCCACGTTTATGTTTTACAAGACGATTTCAAGTTTCGTGTGAATGGTTTTTGTGCTTTGAATTCTGATACAATCGAAAACCGGAATGCTGTGGTTTGTTTTGCTTTGCTGTCGATGTGTTGAGATTTCTGTTTGCCTATTACTTTAAATATTTTATGAAATTTATTAAATACAGATTATTATTATTATTATTATTATGATTCTGCTTTCTGCTTTTCTAAATACCAGTTTGGCTATAAATCCGGAATAAATGTATTAGTCTCTGAAGTGAAAAAAAACGTGTTTCGTTTTTCCCCAAAATAGAATTCCCATTTTTTTTTTTTGCTATATATGGTGTCATATATAAATAAATTGTATTATACCAATAATTTATAAATCAAAATATTTTTAAAAAATTTTGAAACTGAAGTAAATTCCAGCGTTGCCGAGCAAAAACGATAAGTGTGAAGGGTAAGCAATCTTCTGTTTCATCGAAGTTAATTTTTTTATTACTTAACCCAATTTACGGAGTTTTGTTAGCCCCTCGTATCTAAGTATGTGCGTATATACATACTCCTATATGTATTATCTTTACATTTCAATTCTCTACGCTTGGTCCTTTACTCACATACCCTGTTAGTTCCACTTTCCTCCTAGAATGGTGCGACTGCATTGCGCATTTGAAAAAAATGGCGTTTATTGATTTGAAATCGCATGCGGTACATGTATGGATGTATGTATATTGTATATATGTGTGAAAGTATGCACGTCTACCGTCAGTAGAACATTCTTCCGTCTCTTGTGCATTCAATTGTCCTTCTTTTGGTTTATTGCAGGCATATTAATGCACTTCGCAAGCATACAATTCCAATTGGACGCCACTTTTGGTGCGTAAGCTTCAAAGCGATAGATACTTGTTCGTTCGTTACAAATAGTGAGCAGAGAGAGAGAGAGAAAGAGAAAGAGAAAGAGAGAGAGATAGTCATATTAGAATATAGGAGAGAAAAAGAAAACAAGCATGCTCGGCATTTTGAAATAAAATTTATTTCGACAAGAAAATGCACTTTACTAATGAATTGCATTGTTTTTGCTTGGCTTTGTCTGCTGCGGTTGATGATTCCTTTAGTACTTTAGTACTTTAGTCCTTTAGTCCTTCAGCCCTTTGGTCCTTTCTATCTCTTTAGTTGTCTACTGTGTTCTCCAATTTACTTCCTGCGGCTGCCTCGTTACATACTCCTTTTTTTGTTGCCTTAATTTTCATACTTATTGTAATTTTTCTTGAAATTATGTTCTTTTATGGGATGCCCATCCGTGCTTTGTTACTGTATGGCAGAGGTTTGACGCTAGCCAAATTTATCATGATACGCTTGACATCGCTGTGGACGGGTAGTCCATGCAAGTAACGGAAACCGAGCTCAGCAGGGCTGCAAAACGATGCTATAATGAAGTTTTTATTGATAAGTAAGACATGTTATACACATACTATTAATGAAAAGTATCTTCAGAAAATGTAGAAATATATATACGTACATACCTATAGGATGCATATAAAGCGGACCAACCAAGTCCGAAATATTGGGGGTTAAATATACCATCTCCAAACTGTAATGGGGTTCGTGAAGACCAAACGCCAAAAGTTATTTTTCATTAAGTCTTGCAGAGACTGCAAACAAAATAATAATTAAACTATTCGTAATAATATGTGCCGACGAAAAAAATACAATAATAAACTAATCTTTATGTACTGTTTTTGTATGAGTACTATACCTTCTAGTGGCTGAATCTCGGCTATATGTAAGATTGGGACGTAAGGAAACAGACAGACGGACATAGTTAGATCGATTTGACGCACCTCGTCGTGCTGATCACGTGTATATGATAAATGATATCACTTATACATATATGGTATATATTTTATGCAGTCTCCGATACATGTTTGAAGGCGTTGCGAACATTGTGACTAAATTTGAATACTATTCATATTCTCTATACGATTATCTAGGTATATAAATACGTAAGTCATTTTTTAGGTGATTATCAAAAACTCCTGAATATTTTTATATCGTCTATTTTTCTACACATCTACTCTACTCCCAAGTGTCTGTCTATTCTACTAGTAGAGTAGATGTGTGCAGAAAAAACATTTTTTTTTCCCAATTTTCGGCTACACCAAATGACATAGTCTATGTCACATATTAGAGCTGTTGGTAGTGATTGCACGCAACGGAGCACACACCTTGCATTCCGGCTCCTATCTCGTCGGCAAGTGGAAGTGGGTTTAGAAAAAAACATTGCGAATCCTTGCTCTATTGCTGCTAGCAAATTACTTTAAAATGTGTGTGCTGGGGGTATAACAAAACAAAAGGGGAAAAGATCAAACGGGATCGAAGTTGAGGCAGACAAAATAAAGTGGGTTGTGCCTAGATCTTGTAGCACAAGTATGCCCTCCCTGCCATGACCACTATATCCTGAAGAAATGAATGTGTTAAAGTGGTCCCTACAATAAATGTACGACTACTAATTACAACAACATGGTTTAGAACTGCCTGATATCAGCATAGAAAAGATATTAGCACATATTAAGAAAAGAAAGCAAATATATTAAAATTTTAGATAACATTTCATATAAATTTAATTAAATTCATTGATTCTTAACGGCTATAATTTAGCAATTTGAAATTCTACTATTTTAAATTCTGAATCCTAAAATCTATAATAATAATGTCCTTCAATATACATTTTATTCAAATTTAAACATATTAATACATCCTATTATTTTCAAGCTAAAACTGTGAGGGTGCAAGAATAAATAAAATATATATAGGATATAAATATAAATGTAAATATATAATATGTAGGTATAAATATAATAAGTATGCACAAATAATAGGTAAATATTAAATAATGGTTTTAGTTTTGGTGTGCAAAGAAATAAAAATTTAGTAGCTTTGATTAATTGAATTTTAAGAGGTGTACATCTAATTATGGCGGTATGGTAGAATCAACTTTATATGAATGCACGAGAGAAGTGTTCAAAAAAAAAACTTTAATTGCACAAAAATTCATTTAATAATTTAAGCCAGGAATTATATAATTTTTCACTTTTAATTTATTTAATTGAATTTATGGTTTTATAAAAAAAAATGCATTGCAACAAAGTTCAATAATTGATCATATATAAATTAATTATTTGACAATGCATATACAATTATTTCGAGATGTGTATATGCTGCAAGCTTAGAATCAATGATAGAACTTTATGCATAGTGAGAGAACGAGAATAATAAAACTCTAGATGATAAAGCAATTGTTTTCCTATGCACACACATGAAATAGACATACTCAAACACAGAGAATAACTCAGTCATTTAATTACAGTTCCATCGCCGAAAGATATCTTCCGTCGTAGTTGAACCTGTTGGAATTTTATCACCTTGATTTGGCTTTACTTTATATGTTTTTTTTTTTTTTTTTTTATTATTATTAATTTAAAATCTATCAATAAGACAATAACTAAATTAGTTGAAAGTTCACAATATAACAGAAATAGCTGTACTCCAGTGAGAACAGCTTTTATATTCAAAATTCTATAATTAAGAGTTTATTTACAATATATACAAAATTTAATCTCTAAAAGGTAAATCTAACACATGATTTCTTTTAAGTCTTCGAGTTGTATTGCTATTATCTAGTAGGCCTATTGCCAAAATACTTAAATGATCATGTAGTCTCTCAACATACCTTGTGCTTATTCTACGTATTTCATCTTTAATGTATGGAATATTTAAATC
Organism: Leucophenga montana; assembly: GCA_035044765.1. Lineage (NCBI taxonomy): Eukaryota > Metazoa > Arthropoda > Insecta > Diptera > Drosophilidae > Leucophenga > Leucophenga montana. Next base: position 152,056 of record JAWNNQ010001215.1, read on the forward strand.
TTTGTGAATTTGGTCATTAGCCACAAACCAGGGGGCGTCAACAATAAGTCTAAGCGTTTTGGACTGATATCGTTGAAGAATTTCAATATATGATTGGCTTGCAGTTCCCCATAATTGGATAGCATATGTCCACACAGGCTTTAAAATAGCCTTGTAAAGCCGAACTTTGTTCTCCAAACTAAGTTGCGATTTTCTCCCAAGCAGCCAATACATTTTTTTTTTTGTTTTTATGTTGAGTTTCTTTGTCTTGCCTTTAATATGACTTTTCCAAGTTACTCTCCGATTTATATCGAGTCAAAGATAATTTGCGGAGTTACTATGAGGAATTTGTGAATTATTTAAAAATACTGACGGACAATCTCCTCTTCTCAGAGCAAATGTGTCATGTTTCGACTTCTCAGTATTAACCTTTATTTCATTTCCATTTCTTAAGCCATCGCTCTATTTAAACTATTTCATTTTGAATATCTTGAGATACTTCTGCCGCAGTGTCTTTAGATGCAATTATAGCTGTATCATCAGCATAAGTGGCTACTTGAACATCACTGACAACAGGAAGATCGGCAGTGAATATTGTGTAAAGGACAGGTCCCAGAACACTGCCCTGTGGGACACCAGCATGGATACTATATAGTTTCGATGTTTTTCCTTCCATTTGAACATAAAAGTATCGATTGCTTAGATACGATTTCAATAAGAGGAAAAATGGAGCAGGAAGCAGTTTTTTCATTTTATATAACATGTCTGGATGCCACACTCGGTCAAATGCTTGTTGTATATCAAGAAATACTGCCGCAGAATACAGTTTCTTCTCGTATCCACTTGTAATTATATCCACTATACGATGACATTGCTCTGGAGTCCCATGATCTCTCCTAAACCCAAACTGATGCTGCGGTATTATATTGTATTCATCCAAAATTGGTAACAATCTACTCATAAGTATTCTTTCGAATACTTTGAAGAATGTCAGCAGCAAGCTAATAGGACGGTAGGACGAGAGAACATTTTCAGGCTTGTTTTGGAATCATCACCTCCGTACATTTCCATTGTGTAGGAAAGGGATCCAGCCTCAAAATCGCATTGTAAATTAGTGGTAAAAATTGAATACTTATTCGGTTCCAGATCAATAAAGAATGTGTTCAATGGATGCTTGGTAATACGACTCCTAACATTGCTTATATTCCTTACGCAATGACCTAACTCTTCAATTTCATTTTTAATTGAGTCAATTGGTGTAGAAAAATGTTGATTTTTAACTACAACTCTAAAAGAACGCTCTTGTTTTAACTGGTAAGTGTGAAACATAACCTTATCTCTCTTAAGTGTTGTTATAAACTTTCTATAACTATCCACAAATTTAACCATAACGTTTCGTTTTGACCGTTTCGTTGGGACTTATAGGTAAAATCTTCTTTCGAAAGAGTTTTGGTAATATAATTTATCATACTCTTTATGTCGTTAACATTAGCCAGTATTATTGGCGGCGGCTTCGGAGTAGTATTTCGCTCAGTTGATTCCTTTTTGTTTTTTCCTATTTTCGCTTCAGCATTTCCAGTTTCCTCTTTAGCCTCCTCAAGAATCTCGAGTTCAGCAAAACGGTTTGTGCTTTTAGATGTACTATGTATTGGGTCTAACAGCTGTTTTTTCTTGGAAAAATTTGGCGAGCTGCAGATTGACCGTTTGTTTGATTTTGTTGTCTCAATTCTTTGCCAATCCATAGCTGCTTCAATACCGCCGCCGCTACTCATGATGTAATTAATTAATTTTGATGCACTATTTTGGCTGTGAGCTTAATTTTAACTTCAATACTAACAATGGAAATTCTGAGCCATACTTCTCACAACTGACACATGAAAAATTCTCTTTATCACTCTGGGTAAAATAAAATCACTTGCACACATTGTCTTCGTACAAATTGGAATTCTGCTTAGAAATGCATTAAGTAGGGTATTCATATGAAGTGATAGCGTTTAAGCGTGGTTTGCGCAGAAGGTGAGCTACGACAGCTTATGCATTGCCAGTGCGATGATCTGTGTATAGTAGGGTATCGCTCAGTAGCCAAAACGATCAATTTCGAAATAAATTATGCGCGTCTGTGATGAGGCGATTACGACTGCATGCTAGGTAATCGAATATGCTGACTCTTTCAGCTGGTGTAGGGCATGCAGCCGAAACTATGCAACAAATATCTATGTTGTGGGCGATATTTAAGCTAGCATTATGCACAAATATATTTACTCCATACTAGGTGCCGTTTTCTAAACAAATACATAATGAGAAATAATAGAAAATAAGAAAAGCCTAATTAGCTCTCTTACTGATTATAGATTAAAATCACATTTACCCTTTTGGAAAGGCATCTGAGACGAAAAAAATTAAATTTTCCTGACAAATAATAATGTCGGCGAGCGTCTCAATGGTTAAGCGAGTGATTAATTCAATAAAAATCGCAAAACTTTATATTTCTGAAGCGGATTGCACAATGAGCACAATTTGAGCCATGTTATCACGAACGCAGCCAGAATCGAAAAGAATGTCTGCATGGCTCGTCGTGCTCTCGTAACTTCCGTTTGTCACTCAATCGGAAAAAAGTTTCTCTTTGATCGATAAGTGACGATTGGAAATCAATGAGAGTAAATAGGGTATACTGTCAAAATAGCGTTATGCTACTCTCCAATAGCTGGCGAATTTTAGTGCTGCCTAATAATTTGAATAAATTAGCGGCTGCATATTTCAATTAAATGTAAGTTTACTTATTTGCATTGTAAGTAATGACAGGATAAATTAAAGAAAATAAAAAAATGTTTCTTAGCGAGCGGAAAGCGCCACTACACAAAATAATAACATGGGAGGTTTTTTTTTTTAATTCATTATTTTTTGCATTTTCGAGTTTTTTAAATTTATATTATAAAATTTATAAAATACAAAATAAGAGTTTCTATAATGCAATAAAGTTGCTCATCCTCATCATTATGCCAGCACGTTGCCACTACTGCTGGCTGCTGTGGAAACAGGGTACTCACAGTGCAGCATATCAACCTGGTTTGTGGGTGCAGAAGGCCTCGGAGCTTTAATTTTTTTGACAACAATTTTTTTCGCACTGCCCCCGGGGTAACGTTCGGCTTCATCGCACAGGTCAAGAAAGCATCGCCTCTTGCTATCCAGTATAGCGGGTTTAAACATTTTGCGTTTGAGGCTGTAAATTGTTTGCAAATGCACGAACCTATCTGTACGCTCTCTAGAACGCTGGTACTGCCGACGTGCCTTCAAACACTGCCTTCGGGCTTCCGCATTATGCTCATTCCACCAATAGACTGCCTCGTGGTGGCGGCTGTAGCGTTGTCTGCGTTGCATACTGGCACTGCACGCCACTTGGATTGAGGACATGACTCCATGTGCCATCGCATCTACGTTTCCGTTGCAGTTTGTCATCTGCAGTGCTTCTTGACATGAGTAGAATCCACAATATGCAGTTGATTCTAGCCATGTTTTTGTTTCTGTGTAATACAAGACAACTTCATAAGGGTACATGGAATAATTAGATTCATGCACATCTAAACAACTTCCATAGAAACCATTAAACAATGTTGAAAAAAAAAACTTGAAAAGGGGCAAGAAACCAGCTCAGACGTTAATAGACGAAGAACAAACCAAATATCGCTAAACAGTATTCCCATTTTAGATATTGAAGAATGAAGCGACGCAGAATGGACTTGCTGGTGTAAGAGATACAAAAAAAATGTCGTAATGGCAACACTTGCAGCTTTATTTCCATCGTTCCCGTTCACACCTACTCTGCCTATCAATGTAGATGGTTGGCCAATAACTCTTTAGTTGCTGTTTAATTTTTCGATACTTACATCAATTTAATTGTAATTTGTTTTTGCGTTTCTGTCGCGCACATTCAAATTGAACAAGGTTGGCGATGTTGTAAAAACCATAAATTTAGCTGTTGATCATTATTATGGGGTCTACCTATAGAATATATGTAAGGCTTCGTTCGTCCAATAGAAGCCACCATATTAAATTTCAAGTTGATATTGACTGTAATAAAATAGTTTTTTAATGCAAAATACGAAAAGTGGGCGGTGAGTTTTTGTGAATGGAACCCTTTAAAGTTAGCGGGATAAGTTCATGAATATATTTGTGAAGCTTTCGTCCATAGAATCCATCAAATCTAAATTTATTTTGATAGTGACTGCAATAATAAAGTGTTTCATACAAAAACCGGTGGGTTTGTTTGCATGGCGCTACCTTTCAAACTGAACAGGGTATGCCCATTAGTATATGTGTGTGAAGCGGCTGTGCATAAGAAGCCACCATTCGAAGCACCTAAACGTGAGTAGTAAGTTTGTAGTTATGCTCAAGGATGCCTCAACTTCATGGTATGTCACTTGGTGGTCTTGTTTTATCAGTTCGCGATGTTCGTTGTTCTCTGGGACAACAGCTATTTTGAACGATCTTAACGTTCGATTATCAGAGCGTTATGCATACGTTTCTGTTAAAAAATTTCAACTTTTCAATGGGAAGTTACTGCACCAAACAAACTTAAATTCAATGGGAATGTTAACTAGGCATCCATATACAACATCTTAGAATTACATAGGCGCACAGCTACATATATACATACGTATATCCCTAGATCTATATATATATATACACATCTATATACATAGCTATCTACCGATAGATATATACTTGCTTTCTTGTGGATGTATTTCCTCCTAATATTGTTGAAATAACTTATGCTGGGATAATTTTCGGATTACCGTGTTTCACAAAATGAGTGAACATTTGGCACATATTGTCTGCAAACAACCGATTCTATGAAGAAGTTAAAAGTTGAAATGGTGTTTCGATTCTGACTACTATTTAATTTCCCGTGTCTTATTACTAATTTTAAAAATATTGGATATTTTAAAGTGATTTTTAAAACATGCATTTAAGCAACTAAGTAGCATTTAACACTCCCAAGTTATTTCAGATGCTTACCAGTCTAGACGTATCAGAAAAAAGATTTAGAGTTGTTAGGAGAGGGGATGGGGGAAGGTAGGGTGAGAAGGAGACAGAGAGAGAGCAGAGACAGAGCGAGGAAAAGTGAAAGAATATAAGTAGACCATATATTTACAAGTATAAGTCGGACAGAAAGTGGTGAGGGTTGATTTTCAGCTTCATTCCAGTCACTTGTCGCAGTACACAAATAATCCGCAATATCGCTTGCGCTATCAATAAATCATGAAACAGTGCCGCACTATCCACGTCTGCCATTCTGGTTCACGTATCCTGCCAGCAAGTCTCACAGGATGACTAACTATAGCTAGCGTTGCGGCTGCTGGTGCTGGTTCTGGTGCTGGTGTTGTTGTTGCTGTTGCTGTTGCTGTTGCTGTTGCTATTGCTGTTACTGTGCCTAACTTCAGATCTATCAATATTTCTACGCGTATTGTTTTTTGTTTCGCTTTTTTGAGCATAATGATTTCGCATTTTGTCTGTATTTACGTAGCGGATTAACAGAGCGAACGTTCGAACGTCGAATGCCTGAATGTCGAACGCTTGAATGCAGCGAACCGCAAACCAACGCGTTCTGAAATACATAGCACAAAAAAGGATGCTGCCAACTGCTGTCAAATGATGTTCGCGCATCGTAGCTGGTATTATTGTTACTACCACATCCTTTGCTGCTGTTTAATCGACAATCGCAGCTGCAACAATGGTACTGTGCTCTGCTGTACTATGCTGCATGCCACATCCCCAGCCATTGCTTTTGGTTCCACGGTTACATCCCATCCCTCCCGCGTCACCATCGCATTCACGGTACGATGTCAATTGAAGCAGCGTTCATTGTCTGTGCGCTTAAGCCATTGTTAGGCAATATTGTTCCGCTGCTGTTTCGGAATCTCTTGTTGTTTTATTTAACTTTTTTTTCTGCGCCAAGCCAAGCAACCAACCCCCCCCCCCTCCAATATTATTTCTTCATCTTTGTATTTTTGTTGAGCATGCTAAGCGCAAAATTGAAACGTTATCCTTTGCGTCATTCAACCAGCTAGGCAGCCATCCTTTTATTCATTCAGTCCGTTCATTCACTCCTTCGTCCTTTCGCGTTCATGAGTAGTGTTCATTCGTTCGATTTGTGTGTAAATAACTGCCTGGCAATTGTTATTTAATCGCAGCTTATGCATCGGCTTATCCCTTGTTGGTTTTGTAAGCGATTTTTCTAGCTGTTTTTATTGCATTTCTGTCACTGCTACTCCTGCTTCTCCAGCTACTCCTGTCCTTGCTGCCGCCTGATGCCGCCTGATGCCGCCTGATGCCGATGTTCTTCAATTCATGATTTTTGAGGTTAAGTGCAGCAGTTGCATGCGAAATGGAATCGCAGCTGCAGCTAAACTTTTTTCAGTTTTTTTCCCATTTTTTTCTTTCACAAATTACATTTGCTTTAAGTTTTGCGCTTGCGTAATTAGTTCAACATTTTACATTAATTAATTTTTATTTCTTGGTTTTTTTTTTTTTTTTCTATTTTACTTTATCATCTCCTTGCTTCAACATGTTCAAGCAAAGCTATACGTTTTTTACACCCTTCAGACACGTTTCCATTGGGCATTAATAATATGGGTAATCCTTTAAGCTCGAAAACATTGTAAACCTCGAAATTTTTAGAAGCAATTTGCGGCAATTTATTTTTTTTACAATTTGGCTAGAGTTGCTCATGGCCCAGAGTTCAATATTACTGAAAGCCAACTGTGAGTATAATATGGGAAGTACATCATCCAATGAGTTTTCAGAGTTGGCAATGAAATCAATTTAGTTGGTAACATTTTTGAGTTTACTAAAATCAATCCGAAGCTGATGATTTCCAGAAATACCATCTTTCCGCCTCAATTCCGAAAATGTTTGTGAGGAATTCTGTTATTCTGTTACAGAAGCACAACGATTACGACTATCATCGAATCTGTTCTATTGTTTCTTGTAGCCAATCCTCTACAGAAAATGGCGTTACCCACTGTGATAACTGGATGTGTCTTCAATTGCTTTATTTTCTGGAGAGGATTGACTTCAATTGGTATAAGAAGCAATCCGAAAGTGACAATCGTTTGGCTTCCGTAACAGAAGCAGTGTTCAGATCTTTGATCGAGTAGATGGCTATTCTCTCATCGTCCTTCCCAGAACGACTAAGGCAAGCATCGGAATTTGGTCGTATACTCCCTGTACGAAACATTGCCGAAAAACTTTGGATGACCTCGGAGCCAACATTCGAGCAGCCATTTCCGGCGATGATCGTTTCAATGATATCTTGCTTAAATGATAAATGTCATAAAATTTTCCTTCAAATAAAGTTTTCCAATAGAATTTTAATTCAATAAGTTTTGTCTTCATTACCCAATATTTCATTAGAGACACCAATATTTAATGCCTATTCAGACTATGAAAATAGGAATCCTAAAACGGCCAAGCCAAATATCGAAAGATACTCATTTTTATACGGTAAGCTTACATACCACACATTTTAACGAAAATGACTTCAATCTCTGATGAGGAACTGTGCTATCAAATTGGATAATAGCACAATCAAATATGACAAAGATAGATTGGTTCATTAAATAAATGATCTACTACTGGAGCTTAAAGCAACAAAAGTGTACCTGAATAACGTTAGATAGATCTAGTGAAACTGTAATATATGGATTCCTTAACTATAGGCGTGCTCTGGAATAATTTCATAACCAAACTCCCACAAACCAAATAACGTAGATCATAAAAGCGCGAAAGTAATTCATCGAATCTGTGAGAAGACCAAAACATATAGCTTACAATGCCCAGTATTTAGACAGAATTTAGTTGTAGACAATTTAAAAAGATAGCTATGGACGCTGAATGATTTACAATAAATAAAAACAAGCGCGAAGGCATTCACTAGCATTTTAACTAACTTAAACACAACTTATGTACTTGATTTCACTTTTTTTTTTTTTTCTTTTGTTCACAATCTATATCACGGTTGAATATTTTGGACATAAAAAGCGGTAACCATCTTTGCACATAAGCGCAATTTATAATTTGGAAGCAGTTTATGCAGCTTCAGAGTTAAGAAAAGCAACAAAAATTGTCAAACGGACCTGAGTAGTCGTATTAAAAATTGTACATCAGTAGTCATAGAATTCTGTATATTAGTTTAAAAAACTTCGTTTATACGGATAGTGCTGGCGGGCGGATGATAACCTGAAAAGCTAGTCTGAGGTTATTGTTATATACATATGTATAAAGAGTTCTAACTTTCATGTATACGCCTATGGCAATCAATTTTTTTAAACAAATATCTCAATAAAGAATATGATTATTACTATTATATATATTATTATACGAACTTTCCAGTTTTGAATGGCGTGACTTTTTCCTGTGGAACTTTCTTCTTCAAATACCCACTACCACTCTATCAAATCTCATTTATCTGCGTCAAATATAATATTCCTAAGACAAGTCGAATATGGTGCTTCTCTTACAAACGGGCATGTTTCCGCTCATTTTTTCAAAAAAATTTATAGCCAGAAATGTTCTCCTAAACGATAGTAATACACTCTACAAACGATTATTACGATCGGCCAAATAGTTGCTGAGATATGAGGAGTTTGGTTTTACTCTTTTAGGAGCCGAATAGCATATATTCCAAATCCTTATCCAGTTTACTTAACGATCGGTCAAATATTTGCTTATATAAAACGAATTTAGTCTTTCTCATGCACATCAAATTGTTTGTATATTTTTCTTCATTAACGGCGAAGGTAATCTTGAAAGTGATGGCTCAATAATTGAATTTGATAAAGTATTAAGGGAGGTACGGTGCCTTTCGACGTCATTTCTGGGACTACCTTCGTATGAATTAGTATGTACGAGTATACAATATCTCCGAAAAAATCACGCAACAAATTTAAAATATCTAATGGAGTTTTAATTTTCGATTCCTGGAGCTAGCTTAATTTATATAAAGATAGAGAAATTAACAAAAGAAAAAAAAAAAAAATAACGACCCTTCTGTGTGAAATGGTATTATCAGTTTTATAGAAAGTTTGTGACGCATTAAAGGGGGCATCGTAGACACTATAAAGTATATATGTATATATTATTGATCAGCTCGACGAAACGAGTAGATCTATGATATGGAGTCCTCTTAAGAACAGATGCCTGTCATATATATCAATAGTCGTGACACCCCCTCCCTCCACATTTAGCATATAGCCCACATACAAACACACCGCCCACTTGAAGTTATACAGAAGAGGAAAACCGGGGCTTTGTTATACAGTTTCCAAAATTTATTCTTTGCGATGAAAATCTTGATGCAACTGTTTCCAATTCTCTTAAAGTTATTACTGTCGCAGAACAATATCATCCTTGCACAGGTATCGCTGAGGCTACTTGGAGGCGATGAAGTCTCTTTTCCGGTGTACTGTATAATTGTCTGCAGTCAAATACGTACATATAGATAGGACAGTATCAGTGTGGCTTTAGATCCAAAAGGTCGACCAGTGACCAAATTTTTCACTCTAAAACAAATTCTGGAAAATACCCGTGAGTACATCAAAGCCATCCACCACATATTTGACATTTTTAAGGCAGACGCACCTATAAGATCGAAGTCCTTCAGAGCTCTATCTAAACTTGGTATCCATAATGGTATGCATAATGACGCTATCACAGACACAAAGCGTGGTCAGAGTAGCAAAAAAATCTATACGAAATCTTTGATACCAAGAGATGTTTCAGGCAGGGTGAAGCTTTATCGTGCTACCTTTTTAATCTTCTGTTGGAGTACATGCTACGCCAATGCGCTTAAGAAGGGCGGGCACGTTCTTCCGTAAGTAAGTGATTCTACTCACGTATGCTGAAATCATCGGCACGTCTCAGTAGCCTAGCGGTGAACAAAGACAATAGGAAGTACATGGTCATGCGAGAATTTTTGACAATTTTTGCCTTCGGATAAAAACAAGAATTTGAAGTAGAAGAGTTTTTAACCGATTCGACACAGGTTTAAACCAAAGATGACAACTAAAAAAAATAATATAACAATATTTTGGAACTTCCAAAGAACCAGCATAACAATTATGTCTATTTGGCATAGAAGATATTTAGTTTATTGCTGGTAAGTCCTAATACTCTTCTCTTTTAGTGGAGCATATTGGGCCTCATAGCGTATAATATTAGCGCATAAACTGAACAGTACAAATCTTACATAATTTTTTTATTTTTTTTTATTTTTTTAATCTATTTCCAAACTTTTGTCATAAGAACACACGAAAAGTGACACGCCCCCACAATGACGCCGCCTGCAGCGTTGCATTGCAGAAGAGTTGCGGTTACTTTGCGCAGAACTCATTATTTGCATATGACGTTCCACTCTAACTTTTAGTGCTGGTTGCTGCTTTTGTACTTTAACCGCGGCTGCTTTTGACTGTTGCCACTAATAAGTCCAATAAAAATTCTCCAAGTACTTGATATATGCATGTGCAAAGGTAGTTGAACATTTTTTTTTTCAAGTTTTCATATGATAGTTTGCCAGTTTTAAGAAACGCTTCGGCACTGAGAATGGCAACAAAAAGAAAAATTAAACGTACTTCACATTGAACTGAAATTAATTCGATGCCAGTAGCTTTTGTTTTCCTACTGCCACGCCTTACATAAGAACAAAAACATAAGCTACTTGAAATTTTGAATGCGCTTAATTTAGTATCCAGATGAGATGAAATGAGTACGAGTATGAGTATGCGTATGAGTATGCGTATGAGTGTGTGTGTGTGGCTTTTTACTGCAAATTAGCAACAAATAAATTTGGCCGAAAATCCAATGTAAATGCGCCATAAAAATTCAGTAAAAATACTTCATCACTTACTCCAGTTCCATGCACGGTGACTGTGTGTGTAAGTAAGTATCTGTGTGTGAATTTCTTGCTAATTAGCTGCCTACAAGAAAGTATAATTGCATTTTAGCAGGAATCTAGGAAACATTATCGAATTTTCCATTTGGCTAGCAATGCTCAACATAAATTTAGAAGCTTTTAAGCACTTCTCACGCACTGAGTTGCTTAGTTGCTTAGTTGCTGCTTAAGCTATTGTTCGACACGCCCAACGCCCAACGCCCAACGCCCCCCAAACAATGCTTGCGAGCTAGAACCAAGCATTTGTATACTCTTCGCACAGAGTGTGAATAGTATTATTAGTTAGTCACAATGTTTGCAACATCTTATAGGAAATTTCAGAATCCGCAAAAAGTATACATATTCTTGATATTCTTGATCAGCTCGATATTGCGATTCGTTGTAGCCATGACATTCTGTTTGTCTGTCTGAGTGTGTGTCTGGTGTATATTTACTCCATATTATCTTAATTATTGAATTACACAGGTCAACATGGTTTAGTTGTTGGAAAGCTGAGAGTCATTTCCGAAGTAATTTACTGCGTAGAATCCGTCAGGATTTTGAGTTATTTGAGGTTATGTACACGAAAAACGGCGTTTTGTTGCTATATATTAACGGATGCATCCCAGTTTTAAGGAGCCCACATAAAGTCCACCCAATTATATTTAGGTTCAATAATTAAAAAAAAAAACAAAATTATACACATTTTTTGAAATTTTGTATGAATGGTATTAAAGCTTCAACGTTTTTTCATGTTTTATTTTCATTAGTTAAGTATGCCAAATTAAAAATAACAGTTTAAACAAGAATTCTTTTCTAGCTCAAAGTGTGTGAAATGAATAAAAGGCAATAATTTCAGACTATTTCGTTTCAGATATTACTTAATTCCCTTCCAATACCAAAATATTGTAAGCCAAAATTAAAGATCTATTGTTCTTCTTTTCTAAACCATTCAGTATCAAATCAGTTGGAAACTATTGGATGGTAATTATGTGGAGTTCCCCAAAATAGTTTTTCGCCAATAACCAAAAACTTATGGAAACATCGCACTCGTTCAGACCTACAACTCCATGACCGTCAAAACGGCCAATTTTGTGTTAAATTTATTTTATTAGAAAATCTGAGCAAGCTTTTTAAGAGTATTTATGATTTGGTAGCACCCAAAGCTAAAGCGTTTTCTTATTATTTATATATACATATAGTATATAGCTATAATTTCTTTTTGCTGTGTTGGTCAACAGCTGCGACTCAAATAACTTTCATACAGATAGCCATATGAATGTCAAATATTCATACATACATACACACACACACACACACACACACACACACACACACTCGCACACACACTGGTCTTTCCTAACTGCCTATCCTATCGATAAAGAAATTAGCTAAATCGTGACTGTAGAATAGAGCATGTCGCTGCCATTAATTATTGATGATGTTTCATTGATGTTGATTTTATTATGAGGCGTAGTCGTCAGATTGGCTTTTTTCGATTAGCTACGTGTCTTTGTAGAAATGGTTGCTGTCCTAAGCGTAGTTAGATATTTTTACACCCTTCACTCATATCTGTTGTATATTTGTATGTACATACTTAAAATAACTAACAATACTAGGGTCAAGCTGCTCAATTAATGTATACCCTGCACCCTCTCTTAGGTGAGCTATGCAATAAATAAATAAAAAACAATGATTAATAGCAATCATAAAGCGGAAAAGGTTAAACTCACCGTGAAAATTTTTATTAAAAAACCCTTTAATTGTGCGAGGAGTTCTGTCAAAGGATGAGACAAACATTTCCATGAAATGTTATTTTTGTTGCTCTCATAGTTTTTTTTTTGACGTGGTAACGTCTATTAAATCGGTTGGTTTAACGCAGAAGCATGACTCATATCTGACGTTCCGTTTACCGTTACGACACGACACTAAACTAACGAAAAGCAAATGGCGGAACATGTAATCGTACACATATGAATACATGTGACGATTGTGTCGTTCCGCCTAAACTAGCAAGCGATAGACAGACCAGCGTGCATTGGCTTGTTGAAGGCTATAGTTATGTGTGTATCTGCGTTTGCGAATTAGTGTTATCTAGCGCGCGGTGGGGTACGGTATGCACATGGTAGAATGTATGAATAATAGCATTGTAAGTTTGTTTCAAATAAAATACATGTACAAAGTAAACAAAGCACGCACACCATAGATCAAGGAAGACGACAATAACAGTTACGTTTGCATTTGAGTACCAAAAACAATAATAAACGGCTTTTATAGTTGCTGGTGTTCAGTCGAAGAGAGTGGGAGAGAGAGAGACAGAGAGAGCGTATATTTCACTCTATGACAAGTTGTTTGTGTACTGATTGAATTATTGGAATTACATTAGAATTCAATTCACAAAAGTATGCAATTTTTCATCAATGTTTTCTGATGACGTAAAATTATCGTCCGTAAACCGACTCTACAGACAACCATTTTTTTTTTCATAATTTTTTTTATTGGATCTCTTAATATTAAAGATATATATAAGACTAACAATAAGGAAGCAACTTTTAACCTAAAAAATGTAAAATAATTTTAAACTCGTGCTGTGTGTAGCTTTGAGTTTAAATGGGAGCTCAAGCCTCTTTGTTACTGGGCTGGGCGATCTTTTCGTTTAAGCCGCGACGTCGAATTGGACAATGCTAGTGATCGAGCGAGTGGATTAGGGTGTTGTACCAGTTTTATGCTATATTTATTTTTAGTGCGGGCTATTTCCGACTTAACAAGTGGTATATTTAAATCTCTGTGAATAGATTCATTACGAATGTACCAGGGAGCACCGGTAATTGTTCGAAGAATTTTAGATTGAGCTCGTTGAATGATTTCAATATTGCTATTGCTTGCGTTATCCCATATTTGAGATCCGTATAGCCATATTGGCCTTGTAATGCTGTTGTAAAGAAGCACTTTATATTCTAGGCACAGGGGAGAACGGGAATTAATAAGCCAGTTCATGCTTGTCGCCTTTAACCTCATTTGAGTGTTTTAGCTTCAATGTGGTTTCTGTAAGTTAGGCGACGGTCGAGGTGGCCGCCAAGGTATACAACATCATTCGATTTAGGAACTATTGAGTTGTTTAGGGTGACCGGTGGGCAATTGTCTCTGTTCAGTGTCCATGTCATATGTTTGCACTTCTGTTCATTCACTTTTATGCGCCAGTTCGCCAAACATTCTTCAATAAGTTTAAGATGAGCTTCTAAGTCTCTTGAAGCTTTGAGAGGCGTTCACGATGCCCTTTGGAATCATTTTAATAAGAGACATTTTCCATTGCTTTGGGGAAGTATCATATATGGAAAATTGAATTAAAGAGCTTTACTAGAAATTTCAGGGCAGATTTCGGAAGCTCAATAATTATTTTAGGCGTAATGAGATCGTAGCCAGGAGCTTTTTTTCCATTTAATTTCGTTTGTATTATGCATTTTAATTCGCATATGTGTGTTTTCAGTGAATTGGTGGAGGGATAGGGAATGCTTTCTTGTTGGTGCATCAAAAATCCATTTGTAGGTGGATTTGGCTGAAAAGTGTGCTGGAGGTAGCCTGCAAATAAGGATTCATCGGCTTTTAAAGCACGACTTAAATTATTTTTGGCAACTACAAAACGCCTTTTTGATTCGGGTAATCTAGATGTTTGAAACTCTCGCCTTAGACGTTGTTTTTCAAGTAAAGTAAACGTTCAATTTCACTATTAGTTTTTGTATAGTGTCTTTTTGGTGCCGAATTAACCCTAGGGGTTGAGTTATTTGCGGCGGCGATTAGTATTGGGTTGAAGGCGTCTACTGAGGCTTCGATTTCACCTTCAGAGCTCATAGTGGCATAAAGGGGTATATGCGCACTTATACATTTTTTATATTTAAGCCAATTTGAGGTGGATTATACATATTGGGATTTTCCAATAGATTAAACACAACTGGAGAGTGATTAGAGGAGAGCTATGTAACAGCATCTGTTTCTATTAAATTTCGAGGAATGTTTCAAGTAATGGCGAAGTCGATTAAGTCCGGAGTCTTTTTTTGAGTCTGTTGGCCAGTAAGTTGGTATTCTGGGGGATGCAAAATCTAAGTTATTTGATGCATTGATGAGTGTCTTATATAATTGCTTTCCTTTGGGGTTAGCTAAGCGGGATCCCCAATGTAGGTGCTTAGCATTATAATCACCAGCGGCAAATAAACGGTTTCCAAGTAAATTAAAGAAGCTTTTGAAGCAGTCCTCAGTTATTGAAAACCATGGAGGGCAATAGACCGCTGAGATTGTCAAGTTTGAGTGATTTCCTTTGATGCAAACAGACGTTGCTTGTAAGTAATCTGAGGAATATGCTTAATGCGTTTGCGAATTAAAATACCAGCTGGGTGCTTTGTGGAGTAAAACGTAAAGTCAGGTATGTGAAAATTATTATTTTTTTTTTTTGTGAGGTGTGTTTCGCAGAGTACCATGACGTCTATTTCGTTTCTTACCAGAAAATTACCGAGTTCATGTTTGTATTGGGAAACACCGTTTGCATTCCATAGAGTAATATAATAATAGAGTTCTCATAGTTAAACTCAAAAAAAGTGACAAGATGGGAACAATGTGTACGACAACCTTTTTTTAGAATTTCAATATCCAAGAACGAAAGTTCTTAACTATTTCATTGAGATAAGATTTCAGGCATAAGAACGCCGCGACTGGCTGTATCGTTATTTCCCGTGATGTAAATCAAATTTGCACAAGAATCGCCGCATACTGCTGGCCACCAAGTAAACAGCCTAGTACCAGTAATCACCTATATTTCAAAAATTCAAAGTTCACAAACATTTATAATTTAGCTTGACTAGTTTTGACTTCTTCTTTGTATAGTGAATGGCTTACTTAGCTGTGCTCTAATTCTGAGTTTCTTTGTTTAAGTTTCAATTTACCAACTATATTGTCTAATGTTGAATTTAACATTGAATTGAAAAGAAAAGAATGTTCGCTAAAGCTATACTTTTCGAATAATTATCGAATCAATATAATTTAAAAACAATTCTTAAATTATTTACTTTTAGTAAAATCGAAAACACATCCACTGCCAAAATGGTAGAGCCATATTTAACATTATTTATATTTAACATTATTTATTCTATGAAAAGCTAATTTAGAATTAGTTGGTTAAATATGTTACCAACATTTTTATATTGTAAAAGAGTAGAAAACAAAACCAAATATGCGTCGAACAAAACAGGAATGAAAAAAAAAGATCGTATACTTTCAACACTTGCATATATCCTTACAAATACATTTATCGAACAATCGATAACGAGACTGAATTACGTAAAACACTTTGCGGAAGAGATTCGTTAGCGACTGCCGTTATCGATTTGTCCGGAACGTTCTCGAAGTCCGGTCTCTTCAAACTTCTCGACCCATTTTCCAATGAGTCAAGGGCTTGGCGCATCATTTAAATGACGACATGACATGTCGAATACTGCACAATTTTTCTACGCGCTACAGTCGCTGAATTGCCGTTTTTGCAAAACTCACGTACGCACAATGCACGGTCCGCTCCCGAGAAACGCTCCATAGCGACTAAATTCACAAAATCTAGGCTACCGATTGACATACCCCCCGCGCCCCACGGAATAGTTGCGTTCACGCAATCAGCAATTCAAATGTGAACTTTCTTTTGAGACACCCTGTATATATTTACATATTTATTTACTGAAAATTGCAACTACTTATTTAAACCAGTCGCTTCATAAAAATAATAATATTCATTAATCAATTAAAATTAACTTAAAACTAAAGGAAGCAGCTTGCGATCACTCAGACTCGTTGAATTAATTTTCGATTGGCCACCTGTTTGACCGACTCTGACCCTACTCACAAACTCAGCTGTGGACACAATGATAAAAATAAAGTAAAAAAGTAGTAAAAACAAGAAAAAACGTTGCCATTCACACTAAATTTTAAAACGTATTGAAAATGAATAACGTGGTTGGTTTGTTTTTATAAAGGCTACCCCTAAAAGAGGACGGGACACGGTTATTAAGATATGCATGTAAAGTGACTGTTCATAAGAAACCATCGTATCAAATTTCAATGAATTATATAAAGTACTTTTTTAATATAGCAGAAACTTAGCTGTGGGTTTGAAGCTGTAGGTTGAACTGCTACCCCAAAAATTGGGCTTGACACGCACAGTAGTACATAATGTGAAGCAGCCGCCTGGAAGAAACCGTATCAAATGTCAAGCTCACATTTGCCTGACTAAAGAAATCTTTCACACAAAATCATGGGCATGGCATGTCAATATGGATACTCTATTTGACTGCAATAAAAATAGGTCCCGGGTTACATCTGGATATCTTTAAAATTTATCCCAAGATATACAAAAATAACAGACGGTCATACGAACATGGTTAAAAAATTGGAAAACTACTCGTTAGATATAAAACCAAATAGTTAGATATAAAATAGGATCAAGTATACTACCTTGGGATACACCAGCTCCTATTGGTTTTAGGGATGAATATACATTAAAAAAAAAATGTTGGACACTCTAAAGAGTAAGTATTATAATTATATATTATTATTATTAACATGTAATTAGTTTACAACATTTGCCTTACAGTCATGACAAAAACATAAATTAGGGTGACGTTAGTGAATTCTCTCCATCAAGAAGTGCTTCACCAGATGTAAATGAGAATGTATTTACACAAAACGACTAAGTAGAAAGATTTCTGCCGAGCGAAGGTGTCCCTAAAAAAAGAAGCTGGATAAAAAGACTATGTTGCTGGACAGTCGTGGACGAAGCGAATCGTATTAGCAACGAAACGATGCAACACATAAAAGTACTGAGCGTTGAACCGTTAGAGAGAAATAATATGTATTAAGAAAATGTCGGTTCAAAATCACTTATTGGATTTTATGGAACGTTATTTCTCTAATAAGAATTGTACTGAAGCGTTGAATAAAATGAGAGGCCGAAGACCCGAGAAATTGGAAAAAATAGTCTTAAGTTTTTTGAAATGTTTTATTTTTTATTTGAAATATAATTAAGAACAAATATAGTGTTAAGTTCATTGAAATAATGTTTTTTTTTTTTTTATTTAAAATAGAATCACACAATTCTTAATTTTAAACACAAATCAAATGAACAGAAGTGTAGTTGATTAAACAGGTTCCATGGAATCCATCTCGGTGTCAGGGCGAAACGGCGTTTGCGTATCGTCATCTTGCAACAGAACTGCGCAGCACAAATCTTGTCTGTACACTAAAAACTGTTTTCTATGAAATCTTGGAGATTTCTGTGACACCTACGGAATTTTTTAGAGAAATTCAAATCACCAGACGGATTTTTGTCTAGAGAATTCTGTGACACCTCCGATAGTATGAAATGGTATTATCAGTTTGTCTGAAAGTTTGTAACGCATTAAAGAAGGCATCGTATAAAGTATATTTATTCTTGATCAGCTCGACACACAGTCGGCACATTGACTTCTTTTTATTGAGTATCAAAATTGACATGCCACGGCAACTTTTTAGTGTACATACACCCCCATACACACTGTCACTTTTTGCTGTCAATATCACCTTAAAAGTTGGAATGGTGGATTCTAATGAAGAGATGCTTCACATATACATCAATGGGTGTGCTTCACCCACATTTAAAGGTTGCCATACGCCCACTTTTAGGGATAACCCCCATAGAAACTTACCGCCCAATTTTGGAATTTTTATTGAAAACTTTCTTATTACAATAAATATCAACTTAAAATAAAATTTAGTGGCTTCTTATGGACGAACGCCTCATATACAGAGAAATAGACGTGTCTTCTCCATTTTAGGTGCTGCCCCATACAAACTCATCACCCACTTTTGGATATTTTCATGAAAAAAGGCAAGGAGCCATACCCACTTTTAGGGGTAGGCTCCAACAAACTTACATCCCACGTTTAGGTTTTTGGATTTTACACACATTTTTTTTTACATCTGCTCAATTCACAGCTTGAAACTTCAAGTGAATGGTATTAGAACTTCGGTACCTCCGAAGTTAACGTTTTTTCTTGTTAATTTTTATTTAATATTTACCACAATTTCATATATAACAATCAGCTGTTCAGTAATTTCATGTTGCTTGCGATTTGCTTGTGACTTCAATGTAAACACTTCTTTGGAATTGCTAATTATTTTTGCTAATTTCATTCTAGTTCTCTGTATGTAAACGGGCTATTAAAGTATATTGTTCGGGAAGTTTCAGAAAAGTATTAGCGACAAATTCATAGCGAAAGAATTGGGTGGTTCGCCTGCAATAGCCAAATTTAACTTCTAACTTCACAATACGAAAACAATAAATTTATCTGCTGACAAAAGACTAAAAATAAAAAAAATAAAATATCTCTCATCCACAAGATTCAACTGTAATATGGTTACATCAATTTTGAAAGCGATTATCTAAGCATATACAAATTGAAATCGCCTGCTTTCCATGTCTGTATGTTACCTCTAATCTCAGCACCGCCTAGGATGGTTTAGGTATATACAAGTATATAGTAGGCGTTACTACGCCTCCTATTTGAGAGAAATTTGGTACATAAGTAAAAGGCACCGGTAGATAGATGTCACTATAGTATACAGGGTTATGGGACATAAGTAAAAGGTACCGAGAGAAAATACAAAAGTGGGTTAGATATGTTGGATCATTTTTAACTGTCTTATCGGTCTGTCTGCCTGTCTATTTGTTCCGGCTAATCCCTGAAACAAATTGGCCGATTTTGACGGGGCTTTCACTGGCAGATGTAATAAGGAGTAACTTAGGCTACTTTTATTTTAAAAATTTTATTTATTTTTATTAATATACATCTATATATACTGGGTGTCTCAAAAGAAAGTTCACATTTGATTTGCTGATTGCGTGAACGCAACTATTCCGAGGGGCGCGGGGGTATGTCAATCGGTAGCCTAGCTTTTGCGAATTTAGTCGGTATGGATCGTTTCTCGGGAGCGGACCGTGCGTTGTGCGTAAGTGGGTTTTACAAAAACGGTAGAAAATTCTGCAGTATTCGACATGTTCGTCATTTAAATGATGCGCCAAGCCCTCGACTCATTGAAGAATGGGTCGAGAAGTTTGAAGAGACCGGTTCAACGCTGGAAAAATCAAAGTCCGGGCGTCCAAGGTCTTCGAGAACGGTCTTCCAAAACGTAGACAGTGTTACTCAGTCTGTTCGTGACGACCCGGACCTTTCGATTCGAAATCGTGCTGTTGCTTTAAACATGCATAGATCATCATTGTTCCGCATTTTTAGCAACTTCACACACGTCCTACAGGTCTCCACCACGAGTTCATGAAATTTTTCCAAGCAAATTGATCTCCAGGAAAGGTAACATAAATTGGCCTCCACGTAGTCCCGATTTAACCCCTATGAACTTTTTCCTGTGGGGTTACATCAAATCTAAAGTATACGGCAACTTCCCTGGCTCAATTAAGAGCAAATATACGTCACGAAATGGCAGCCATCACGGAGAATACCTGCCGAGCCATCATAGGAAATTTTAGTGCTCGATTAAATGAATGCAGTGAACGCAACGGTTTACATTTGGACAATATCATTTTTAGGAAATAAATTCCCAAAGTGTGTATTTTAATAAACTACTTACTTTTTTTTATTAATTTTTTAAATGAGAACTTCCTTTTGAGACAACCTGTATATAAAAATGGAACTATGTATGTATGCATGTATGTTTCCGACAAACTCCGATAGATATTTCTAATTTTAATAGAATTGGAGGTAGTGTAAAGGAGCATGTGGAAGGTGTAAAGGAGCACGGTGTGGTAGTGGGAAGGAGTGGCAGGGGAAAGTGGATGGCCGCGTACAATCATGCCGCTGATGCATGAGCCTTTTTTGGTACGCAGTAAGAAATAAGATATAGTAGAAAAATTGATAGTGTAACAAAATACAAGCAAAGGGGACGTAGCAACGCACGCTGGGTTCGCTAGTTTTATCTTAAACTGACTAAGGTCTTATATTTTATAGCTACGGCTCGACAACACACCTTAAGTTTGTATGAATATACATTCGTGTGTAACAGTTAGAAAGAAGCGTGGTAAACCCCACAAAGTGTATATATTCGACTCTGCTCTGTGTGTCTTGTTCGTCCGTCTTAATATATTTTAATCTATTTTTAATTTGTATTTTATATTTCTTTTGATTATCGTAATCAAAATTTTCTTGTGTAATTAATTACTCCAAATTTCAAAGTCTGCATAGGTCTACATTAGCAGGGGTGCAAGGTATTTCGTAGTCGTGAGCACGCTCCATTCCTACTTGTTTTTATTAAAATTTGACACGTTCACACATGTATATTCTTCGAAGAATCTAAAGTTCCAAAGTTAGTGGGTCTATAGTTTATAGTTACCGAGATCCCGGCGATTATACAGAGAGACTGATTTGTCTCTTAAAAAATATCAAATCGCGATAATTTCTGCGATTTAAAAAATCATGAAATGTCCAAGATTATGCAAAATATTCTGTTGCTCGTTCTAACTTTCAATTAGCAAGTAGAAGGGTCTATAAAAGCTATTTGGTTAGAATGTAAACCAACTTCCGACATGATCCAAGATCATTTTATAAATATGTCAATACCAAACGTAAATCTTTGTCATATTTTTCTACCATGCTTTATAATGATATATCTGCCACCTCCGCACAAGAAATTTATGATTTGTTTGCATCTACTTTCCTTGAATCTACTTACTCTTCAACTAATTTTTCATAAAACTGCGCTTCCTTTTTTAATTGCTATACGCAAACTACAAATGTTTCTTGTATTCTTAGAGATAGTATTTAATCTCCCTAAAACTAAGTGACTCTCCTGGCCCTGTTAATATTCCTTGTAGTGTACTTAAACCTTCTGCCGATTCATTGTGCGATCGCTTGCTAGACTTATTTCAAATGTCTCTAAAGGAATCAAAAGTACCAGCGATTTGTAAGGAATCAGTCATAATTGCTTTGCATAAAATCCGATATATATATAATTATAGAGGTATCGCTATGCTTTGGCAATTCCGAAAGTTTTTGCAAAGATTATCACAGAACTATTACAATTTTTTGCAAGTCACTGCTGGCTTCAGCTCGGCTTGCTAAATGATATGATCTTTCTAAGATTTTATCTTATTGTCATACATTGATGTACGCAGAACTACGTTTGTCATTTACTCACTCTACTGGTCATGGTTTATTACAGGCAGACCTCAATGCGCTGCACAACTGGTGAACAGCGGTAAGTGCAAGGTAATGACATTTTGTCGTAGAAATCCTTTAAATACTGTATTCGAGGCATATCCAGAAAGTAAGTGCACTGAATTTTTGTATGTTTTAAAATGTTGTATTTAAACAAAAAAATTACGTGATACTTTAGTAAATAATGTAAGCTATTTTTCGACATAGTCATCATTCCTCTCTATGCAGGTGGTGAAGCGGGGAATAAATTTTTTGATGCCTTCCTCGAAGTAGTTTCCCGCCAACCATTTGGGACCCACCTAGCGGACAGTTTCCCATATCCGAGGGTTTCTGTGATGGTTTCCTGTAGTAGAGATCTGGAGATTTGCGGAAACATCGCAGAAAGTTCATCCACAGTCAATCTGCGATCGTCACGGAGCGCATTTTCGATATTTTCCACAATTTCGTCAGTCACAATTGAAGGTCTTTCGCTCCTCTGATCATCATGCACAGATGTACGACACCACTTGTACACACTCATACGATTCATAGCTTTATCACCATATGCAGTTTTAACCTCATTATAAATCTCAAACGGAGGTTTTCCCTTCCAAACGAGATAACGGATGACGCCGCGTATTTCGCACTTGGCGGGAGACTGGATTGACATTGTTCACGAAACGTGTTGCCGCGTCGACAGTTCTCAACTTACGTACCTCGAACCAGTCTCGTTGCAAAGGGGAGAAGTCAGGCTACACTGCAGTGTTGCCAACATGACGAAAATAAAATCCCTCCGGCCGTGAGAGCCTCTGTACACTTACTTTCTGGATATGCCTCGTACTTTATTAACAATTCTGCACTAGATCGAGTTTCGTTGTTCTGTGATCTAATTTTTCTTTTTGCTTGCTTTCATTGCTCATATAGATTTTATATCGAAAGAAGCTATGGGTTTATTTAGATTTATTAAACGATGGTTAAAAGAATTTGATGATCCTTATATAACCAAGCTACTATTTACTTCATTGGTTCGCCCTATTCTTGAGTATGCCTCTTGTGTATGGAATACACAACACAGTGTCCATGGTACATTTCGAATCGGTTTAGAAACAATTCCTTATATTTGCCTTACATAACTTACGATGGAACCCTAATATTAATTTACCTCCTTATATTCATTGGCTAAACCTTATCAATCCACCAACTGTGTGGATGTCCAACTGTCTGTCTGACTGTTCCTCAGCTATCGAACCGTTCCCAATATGCGGTTTGGAGACACTATGCGGATAGCATCGTAGGTATCGTTTTTATACTACCCGTATTCACACGTAGTGAGAAGATTCAATCTAGACACGTCCGTCTCAGTTTCAGTCCTCTGTTTTGAGATATGGATAATCCTACGCTGAACGTATATAAAAATTACCGTTCCACGTCCAGTAAAATATGTAGTCCCCATATAAAACCACCACCAACACTTCGATTTTTGTAAGCAAAACTTTTATGTTAGCAACTTGAAATTTGCGATGCATTTATTTCTTGTGGACAGAAGCTTCACATAATTTTTTAATGGTCTGAAAACTGGAGGACTAGTTCTTATATACAGAGACAGCTTGATCGATTCGTCTTGCCGACCTGACCAAGAGTGTGTTCACGACCTCGACATACCCTGCCGCATTTCTTCTTCTCCAATGCATGAAATAAACATGTAAGAATGGAGCACTTGTGTGGTCAAGACTAAGAAGACACTACAACCATGCAAATGTAGACTATACAAACATATATATACAAATTTTCAATCACACAGTGCCAACACAGTAAGCCACGCAGCCACTGCGGAATTATTTTGCGTCCGATCAAAACAAAGGACCTGCCGGCAAAACGAATTAACCTCCACAATTTTCGTAACATTATATTTATTGGCAATCCAATCAAAGAGCCAAATAAAATAACACGGTCCAGACATTAGTAAGTAAAGGTTTATGAACAGTTTAACAGGGACAGGGACACACAGGGGACAGGCAGACAGACGGACGTGGCCTGTTGGATGAGTCTCGTCGAGCTGATTAACAATATATTTACTCCGATGATGCGTTAATATGAAACATATGAGAAATATGTACATATTTTTCAACAACATTTTTTCACAACGTTTGAACATTGAAATAAGTTATGGCGAAAATTTTTTTCGGGTAGCGCTACCAATCCATCATCTGGCTACTGGCTTTGACACGTAAGTTTTCATATTTATATGATTATTTCTTGTTGTATGAGCTGGTCGTGACAAAGAGCTTCCTTAAACCAGAACTTTGCTTTAAAATCGTGATAAAAAACCGGAACCGGCACAGTTAACCGTTAACCGATTCAAATTGAAAACCGTAACCAGAACCGATATATTAATTTTTTAAAACCGGAACCTTTTACGGAAATGAAATAAAATAAAATGAAAGAATCCTACCGAAACCAAAACCTTTGTAACGATATAGTTTTGGTTCTCACTTTTATTTTTTTCCTAAGCAAAATAGTTACTTATGCATAATGTTCATAGGAAAACAAAGAACAGCTGAAACAGCAGCAATTTCCTCAACCGATTTCGCTATCTGAATCATTGGTTTCTATAAGTGCTTTATGCTATATATGTCCAATCTGAACAAAAGTTGAAATATTTTTGGTGATTAACTATAATATTAATAGTATTAATTTCAAATGATTGATAAAAATGAAGATTTCAATTCTAAGATTACTATTCGATTGAATTCAACTATTATGATATAACTCCTATAGCTTGTAGGTCAAATTCAAACCAATGTGCATCGTTGTTTCTGAATTGTAAACTTCCTTTTTATGCATTCCTATGTTAACATATAAATCCCTATAAAATTATCACGTTTGACTAGAATCGAAGCTTTATAGTATATAGTATATTTATAGTGTACATCACTTTAGATTGTGTAATAATGTTGGATATTTTATGGTGATTAATATTCTTAGCACATTTTGAGGCTTTTGTAAAAAGATAGTTGCCTTTGCAAGGATTCCATCTAGGTCATAGGTACCGGTGTCCGCCATTAAGCATAGGTAAATATTTTATGAGAATTGATTCTATATAAAATTGAAGTTTCTAGCGTGGATAAGAACAAGTTTCCTATTCGAGAACCTTCAGCTGGACTTCAGGATTGTATGGAAATTATATGGTAGAGAGGTCCAACTTGAACTTATATTAGATATTTCATAGCGGTTGATATAAAAAACATTTCATCGAATTTTGCAGACTAATATTTCAGAAAAAGGAAATTCTCCATAAAAAAAAACTTCACTTCAATATGTGCTCGGTTATTATAGGGGCTATGAGTCATAGTGAGCGTGTCATTTTGTATTCAAAAATTTGTATTTAAGGCAAATTTTAGCTTATAGCTCAAAATCTAAGTGACTACAAAGCATGTAAACAGATAGACGGACATCCGGACATAGCTCAATCGAAACGACGAATTTGTTCAACAGTTTAAGAATGTGTACTGTGGACTCTATTAAAGCTCTTCCATGCATTACTCGTACCAACTTTTGAACAAAATTTTCAATGCATGTGCACAGTGTATAATAAAAACTGATTACAAAATTCTACAAATTTCCCAGAACTATACGAATTGGCAAAAATTACTCTCGCAGTGCCAGCTACTCAAATACGCTTAGAGCGTTGGGTTTTAGGCATCAAATTTATTATGAATCCACTTAGGAATCGGCTGGACGCAAAAGCAATTTCATACAAAATTCGAAAAGTGGGCGTTTGCGTGGCAGGCTAGTATGAAAATGTTAATTTCAATTGAAAGTCGTTAAATGTAAGCAACCTTATTAAAATTAACAACGCTTCAATCGACTGCGTACTTCGAGATACCATAGATTTGCATGGGCAATATTCTTTAGTAGTCAGATTTTTTAATTGAATTGGCGGAAGATACTCCAAATTTGAAAATGCTAGCTTAATTCATTGAAAACGTAAATAAAAATTGGCACTCAAAAATGTGGGTAGGTTTGTATAGATTATCTAGAATATTGTAAGGATACACGAAATTTGGGGTATCTACCTTAATTAACAAACAAAATCTAACAAAAAATGTCAATACAAAAACTTTCAAGTTTGTAAGGATTTTCAAGTTATGCCTTGTAGTGTTTCGATCTGGGGCATGTTTTATTTGGCTTTGCGTAAGATTCACCAAAATTGGCAATTTTTTTTTTTTTTTTTTATTATTATTACTAATTTACAATCTATCAATAAGGCAATAAGTAAGTTAGTTGAAAGTTCAAAATATAACAGAAATAGCTGTACTCCAGTGAGAACAGCTTTTATATTCAAAATTCTATAATTAAGAGTTTATTTACAATATATACAAAATTTAATCTCTAAAAGGTAAATCTAACACATGATTTCTTTTAAGTCTTCGAGTTGTATCGCTATTATCTAGTAGGCCTATTGCCAAAACACTTAAATGATCATGTAGTCTCTCAACATACCTTGTGCTTATTCTACGTATTTCATCTTTAATGTATGGAATATTTAAAACTTTGTGAATTTGGTCATTAGCCACAAACCAGGGGGCGTCAACAATAAGTCTAAGCGTTTTGGACTGATATCGTTGAAGAATTTCTATATTTGATTGGCTTGCAGTTCCCCATAATTGGATAGCACAGGCTTTAAAATAGCCTTGTAAAGCCGAACTTTGTTCTCCAAACTAAGCTGCGATTTTCTCCCAAGCAGCCAATACATCTTTTTTGTTTTTATGTTGAGTTTCTTCGTTTTGCCTTTAATATGACTTTTCCAAGTTACTCTCCGATTTATATCGAGTCCAAGATAATTTGCGGAGTTACTATGAGGAATTTGTGAATTATTTAAAAATACTGACGGACAATCTCCTCTTCTCAGAGCAAATGTGACATGTTTCGACTTCTCAGTATTAACCTTTATTTTCCATTTCTTAAGCCATCGCTCTATTTCGACTATTTCATTTTGAATATCTTGAGATACTTCTGCCGCAGTGTCTTTAGATGCAATTATAGCTGTATCATCAGCATAAGTGGCTACTTGAACATCACTGACAACAGGAAGATCGGCAGTGAATATTGTGTAAAGGACAGGTGCCCTGTGGGACACCAGCATGGATACTATATAGTTTCGATGTTTTACCTTCCATTTGAACAAAAAAGTGTCGATTGCTTAGATACGATTTCAATAAGAGGAAAAATTGAGCAGGAAGCAGCATTTTCATTTTATATAACATGCCTGGATGCCAGACTCGGTCAAATGCTTGTTGTATATCAAGAAATACTGCCGCAGAATACAGTTTCTTCTCGAATCCACTTGTAATTATATCCACTATACGATGACATTGCTCTGGAGTCCCATGACCTCTCCTAAACCCAAACTGATGTTCCGGTATTATATTGTATTCATCCAAAATTGGTAACAACCTACTCATAAGTATTCTTTCGAATACTTTGGAGAATGTCACCAGCAAGCTAATAGGACGGTAGGACGAGAGAATATTTTCAGGCTTGTTTGGTTTTGGAATCATTATCACCTCCGCACATTTCCATTGTGTAGGAAAGTGATCCAGCCTCAAAATCGCATTGTAAATTAGTGCTAAAAATTTAATACACTTGAATATTTTTTCATAGCCTGGTGACCTTTTTTGACTCAGTTTTGCGAATTCTTCTTTGATTTCAGACACAGTAATTCTACGAATTGGCATGCGCATTTGACAAGGTACATCCAGAAACTCTATTATTTCAGTATCTTCAGGCGCAAGATTTGAATTTGGTTGAAATGTTGAGTGTAAATATTGTGCAAATGCCTCAACCTTAACTTTGGCGGTTTTACACCATTCTCCATTATGATTACGTATAGAAACATTTCGTTTTGCAGGTCGTTTTAAATATTTGGTAGCTCTCCAATACTTAATGTGAATGATAAAAAATTCTCATGATATTACTCAGTGAAGGTAGCCTCCATATTATTAACTGTTTGCGAATTATGAATTGAATTTTATTATTATAACTCACAAATTGTTCATACAGAATATTTGAAGAGGGTGCTGCATTTTCTGAGCTGTTTCGATATTCAAATTTTTATTTGTTTTGTTTTTTGTTATTATTTGGACAGAATTTTATTTTCTTCTTCTTATTCTTCTTCTTCTTGAATAAGCTACTTTTGTCTAGCAAATGGTTTGTCATTCGTGAACGTCTAATGCAATGACTTGTGTCGTATGGGCAAAATTCTTTATTCTCCACCAACCCACCCCCTCCCCCCACCGTTTGGTATACATTCGATTGTTGCTTTTAATTGGTGTAATAATACACGAAGAGCTTTGTG
Organism: Leucophenga montana; assembly: GCA_035044765.1. Taxonomy (NCBI): domain Eukaryota; kingdom Metazoa; phylum Arthropoda; class Insecta; order Diptera; family Drosophilidae; genus Leucophenga; species Leucophenga montana. The sequence goes on from JAWNNQ010001215.1 coordinate 180,539, forward strand.
TACCAACGAATATAATCCTTCACGCAACGGCCGCAAATAAACTTATCTGTTATTTGAAGTCATTGTTTTCTTCAGCGATACATTTTAACAAGCTTTGTCTAAAATTAATGTCTTTTGATTAATCAATGATTATATTATCAGAGCAAAATCAAACTCCCATTAAACAAAAAAAAAAAAATGATAATTAAAGATTGATTTTAATTCTTCGCTTGTGTTATTAGTGGTTAGTGCCCGGTCGTAGCTGTCGAATCGTCGTACAGTTTCATTTCGTGTCCGATTTCAATTGTACGATGCCTGTAGAAGAGAAGTTAATTATTTGGTAAGGTCCCTCAAAGCATGGTCAGCTAGTTTAGCTGCGAAGTTGTATCCACCATTGGACAACGGATGTTCTTTTAGCCAGACCTGGTCATTGATTCCATAATATTCCAAAATATATCGCCTGGTGTGGTGGTGCTGCTTTGACCATGTTCTGGCGATTTAGTTCAAATGACTCGTGCAGCTGTGCGCGCCTTAGTTCCATCTCTTGGTCGTTGAATCCTGATCCGGGTATGACCTCGTCGTATAAATTGCTGGCCAGTCGTAACTTTGTGCTGGGCTGGTGTGTGTCGACTAAAAAACTCTGCCATTCATGTGATTACTGCCAGTGTATTGGGCTATCGTTGTTTAAATGGTTCGATTCGCTCGTTCGGTAGGGTCCCATAGTTAGCCTGTCTCGACTGTGTATTCGCCGCTGACCACGTGACCAAATACTTCAGACGCGTCCGGAAAAAATTGTACTTGCCTGGGTTGATCTTTAGATTTGACTGCCTTAAGCGTTTGAATATTTCGCCCAATTTTTGCCTGTGCTTTTCTTTTGTCTTAGTGTGTATACTATGAGTATGTAAATGTGAGTACGTTTGTATAAAAGTGAGTGTGTTTCGTATAAGTGTATGAAGTTGAATGTGTTACTTGTAATTGTTAGGTAGGGTAGGTAGGATATGTGTTAAATTAAATTTCAGGCAGAGTGCTCCAATACGACTCTCAAATCGGGGCTTTGGTCTGTCGAACGATTTACGCGAAATAACAGGTTTATGCTTCGGATTTACAAACAGTCGCAGGGAATACTAGGTTGAATAGAAAATCTGGCAAGCCATACCGCGTATAATATAACGACACGTAAGCTATCACGAAATACTTTACACCCACAGAAAATCTGGATAGCTTACTTGCCTTTGCCAAAGGCACTTTCACCCAAAAATCGGGCCTGAAAAATACGCAGCAACATCCAGACGAATGTTAGTGCTAAAATACTCGAATCCTTTTAGATTCGAATCCGTTGATCTGGATCACAAAAAATGTGGATTCGCCCATTACTACCTAGTACCAGTAATCACGCATATTTAAAGTTTAATGCGCTTATAATGCGCAACTTTTATATGGTAAATTTCTAAGGTGTTTTTATAAGGTCCAAATAGATTTTCAATTTATCTATTATGTGGTTTAAAACAAGACATTTTTTAATTATCGTCTATATCTATTTTTTAAACTTTATCGGACATGAGAAGAATTTCGATTTCGATCCGATTTCAATAATATTTCGATTATGTCTGTTTTGTGTCTAAATTTTAACAAATTTTTATTGTCGAAACTTTTCGATCGAAATCCATTAGATAAGCAGATCGTACAGTGATGTGAAAATTAAAAGAAAAAAAAGAAAGAAAATGTAATCAGTTTATAAAATGTAGCTAACAACCGAAAATTTTGAATTTTACATTATTAATTTATTTAATTTTACTCGAAACTGGCGAAGAAGACAGCTAGAAATCTGCCACTACCAACAATAATATTTCTGGTTTGGTCGCACCATTTGGAGTTTAAATAAGTGCAGTTATTGTCCCAATTTAGAAATTACTAGTGTCATCTAACAATCGGATAGTTTTACGCATAGTTGCCTACTAATATTTTTGTCTTTTTCACATTCACAAGCTTCTAAATAAACTGAACACTTGAAGTAGGCTTAACATGAGATGGCTCATGCAACGCACATGCCCATTAAATACTCCATCGTCTCATTATTTCGTAGACCAAACGCCAAGCGAAGATCGATTACAGGTTTGTATAATTTTCAATAAGGATGGCCGCTTTGTGGACGGCCTAGCCTTGATTTGCGGCTATAGATACAGGAACTCGAAATATCAATGTATGGTCGTTCTATCCAGACGGACAGACAGAGGAAATAGCTAGATCGACTCGTCCGACTCGTCTATATATAATCAAGAATATACATACTTTATTTGATCTACGGTGCCTCCTTCAATGCGTCACAAACAATCTTATAATGCAGGGTGCAGCAGCATTAATTCCTTTCACTGTGCACGGTAGACCACGCAAGTGACGAAAGCCCACCTCAGTATGGCTGCTGCACGAGCACTATATTATACGCGCAATATCGAAGTTTTTACTTGAAACATACTTTCAGAAAATGTTAAAACATATAATATCGGATCACCCCACTCTGAAATGTAGGGGGTTTTTATTTATTCTTGACGCCGAGGCAAGCAAAACGAACCCAAGATCACAAAAATCGGTCCATCCACTCAAAAGTTATGAATTTTGTAAATTTTTGACGAGTTAATGAATCGTTTAGAAAACCAAAATTTTATTGATACAGGATTTTAGTACACAAAAAATTAAGAAACTTTTGTTCTAGAACTTTTTTTCACAATGGTGGATTTTGGCGGGAAAAGCTCAGAAAAACCTTTAATTTCAATTGGTTACTGTGGCCAAACGGCTTAATATTTTTCAACGTGTAGTAGCTCGTTGGAGAGGTCTTTTGAATACCTTCCATGCTAATGCTAACATGGTGCTGTACAATACCTACTTAAAAAAAATATAGATCCAAATAAATTTTGAAAAGTACATTTTGCGATTTTGCCGAAAAATGAAACCAAATTTTCGTGCTCATATTTTGAATGATAAAACTTCGCACGAGATTGAGCAAATTTTGATATATTACACTTTTCTGTGCAAATTCCGTAAGCCGAGACGTAACATCTCAAATATCAGAGTGTGCAGAACTAGTTATTTTTCCCAATGCGTCATACTAATGGCTGTTACTGTTAAGCTGCTGTTACTGTTACGCAGCGTTAACATAAACCTGTTATACTCTTATACTCTTATACACTTTTATTTTTGGATTGGTTTTGTATGTATGTACTCATATGTATATAGATATGCATACAAGAAATAACATATATATAAGTATGTATGAGTACAAATCGCCAATAAAAGAAATTGGTTATTTAAACTCGCACATTTATTGCCATAAATTGATATGTATTTATTATACAAAAACAAAATGTCTATTTTTTATACCCGGTACCATAAGGTAAAAGGGAATATTAATTATGTGCAAATCTATTTAACACGCAGAAGGAGAAGTGGTAGATCCCATAATGTATATATGTATTCTTCATCAGCATGCGAAGACAAGTTTATATAGTCCTGTCCGTCTGTCCGTCCGACAATCTCCTAGAACGAAAATATTTCGTAGACTATAAGAGATAGAGACTTCAAGTATGAATATTTAGACTCTCCTTTTTAATCTACAGATAAAGTGTATTATACGACCATTTTAAGGGGCAGCCGCTATGCAAATATGGCCCCACTTTTAAGTTTTGAAATAAAAATTTATTGTTTTTTTTTTTAAATGAATTTATTGTAATTTTTTTTTCAATTCAATTGTAATGTCCCACATATATTCAGAAGGGACAACTTAAAAATATAGCCCCACACAAATCTATGGTTCATATTAGAAGCTTTAAGCAAGGTTTAGGTTTCATATAAAGTTTTATCCAAGCATTTTATTTATCTTCTCTGATTGATATCAAATAAAAAAACCTCTTGACGAGGTAAGAATGAAGTGACGAAAGCATACTTGCAACACACAAAACTACTGATAGAAATTTTGTGACGATATATATAAATACATAAATATATCGTCACAAAATTAATATCAGTAGTTTTGTGTGTTTCAAGTATGCTTTCGTCATTTGTTTTTTGCCTCGCCAAGAGGTTTTTTTATTTGATCATAAATACACTGACAATTAACGGCATCCAAATCAATCCTTCGACAATAAATTAATTTGCAAAGTCCATATAATTAAAAAACGAAACGAAATGAGACATAAATTTGGACACCTCTATTGGCTTTTGGGTAGACACAGCCAGCAAATCTAATATTGAAGTTATACAGAGAACGCAGAACAAAATATTAAGAATAATTACAAATGCTCCCTGGTATGTTCCCAATGAAGTTATTAACCGAGACCTTAATGTAGACTCCTTAGCAGCCTTAGACTCCTTAACACATGCTTCGACTTTCCATACACGAAAATAATGACCTCAGGCGTATATCGCACACAGAAGGACAACAAAGCAAACGATTGAAACGAGTTACCCCCGCGGATCTGCTGTACAGGCAAGTCTAGTCACATAAGAGACTTGATTAACTTTATAGAAATTTAACCTTTAATTTGTTTTAAATGAATTTTATGACTCTGGTCAAACTTTCCGCATTCCAATCAAACTTTATAATCATGTATATAATTGCCCTCTGCTTCAACTTCTGTACATTTTCTTGTTTTAAGTGAGTTTAGTTAATGCATAAACTTTAACTCATTGTTCAAGCGACTGTTTTATAATATGTACTAGTTGCAAATTTAAATATAAAAATAAACAAAAAAACCTAAATAAATAATGTAAAGTGGTATTATCGGTTTGTCAGAAGTTTGTAATGCATAAATGGAGACATCGCAGACCCCATAAAGTATAGGGATGTAATCTTGATGAGGTCGTCGTAGTTCGGACAATAAGCCTACCCCTAAAAGTAGAAGTTTTCCATACAAAACACATAAGTTGGCTTTGGGTTTGTATGAGAGCTCCCATAAAATGTGGGCAAAGCATATCAATGTGGAAACTCTTATAGAGACTCTTGGCACCTAAGGAATCTTAAATACCGGTTTTCAGCCGTAATGCTTTTAAGATATAATTAGAATTAAAAAGAAAAACGTTAGCTTCGGTAGAAACGAATTTTTGGGAACTTTAAACTGAAATCCAAGAACCCTACCGGGAATTTTAAAGCAGTAAGAAGAACCCTACTGAACAACACGCAAGAAGACAAACAGCCGAGCTCGATGACTTCGTTTTACTGAATCATATTGTCGATTTCTCGTCGTCTTTATTTAAAGGAAAAAATCGTAAAACTACTTAAAATCTATTATCAGATACTAAATACTTTTTCTTTTTTTTTTTTATTATTATTAATATACAATCTATCAATAAGACAATAAGTGAATTAGTTGAAAGTTCATAATATAACAGAAATAGCTGTACTCCAGTGAGAACAGCTTTTATATTCAAAATTCTATAATTAAGAGTTTATTTACAATATATACAAAATTTAATCTCTAAAAGGTAAATCTAACACATGATTTCTTTTAAGTCTTCGAGTTGTATCGCTATTATCTAGTAGGCCTATTGCCAAAACACTTAAATGATCATGTAGTCTCTCAACATACCTTGTGCTTAATCTACGTATTTCATCTTTAATGCATGGAATATTTAAATCTTTGTGAATTTGGTCATTAGCCACAAACCAGGGGGCGTCAACAATAAGTCTAAGCGTTTTGGACTGATATCGTTGAAGAATTTCTATATTTGATTGGCTTGCAGTTCCCCATAATTGGATAGCACAGGCTTTAAAATAGCCTTGTAAAGCTGAACTTTGTTCTCCAAACTAAGCTGCGATTTTCTCCCAAGCAGCCAATACATTTTTTTTTGTTTTTATGTTGAGTTTCTTTGTCTTGCCTTTAATATGACTTTTCCAAGTTACTCTCCGATTTGCGGTGTCACTATCAGGAATTTGTGAATTATTTAAAAATACTGACGGACAATCTCCTCTTCTCAGAGCAAATGTGACATGTTTCGACTTCTCAGTATTAACCTTTATTTCATTTTCATTTCTTAAGCCATCGCTCTATTTCAACTATTTCATTTTGAATATCTTGAGATACTTCTGCCGCAGTGTCTTTAGATTCAATTATAGCTGTATCATCAGCATAAGTGGCTACTTGACCATCACTGACAACAGGAAGATTGGCAGTGAATATTGTGTAAAGGACAGGTCCCAGAACACTGCCCTGTGGAACACCAGCATGGATACTATATAGTTCCGATGTTTTTCCTTCCATTTGAACATAAAAGTGTCGATTGCTTAGATACGATTTCAATAAGAGGAAAAATGGAGCAGGAAGCAGCATTTTCATTTTATATAACATGCCTGGATGCCAGACTCGGTCAAATGCTTGTTGTATATCAAGCAATACTGCCGCAGAATACAGTTTCTTCTCGAATCCACTTGTAATTATATCCACTATACGATGACATTGCTCTGGAGTCCCATGACCTCTCCTAAAAATTGGCATTTGTAGCATAATTAACCAAAACAAAAAAAAAAAACAAAAAAAATGTTCATACAAAAACTCATATGTACGGGAAAGGTTTAAACATAGAATACTCCTTATAGTAGTAGGGCTAGCTCGTCCATTTAATACATATTATGAATAGGAACAAAGAAATTGAAGAACTTGAAGTCTCTATCTTGTATAGTCTCCAAGATCACGATGATCAAACAGACAGCCAAGTGGACTGACGGACATGACTAAATCGACTCAGTTTCCGATGCTGATCCAAGAATATACATATATGCTTTTCCATACATACGAACAAATGGAGTAGCTAAAAAACCATGATTTCCAAGACTGTTTTAACAGAAGGAAATGTAATTAAATTAATGGTGCTTATGTAGAGAAGATTTGAAATAAACAAGTAAGAATGGTGCAGTCTTCGAATACACTGCACTCTTGCTTATGTAGAGCTATGCAGATTTTGAAATTTAAAATCACAACAAAAAATTTGTTGTATCTTAAAAATAAAAAAAAAAAAATTACATAAACAAAAAACCAGAAAAAACGTTTAAAAACTCTAATAACACTCACAAGACATTTTAAATCGTATTGTAAAACATAAATGTCAGGGGTTTAAGAAGGGGCTACCCCAAAAAGTGGGTGGTACACGCCCATTAGTAGATGTGTATGAAGCGAACATCTATAAGATGACGTCATATCGAATTTCAAGTTGATAGTTACGTTTTCCATACAAATGCATAAAAGTGAGCTGTGGATTTGTATGGGACTACCTCAAAAAATGGGCGGCGCACGTCCATTAAAATCCACTAAGTCGAATTTAAAGCAAATATTAATTTAAATAAAGAATTTTTTTATTAAAAAAAAAAAAATAAAAGTGGGAGGTGAGTTTGCATGGCGGCTACCCCAAAAAGTAGGCGGGACACGCCCATTAGTCTACGTATGTTAAGCTGATATCCATTAAAAGGCACCACATCGCATTTCAATCTAATATTGACTTTAACAAAGAAGTGTCTCATACAAAAACACAAAATTGGGCAGTAGGTTTGTATGGAGGCTACCCCAAATAGTGGGCGGGTTCCACCTATTAATGTACATATATATGAAGTGACCGTCTACTAGAAACTACCATATCAATTATTAAGTTGATATTGACTACAATAAAAAAGTTTTTCATACAAAAAGTCAAAAGTGGGCGGTGGGTTTGTATGGGGGCTATCCCAAAGAGTGGGCGTGGCGGGTCAATCTTGATACTCTATTAAACTGCAATAATTAGAAGTGTGCGTGCAAAAAAATGCTCAACAACATACAGATGGACAGACAGACGGATATGGCTAGATCGACTCGTCTCGTCGAGCTGATCAAGAATATATATACTTTATGAGGTATACGATGCCTCTTTTAATGCGTTACAAACTTTCAGACAAACTGAAAATTATATTGTTATTTTGTATAAATATTTAAACATCACTTCACCAAATGTGTACACGAAGAGATACAAAGGGAGATAGAGGCAAATCGGAAAAGTGAAAGAGATTTTGGAACAATAAAAACAATACTGAAGAAAAACTATACTATTAAGCATACGCAGAGTAAGCAAATTCGCCAGCAATCCAAAAACCAAAAAATAAAATTCTTTCAAAAGAAAAAAAGTTAAGATAAGCGCAACGACACGAACAAAAAAATACCAGCGCATTTTGGCTAAGAAAACTTAAAACCTCAAAAATGCACAAAGAAACCAAACAGAAAGAAACTATAACTTTGACGAAAACGAAGCTTTAATACTCTTTACACGCATTGCATGCTGGCTATACTAAAAAACTTTCACTAATTGCAATAAAAAGTATCTACATAAATTATCAAAACTTATCTATTAGATTGACTCGATCTTATCTAATGAATAAGTACTTACCTATGTTTTATAAGACTGAGTTGGACCAAATCGAAAAACAAATGTGGCATCTTATTAAGAGCATCTTAGCCTTATAATACAAGTATATACTTACAACTGATTTGTAAGAGGTATATTCTCCAAAAAGGTCTAGCCGAATTAGCAAGCCTTTGGCACTATAGAACTAGTATTAAATAAAGCAAGTATTCGTAGAAAAGGTGTCGTAAGTATGTTTGAAGGTAATAATATAAAATTTTGGTTGACCTACTGAACCACATAGAAACAGATAAATAGACGAGCTTGTAAAATATATATAAGTAAGTACTTTATAATTCTTCCGAAGTATATTTTTGGGTGTATTTTCATACTAAATTAAACATACATACCTGTATTACACTGCGAATGAAGGGTATCAAATATGTCAATTCGGCTGCTGCACAAGAAATGTCGCTAGGATAAGACAACAAACCCAAAAGGACAAATAAACTGCAAGCTGAACGAAAATAAAAAAATGAAGAGCTAAACATTTCAATGAATGAAATTAAATGCACACTTTTTGCAAAGCATAGAAAACTGAAGAAGTAAGTTTCCTATAGTGGAAGTATCCGACTAAATTATACACTGCAAAAACTATAAAAGTAACAAAAAAAAAAAACAAGAAAAAACGTTAACTTCGGTTGAACCGAAGCTCTAATACCATTCACACGAAATTTTAAATAGTATTGTAAAACATAAAAGTTAGGGTTTAAACAGGGGCTACCCCACAAAGTGGGCGGTAGATGCCCACTAGTAGATGGTATAAAGCGATGTTGTAGATGTGTAAGATGCCGCCATATCGAATTTTAAGTTGATATTATCGTTTTCCATACAAATACATGAAAGTGAGCTGTGGGTTTCAATGGGACAACCCCAAATAGTGGGCGGGCCACGCCCGTTAGTCTATGTATGTTAAGCGATTGACCATAAAAAGGCACCAACTTGCATTTCAACCTAATATTGAGTTTAGTAAAGAATTTTTCTTACAAAAAGTCAAAAGTGGGCAGTTGGTTTGTATGGGAGCTACCCCAAATAATGGGAGCTACCCCATTAATATATGTCATATATGTATATGCCAAGCATCCGTCTACTATAAGTTACTATATTAATTATTAAGTTGATATTGACTACAATAAAAAAGTGTTGCATACAAAGAGTAAAAAGTGGGAAGTGGGTTTGTATTAAATTGCAAAAAAAGTGTACATATGTGCAAAATTTCAACTGAATAGCATAAAAATTGGTCCCCAAAAAATGTGCAACAACATACAGACAGACAGACAGACAGACAGACAGACGGACATGACTAAATCAACTCCCCTCGTCGAGCTGCTCAAGAATATAAATACTATATGGGGTCTACGATGCCTCCTTTAATGCGTTACAAACTTTCAGATAAACTGATAATACCATTTCACACTAAGTGTGAACGGTATAACAAGAAAAACATTAACTTCGGTGGCTTTAACATTCTTCACACTTGCCTTTTTTGCACGGCACCACTGGTGTCTTACTTCAGTTTTCAATATTTTGAATAGATGCTGAGATTTAAACATTTTTAGTACAGTAAAATTTATTCAAATTGGTGTTTGGCATGAATATTTCCTTTTTGACGGTTAGGTAGATAAGATAGAGTGTTCTGAATAATTTTTTTGTGCATTAAATTATTAGAAATAATTCAATTAAAATTTAGTGAAGTTTTGAAACGATCGCTTTACCTTTTGTATTTAGTTAACCAATTTAAAAGCATTTATTATTTTAATATTAATAATTGCTTGTAGTAGAAGGAGGTAAATTATGGTATAATTTAGTCATAAGAATGGTATTTATTAAGACGTAGAAAAGAAAGTAGAATAAGTAAACACTGACGAGGCGGACGCCATTATTGTACGATCTAAAACAGTGAATGAAATGTGATAGCGCAATTAAAAAGAAATAAAAGGATTTTATAAAGCAACATGGATGCTTCATGCTTTAATTCAAACATGTTTGATACATAAAAATAAATACAAAGTGTTTTTGTGTGGGAGCTATACAATACTAGAGTGGATAAACCGGAGTTATTTTTAAACTTGTGTTGCTTCTGGTTAAAAAGTCTCCATAATAACTTTCAAACCAATATTTCAGTAGAGCGGAGAGAGAGTTTTGCTGATTACGAATATATGTATATACTTTATGAGGTGTCCAATAATTCCTTTAAGGCGTTGAAGACATTGTGACTAAATTATTGGGTTAAATATTTTCTTTAGCTTTGGGAAACCGATCTCAATGTGTTCCATAGGTATGATTAGAGCTATTGTGAATACGATTTGATAAGAACGTGTTCGTACATGACATCACGAAATTACTGACTGTACTTTAATCCAGGATGCCCAAAAGTTTCAAATGGCAGTGCACACACCAATATACAATATAGAGAATTTTTATTGTTTTCCTATTCAGTATACGCAGAAAGATAACAAACAGCATGAAAATTGTTTGTGTGAATTTTGCTGGTTGATGGCAAGAGCTGTGTTTGTGTGCGACAATGCACAGCCCATGTTGAGGAGCATTACAAAACAAATGTGCATGAAGAGCATACGGGTTGCTACCTGTGTTATATTCGATTAGACAAACTGCAGAAGTAACGTAGGGACATGGCTGTATCAACTTGTCTTGGCTGATGATATTTAAAATTGGTTGCCTTTCTTACTACGAGTGCTTTCCATTTAGACAAAAAACTTAAAAATATCTGTTCTTACAAATGTAGATAGATACCAGAACTGTAAAGGAATGACTCCAATTAGAATGAATCTGGGATTCATTCAAGTAAAAAAAAATTACACATATTTGAATAATTTCTTAAAATAAATTTAAATTAAATTCATTCAAAATGAAATACATATTTTTGAATCATTCTTTATAAAAACATTTAGAAAAAAAATGAAAGAATTTAATGAAATATCATTGTAAAATATGTTTTTATAAGAAATAAAAACAGGATTCAATTTTCCATTTAATTCAATTTATCTTATTTAAAACGATTTTTTATTTAAAGTTGATTTTTACAGTTCATTTTGAATGATTCAATTTGCATGCAATTCAATATTTGTTTTCAAATGGAATGATTCTTTGCAGCTCTGGTGGCTACATACTAAATACAGATGTGTGCAGGGTATAAAAGTGCTAAGTACGCCAAATGGTATCAGTTTGCTCTGGACACTGGCTGTCTGACTGACACGGCCACATTCTATACATACCCATGCACATATTCGCGATAAGTGGCCACCGCCACCGCCGTCGCCACCGCCGTCGCCACCAACACACCTCCAAGTTGTAGCATAGTTAGAATACTGTTGGCCGGGAATACAAAAGTTGCCCAGCATGCGATTGCAGCAACCGAACGTCTGCCATTTTTGCAGGTCACTGCGCGTATACAAAAGCCGAACACAAAAGGACCAAAGGACATGCACACACACAAATACATGCAAATACAAGACAGGCCAAATGGAAGAATGCGTCGTGTTTCAAAACGTTGGCAGCGTTGTCGACTGCGATTTCTAATGGCTGCAAGTGACAAGCATGCTTCATGCTTCCTTCTCCTTTTTGGTTAAATCGTCATTTCTTTTTCTGCAGCTAAAGAAATGCAAAGACGTAGGCAGAGTCTGAATTAGCGTGCGAGGTATAAATCATAATATTATAGATTCATTTTTGTAATCATCTACCAGGTAGTTAGATGCTGCAGCGTTAATTAAAGATTGGTGCGCTGTGTTTGTTTCCCGCTACCGCTTTTATCAATAAAGACACAGAGTTAGACTTGGATATGAGATCCTCCTTTGATAACGACCCTCGCAAACGATATAAGTACTGCGATTTGGTGATATCCTGAATATCTATCACGTAATTCGCATCCACTTTTCTATATCTGCATTTGCAATTCTTAGCATTTTTTTTTTCAAATTTAAAACTGTACTTTTTCAAACTTAAAGTTAAAGCAAACTACTGTGGTAACGCCAGTACATCGATATTTTCCTGAAATTCACATCCCTAATTATCGGTAATTTGGCTATTCTGTCCACTGTTGGTTTAGCGATACCAGAAATTATCGTTTCGAGTTATGGGTGACGTATGAAATTTTTAAGAAGATTGAAGTAAGGGACTCGGGACAAGTAGCCTGCAAAATCTTTTAAAAAGCCAGCGCCCGTTTAAATATGAAACAATCAACCAGCAGACACACAAAATGATTATGTACAATGGGGTTTATGGCGCCTCCTTCTGGGTGTTATAATCTTCGTAGCAAAACTAATATATTCTTCAATAAGGTCAGCCGCGCAAATCATTTGCTCCCAATTTTTGTATCTAGCTTTTGGTGAAATCATATGTTTAACGCATGCAGATTTTGTGCAAATTTAGATTGTATCTTCATTTGGATTGGTGATTGGTGATGGTTTGTTCCAACACATTTTGTCCAAACTCTAAAAATCAAGTGTTGAGTTTGCCAATAGCAATTGTTCGTGTATTTCGGTATAAGGTTCAGTATTGATTTCGGTATTCGGTTCTTGGATTTTAGTTTCCTAAGCCGATTCATAATAAACTGTGAGAATAACTTTTGACAACTCTATTCGAGTTCTGGGAAAGTTTCTACATTCAGTACATTTTTGTTTGGTTGTTCAATCGTTTTAGTCTAAAAAAAAAAGCTAATAAATACATTACTTTGTGTATCTTCACACACCCACACACTTACTCGAAAAAGTCTGCGTACACTACAAAAAAAATATGAAATTTTAACTTTAACTTGAATCGCAAATATCTCGGCTACAGTTTTATGTATTGAATCAAACTTTGTTTTATTATATAATTCATTCATTTCTCTCTAACTGCATTTTAATACTTAAAATTATAGTTTTAATTCATTTTATGATACAACAAATCAGAAAAGCACTACCGCAAAAGTCTGCGTACAGGCTTCTTGTTTCCAAGAAAATGATGTGCTAATAACTGCTACGATAATAGTTTCTCATCATTACCTCCTTAAGACGTACTGTATGTTTTTCCCACTCCTCCAATTATCCTTCAAAACTTGAATATAATTAGTTTAGTCCATTATTGATTCAATAAATGTTAATTTTCTACCACTATTGGCTGCCAGACACCCCAAACCACAAATCCTCCTCCACCATGCTTTACAGTTCTCAACAAATTTTCCTTTTCAAAGGCCGTATTCCCTTTTCTTCATACTAGCTTTGTTTCTTTTATCCCGAAAATACAAAATTTTCTCTTAGCTGAGATATGGGGCTTCTTACGGGCAAATCGACCATGATACCCAGCTTATTTTTAATTTCAGGTCTGTAACAACGGAATTATTATTATTTTCTTCTAGTTGGTGTGCAGTCAACTTTGGATTTTGTCGCACTAACTGAATGTCGCGTTTTTTTTTCTCGTTCTGTTAAGAGATATGGACGACCTGATCGTGGTTTTGACCGGTTAGAAACCTTTGAAGTGTAGTTAGTTACCAGTCTTTGTGTTGATGAGTGCGCTCTGTGTACTACTCTTTCAATTTTTCTATAGGATTTCCCTCAAGTTATAGCTTTACAATAATTTTCCCCCATCCGCACAAATTTGTATTTCCGTTGTGCTATTACGTTGTGGCGCTATTACGAGGGCTGCTATTTATTTTCCGGGAACTGGCAACAGTTATGTCAAAAGCTAAAATCTGGCAACATCATAATAAAGTTTGACATTTTTTGGCATAAACGTACTCACAAAGTTTTGATGTACAATTGCTACTTGTTTTGTTTACAGTGAGTTAAAAAAAGCAATTTGTCCAAAAAATGGAAATTTCAAGAGAAGGCTTTCGTTGGATTATTTTTCACAACTTTCGACGTGGATTATCTCAACAAGAATGTCTCAATGAACTCAGTTCTTTGTATGGCGATAAAGCACTATCAAAAACCACAATACATCGCTGGTATAGTGATCTCAATCGTGGTCGTAGTTCGGTCGCCGACGAATTCCGTGAAGGTCTTCCAAAATCGGTTGTTGTGCCCAAAAGCATCGTTGAAGTGCGTGAACTGATAATGCAAGGTCGTCATTTGACATACCGTGAGATAGAAGCATCCTTGCACATTAGTTCCACTTCAATACATTCGATTTTGCATGAACACTTAGCTGTAAAAAAAATTTGCTCGATAATTTATCAATCGCTCAAAAAAAGGCTCGCGTTGATTGTTGTAAGGAAATGATTAAAAAGTTCGACCGTGGTGCTTCAAAAGACGTGTATAAAATCGTGACAGTTGACGAATCATGGATATATGCGTATGAGCCGGAAACAAAACAGCAACCGACCGTGTGGGTATTCCAAGACTAGCCAAATCCAACAGAAGTTGTTCCTGGAAGAAGCACAGCGAAGCAAATGATCGCCTGTTTCTTCGGGCCGAATGGGTCATGTGGCCACTCTTCCGCTTGAGCAACGTAGGACGGTCAATTCTGAGTGGTACACGACCATTTGTTTGCCGGAAGTCTTCGGAGAAATTCGTAAAACTAACTGCCGAAGACGAATCATTCTCTATCATGACAATGCGAGCTCTCACACATCTCGTCAAACAACTGCATTTTTGAGCAGTCAAAACAGCGAATTAATGACTCATCCTCCGTACAGTCCTGATTTGGCACCCAATGACTTCTTCTTGTTCCCGATTATCAAAGGTAGAGTGCGTGGTCAACGGCTTACGAGCGCCGAAGAAGCAGTTGAAGCGTTCAAAAACCATGTTTTGGAGGTGTCTCAAGAAGAGTGGAAAAACTGCTATGACAAATGGTTTGAACGAATGCAAAAGTGATCATCAAGGGGAATATTTTGAAAAACAATAAAGCCATTTTCATTTCAAAATGTTTGTTATTATTTGCTATTCCCGAAATTTAAATAGAATTCGTAATATTTTTTTAACACTCCAATTGATAGAAAAAGATTGAGCTAAAACTTCAAAGTATAAGATAAGCATTTCTTAGAATATTTTTAGATAGCGGTAGTCGCGATTTCGCTTATTCCACGCATCTCGTATGCAGCTGTACGCAAACTTTTGAGGTAGTGATTTTGCGACATGATGTATCATAAAATAAATTAAAACTATAGTTTAAAGCATTAAAATGTAGCAAACTATTATAAGTTAAGAGAGTAATGAATAAACTATTTAATAAAACGAAGTTTGATTCAATATATAAAATCTTATGTGAGATATTTGCGACTAAAGTTAAAATTTTAAATTTTTTTTGTGGTGTACGGAGACTTTTTTGAGCAAGTGTATATGCATCGAGTTCGTCTCCAGTTCCACATATACCTTCAGATCAAAATTGACCCGAACTGGTTAAAAAAAAAAACAACCTTTTTATACATTTTAATATAAATCTTTATTATCGCCTTCAAAATAGGCTCCTTTTCAGTCAATACAAGCATGCCAACGGTTAATCCAATTTTCCATACACTTGTTATACGCCTCAGCCGGGATATCCTTTAGTTCCTTCAGCCAATTTTATGTTCTCAATGGACGGATGATGACGCGGAGCGCATATTTAAGTTTCGGAAACAGAAAAATTCACAGGGTGCCAAATCTGGGGAATACGGTGGTTGTGCCAAGACTTTTGTTTCAGGTTTGGCCAAAAACGCCGTCACCATCAGATCTTTTGGTATGAGACAGGCAGCGACACGTTTCTTATCCAAAACATCAACCAAAATGTGTTGAGTTGATCCATAAGAGATCTTGAGTGGCTCTGCTATCTTTCTAATGCCAACACTTTTTCAATAAATATAACCGTAACTGTTAAATATTAGCTTCGAGGCTACTGTTATATTAAAAATCTGTTATACTCGTAGTATATTAAAATTATGCATTTTTGTATTTCGTATATATAAAGATATTTTTTGGTCAAAGAAAAATGTTTGAATGGTATTTTAGAATAAATGAACAAAAATTATTTTCAAATGCTTTTATATGGAAGTAATATTCATAGCTGGATCGACTAGACAATATCACGAATATTTATCAACTGCGGTATAAAAATCGAGGCTAAAAGCAATTGGATGAAAAAAAATTCCCCATATAGTAGTATTCTACCGCCAATTTCCTTTTACATGTGTGAGATCTATATAATAATTAAAAAAATGTGTACTATATTCGAATACGACGTTGTGTCAAAATTTCAAAGTAACCGGTGAAGAAGTTTTGTAGTTTATCGATTATAAACAAACGAACATTTACAGTTTTAACCGGGGAATAAAACCGAAACGTATTTCGGTACATAGCGAAACGCGAGTTTCTGTACCGGTTCCAATTTATTTCGGTATTCGGTTCCGGTACAGTTCTGGGATTTTAGTTTCGGCATACCGATACCGGTACCGGTACTGGTACCGGTTCCAAAAAAGAAAAAAGAAAAAGAAGAATAATTACTATTGCCAAAGTTCCAATAAATTTTATGAAATACACTAATCTTTTTTCAAGACAAAGTAAATGCAAACATCATACATTATATAAATAGGTGTGTCTCGCCTACTTTTAGAGCTAGCCCTCATAAACCCAACGGCATCGACAGTAACTTGTTTAATGCATGTGACGAATATTGAAGCTTCGGTTCTAACTTATTTAATTGTAATTACATCTTCAAAGCATAATGTCCATTCAGAGTTTCCGATTCCTAAGAGGACTCATAATTAACTTCACTCCTCAAAACAAAAGCTCTACGCTTACTTGCGTTGCTGGAACTGCGAGAGTAACTTTTGACAATTCGTATAGTTCTGGGAAATTTGTGGAATTTTCTATCCACCATTTCAGTACATTTTCTTTGTTGTTCGAACGTAGTCTGAGAAAAACTTTAATTGAAGTTAGTATATTATTTTTTGATAGTACATTACTTTTTGTATCTTCGCGGTTCTTTTTAAACAAATCCATGTATGCATCGAGTTTGTCTCCAGTTCCAGATAAATTACTTGAGCTAGCACTACTTTCTACAAGCTGTTGAACTTTTTCAGCGACGGATAAAACTCTGGAATATAAATCTGTCAAAGCTGCTACACAAATACTTTCCTGCTCAGAAGTCAGCCTTACATTATATCGGGGGTCTAAAAATATGGCACACTATGAGAATCTCGAATAGATTAGACCCACGTTTTTTTTAATTCATAGACTAAAAATTTAGCTACAGTTGCTTTGTTTCCGAATTTGAATTTTACAATGAAGCCAAATAGCGTAAAAGTCGCCAAAAACTAACTGCTCACTATCTTGAAGTTTAGTCGTTGCAAATTTAGCTGGTCAGAGAACGCTAATAATTTCATTAATAGTACCCCAGATTTTCCTTTCTATACAAAAAAATCAGCGCAGAAGTCACACACGTTCTTCTTCAGCTGATACTCCAATCGGTTTATTTCGGTTAACGGTTCCGGTTTTATTCCCTGTTCAGGGGTGCCACACAAATCTCTAGCGATTTGGCTCCTGGTGATAAGTCAAATCGCTTAAAACAATCTAACCATGCTTGAGAACTTCGACCGATTTGATTTTTATACTTTTTTTACAAACGATTTCGAACTTAGCCACCACATAGGGTTGATACCACACAACAATTAATTAGCCTAATGTTTGTTCTGCATTGTTATTGGTTTGTTTCAGTAGCATAGTTGATAATTTAGAGTGATATTTAGTTAAATTAATTGCATTTTTTCGATTAGTAAAAGGCTAATTTATTATTTAAAACATATGAAATGATTAATTGTTTTCATGTAGATTAATGAGAAATGGTAAGCCCTATATGCAACGATAGGTCTTTTTATTTACAAAATGTATTTTAGAGGAGTATTTAGTCTATTTGCAATTCGCTAGAAAACGAGGTCTGTGGCATTGGTTAATTTGAATTGAAGCAAATTTAAGCGAAATCGAATAGTACCTCTGATTAATTAAACATTATTTGCATTAAACAATTTAACCAGGCAGGATAGAGACATGAACAGTGGAGGAGGTCTGGCATGTTCATTATGTACTTTATTGCACCTTTCTTTGTTTTTTGTTATCATCGGAAGATGTTAAAAATTTTGCTGTGAATAAAAATATTATTTCCAAATTTAGCTGAATTTTTGTTTTTATTATTAAATTTATTCTTTCTACATTTAATTCTTCTATTTGAAAATCTAACTAATATTGATGCACAATTCTAGTTGTTTTATCTTTATACAAGGTGGGTCGCAAAAGAAACAGGACTTTTTAAAAATAGCTGTTTCTTTCAGCGCCACCAATTGGTAGGTATATGCTTTGGAAAGGTACATCTTGTACAAATTTTATGACAATCGGACCACTACAAGCGAAGTTATCGCGCTCTCAAAGTGACAGTATCTTTTGGGCATCGGTCGAAAAATTATCTTCCTCATAATCCTCCGTCAATGTCCTCATAGCAGTGTCCTTTCATCGGCAAATGAAGTTTACCAAATAGATAAAAGTCACACGGAGCCAAATCAGGCGAGTACGGTGAATGGTTGATGGTTAAAATGCCATTTTTGGTGGGAATATCGGTGATAAAAGTGGACCGATGAGGCGGCGCATTATCGCATTTTTGGCCGTCAGTCAATTTGTGCAGAACAAACTGTGAACACACCTTCCATATACCCAATTTTTCCGTCAAAATGCGGTGAATCGAATCTTTGGGAATATTTAATACCATTTCCATATAACGTAACGAAGATTTCGGCTCATTTTGTATGAATTCACGCACTTTTTCAATGTTGTTTTCGATTACCGCTGAATTTGGAATTTTTATCGTCACAGAGGTCTTCACGACCTTCTTGAAAACGTTTAAACCACTCGTGAACATTGCTACGGACTAGACAATTTTCACCATAAACTTGCTTCATCATTTGGAACGTTTCGGTGAATGTTTTACCACGTTTAAAACAGAACTTAATATTTGCTCTTTGTTCGAGATTCATTTTTCGACCGATGCCCAAAAGATACTGTCACTTTTAGCGCGATAACTTCGCATATAGAGGTCCGATTGTCATAACATTTTTACAAAATGTCAGTGAATGATGTACCTTTCCAACGCATGTACCTATCAGAAGGTGGCGCTAACAGAAACAGCTGTTTTTAAAAAGTCCTGTTTCTTTTGCGACAGACCTTGTAAAGACACACACATGCAAAAACTAACACAACACAAGGAAAACTCAAAGTAAACAAATAATCTTACTTCTCTTTCTATCTTACGTGTTCATATGGATTAAATATGGATGGTTTTGGCCGCGTAAACTGCTACAGGACGCTCAGCACTCGTGTAGAAACCATTGAATGTTTCAAAAAGACACGGAATCATCCCATTTACCCAGAGAAACCCAACGTTTTTTACAAGATAACGTTCCTAGCTTCATTTCCAATCTGCACAACAATGGCCTCCATATTCCCCGGACCTAAACCCGATGAACTTTTCCATATGGTCCATAATAGTCTGCATGGGAAAATGGTTGAGCTCACAAGTTCATGTTCCCTTACATATTTAATTTAATTGACTTCAATATAGTCAGGCAGGATAGAGACATGAACAGTGGAGGAGGTCAGGCACTCATCGTACAATGAATTTCAGAACAGTTTTGCTGCCTTCTGTCGGTCGAGAACAGTTATTTTTGGAGACACCACCAACTACCTACCTGTCGCCAGTCAACAGCTGCGACCACGTGTTGCAAGGGTATCATCGAGTTATTCTTGGTGATTTCATTGCACACCATAAGATGTGGTTCCCGAGGCTGGGAAATGATTCAAGCGGAATAAATGATGAGGACCAAATAAACGAGAGATGCGATCACCAATGCTGTAAGAAGGCAAAATGCTGCTGGAAGGTTTCCTTCGATCCAAGTAACAGTCGAATTACCTTGTTATCTCATAATATGTATAATCTCGTTGAGGAGCAAAGGAAGGCAAAGTTGTTGGACCACTTGGCTAATTGCGATTCGGGTTTACGTGGTCGGAGGAACACTATCACTATCTGGTGTTCCTCGGAATAGAGCTCTTTCATTCATCACATTCGAGGGAACACAAGTGGGATCGTCAAAGATCTGTGCCACCTTATTCTGCAGACAGTTCGTGCAACACCCTTTGAAGCAGAATAGGTTAAAGGTCAAATCAATGTTTCGTATTCGAATGAAAAAAGCACAAGACGATTTAGAAAGTTGTACATGTGAGCAGGCTTCTGCTGCTATTGGATAACCCAAGTCATCCAAGGCACTCGGCCCGGACAGCATTTCAATGCCGATGCTAAAGCACCTCGGATCTATAGCAGCAGAATATATGTATACGATTATACTCTTCTATTTCCCAACTAATTATCCAAGACGTATGGAAGGTAGCAAGGATTGTACCTCTTTTGAAACTTGGCAATGATGCTGAAAATGGGTACTCTCATTTCAATTGTTTCTTAAGTTTTGGAATAATTATTATTAACATCGATGAAAAATCATTGCCTATTAGCCTATCAGCATGATTTCACAAAAGGTCACTTCACCATAGAGCGAAATCATCACTTTTATTGCTGATGGATAAATCAAGCTGAGGCCGTGCAAACATAGTCTGATGGTGGCTCTAGACTTAAACAAGACAGTTGCTACAGTTGATCACGTAATCTTGTTATAAGATCTGTATTAAATCTGACAAAACCAAACGATGTGTATTAAACTATTTTATTGGTTGCGCTCAGAGGTTTAGGTCGGCGTAACGAAAGCTAAATATTGTCGTTCTGCCGCAGGGTGAAGATCTCTCCCCTCCTGTTCAATCTGCATTTGCCTGCACCTCGCCTATGTATAAAATTGTTGCGGATGATTATAACCTTTTATGCTCGGACATGGACGTCAATGAAATTTGTGCGAGAATAAATATATATTTAGAGAATTTGTTAATTTGTTTCAATACTCGCAACATCAAGCTGCCAATCCACAAGTCGTCGGCTTCCATCTTCCTTCCTTCCTGGACTAAGGAGGTTAGGATGGAACTAGTTGTCTCTGTTGGCGGCTTGAGTATTCAGACAGTTCAGTAGCCTACGACAATTGTGAAAAGAATTCTAGATGGCAACTATCAACTGAATATTTTAGATTTTGGTCCACAAAAAATTCGATGGGCAGATAGACAAACTAGCTAGATCGAGCCGTCTCATCGAGCTGATCAAGAATATATGTATATACATAATTTATTTTGTATTTTATTTTTGTATAAAAATATGTAAAGTCTGTGCACTGTACCTAAATACTCTTGTAGTTGACACTCTGGATTTACCTTACCATTTCAAATAATTTGCGATATTTTATTTGAATTTATTTGGTTTTAATTTTAAATATTTTAATAAATTATGATGGATTATACTCTAATAAGCGCTTAATTATGACAAATATGCAGTTATGCGTTTTTGTGGTTTCTAAAAAAAACAATAAAATACCAAAAAAAAAAAAGGATGCAATTCGGAAAGCAATCAAATGAAATGTTCCATTTGCAGTTGGACCACAGCTGCGAGTATTTTAGCCAATTGGGAGACATAAAAATGCATAGCTGGTGCGTTAATTAAAAGTTGAATAATGCACAAAACTAAATGCATTTTCTGCATGGATGGCCTTACACATTTGATTTTTTTTTTTTCTACAGTTAAAAATGTTGGTTGTGTTTTGGTTCATGTAATTTATGTTGTTTTTAAATTTTAGTTTAAAGTATTTTAAGAAATTTCTACTCGCAAAAATTCAAATGAGACAGAGGCGTTTAACAAAGCCACTTATTGTACAACAGCTTGTATTGCTCCTGCTACACAGAGTCGGCCAACGACTGCTCTTACTTCTGCAGATGTGATTGTTATGCCATACACTCATACTGAAAACGGGTACATAAAGTTGGTGCACACATATGTAACAGCCCATAGAAGGCGCAGCGTTTAGAATGTGTATATATCAGAGCTCGCAAAATATGCTCAACCAAATTTTTCTGCGCGGTCTGCTCACTCAAAAAAAACGAAAAAAATTAGATGGAATCGCTCATTGTCTGAACAGCAACCCTCTTTTTCGTTTCGTTCGTGTTCTCGCTCTCGGGTTGAGCGTAACACACGAATCGGTCTCTTACTGACCTGACCGCTCGATACCAACAGAACCGTTCGTCGCTCAGCTACTGAGAGTCAGTAAGTGAGCAAAGAGTCCGAAAAAAAGGTCTTTATTTTTGTTGCTGTCTTAGGTATTTCGTCGCAGGCAAAGCATTAAGAGGAAGGGAGAAGAGGATAGGGCGTATTTCTTTTGTTTTGCTTTTTACTCATGCAGACTTGTTGTAAATGTTTACCTAACCACACGCGCAACACACATACATGCTCAGAAGACCGTTTGCCGAGTTTTTACGAAGTAAAGGGTCTCGAGTAAACACATGAGCCAAGCGAGCGAACAAAAACGCTCATCGATTGAGCGAAGAGCAAGCCAAATAAGAACGAAGTTTGAGTGTTTTTTCGCGACAGTTTCGCATCGTGTCAGTGGACGAGTGGTTTTTTTTTTCTGACAACAAGCACTAGAGAGACCAATTATTGCGAGCTCTGGTATATAATCTTGATCTGCATTGAAAGTCGCATCGATATAGGCACTTGCCTACATCGATGCCTGTATATAACCACCAAATATGGTAATTCGACCATACATTAACCACTTCAGATAAAGTATATGAAATTAACGAGCCAGCCCAACATTGGGGAAACCCCAGCACTCCCTTTTTTGGAGTTTTTGTATGAACTACAACCGTCAACCAGTCAAGGCGGCACGTAGGAAAGCGCCCCATTCGGTGTAGTTTAGTGCGCGCCAGTCGCTAGCAAACCGCAACTTCTTCAGGTACCGAATCTTGTCATGTTAAGCTCGAGTGTTCTCTCGGCGTCGTCATCCGGATGAAGAGACCATCCCAGTGCAGCCGCTGGAATTTTATGCGCTGGGCTATGTCATCCTTTTAATGCAGCTCATACAGCTTGTGGTTTATGTCAGGGTCCATGGTTCTGCGCCATACAGCAGGATCGGGGTTATCAGTGTGTTTAAGATTTATATGTTCATACTTCGAAAGAGGGCTCTACTTCTAATTTGCTTGCTGAGCAAAAAGTAACAGTGGTTAGCAAGCGTGATGCATCGTCTTATCTCTAGGCTGACGTTGTTGTTATTGGTTATTGCTGTTCCCAAATAGACAAAGTTTTCAACATCATTGAAGTTGAAATTCTTCATACTCACAGATCGTCCAAGATGCGCGGATGGTCTGCGAATGGATACCAACTACTTCATCTTATCTTCGTTCACCGCTAGGCCGATGACTGTTTCTTAATATCTGAAAACACGCAAGTCTTTTATTGCTATAGTGACAAATTGCAGCCTTCATTGCATTGGAGATAGCTCGAAAAATAAGAATATTTTACCTATTAACAAAGTGAGCAGTTGCTCTCGAAGGAGACCACCTCTATGGGCTGTAAGAAATAATATCGTAAACAAATGAAAACAGTCGACAAAATAATAGCGAAGCGCATATAAAATAAAACACGCAACCTTCTATCGCTTTTGCGCTTTTATGAACTAGTAGCTAGCTGCTCGCATCGCCTAATATTTGTGTGTGTGCATTGATATTTCATGTAAAGCCTGTGTGTGTTTGATTCATTGGGTAAGTGATGATTGATTCAGTGATGATTGTTTAAGATTTTGATAAAATACAGGTTGAGCACATCTGCAAATTGTGCTGCCTTCATTACAAAAAATATGTGTCTATTAATGCACATTTAGATGTGTAGCCGTCCATAAGAAGTCACCATTATACAAATTCATTATAATGAAAAAAATTGTCAAGCAAAATACAAAAAGTGATTGTTATGACAGCTAGCCATAAAAATTGGGATAACATGGTTTTGTGATATATATTCAGCTGAGGAAGTCTTCATACCCGATTTCAAATAAAAACTGAGGAACTAGTTTTGATTCATACAGACAGGTCACAGAAGGGCATGACTTGTTATATTTGTCACATTGAGCTGATCAACCTTATATATATATATATATATATATATATATATATATATATATATATATATATATATATATATATATATATATATATATATATATATATATATATACTTTATGGGCACCCCGATGCTTCCTTTAACTCAAAAAAAAAAAAATATGGTACTACTCACACTATGTGTAAAGCATTCCACATATAAGAACGTAAATTCAGGCAGGAAAATATTGTATGTTCACACTGTACACTCACAAATTTATGGTTCAAACAATGACCCTTCGACAGGCAACAGGGTATCTTGTGGTCGAGCTAACTCGACTGCAGTTTTATTTCTTGTTGCAATTACAATTGAGCACACATGCATTGTTTGGCATTGTTGTTTTCATTGTTGTTTCTGTAGTTGGTCGAACGAAACAAAAGTTTTTCGTTTGTAATTCGAGTCATGTGTGTAACAAAATGCGAATTGGCCAAGAGCACCAGGAACAATAGCAACATCAATAACATCTCTCTTCCAAAAAAAAAAAAAAAAAAAAAAGAAAAGAAATAAGGCTTAGTTGGAGCTTATATTGATGTGTATGTATGTGGAATATATGTATAAATGCTTCTACATATATATGTATGTATGTCGATGGTATTGCTACAGCTCAGTTAAAATCTGCTCGGTATTTTTAATGGGAACAGCAGCAGTCGATGCATATGCTTATAATTATATTTGTTTGTTGGCATTGGTGACTGTGCTGCTCTATACGAGTATGTGTCTGTCAAAGTGTGTGTGTGTGTGTGTGTGTTTTATACATAAACGACAAGTGGTCTGTACTCATTCTGACTGGTGCGCCGCGACCGAAAATCCCAAAAGCTGGCCAAATTTCACTCATCATGCGCAGTGATTTTTGGTATTGCTGATCCTCAAATTTATACTTTTCTTGCACAATATAGAGTGGCGAAAGTCCTTGAAAAATGGTGTGACAAGTATAGGGCGTATTCGGAAACTTTAATACCATTCACACAAAGTTTGAAATTGTGTACTTAGCTGCTAGAAAGAAAAGAACATTTTTTTTTTAAACCTAAGAACCTAAATAGTAATGGTGGGGGGGTTTATGTGAACTACATCTAAAACTGCGTAGGACACGCCCGTTAATATATAACAAAAAGTAAGCACCCTAAGTTCTTTTGCTGTAATTTTTTTTTTTCTAATGAAAAACTTTGGTTCTGCTTGTGAAATTTGTTTATTTAATGCATTAGAATTTATTCCATCAACTTGAGAAAATGATATTGGCCAAGTGGCCGTAGCCAGAGTTGATGACCATACGGGCTCGGGCATTTTCCATCATTCTTGCCAGAACTTCGGGCGACAGGTTCTCGCATTCCTGGCGAATATTCTCCTTAAGGGCTTCAAGAGTCTGAGGCTTGTTGACGTAAACGCGCGACTTCAAAAAACTCCATAAAAAGTACGGTTGATCTGGCCGGCCAGTGCAAATCACCAAAACGACCAGGAAATGCTTCCTTCAGAATATCGGTTGTGGCTCGAGCAGCGTACGCCGTTGCACCGTCCTGTTGGAACCACATGTTCTCCAGTCCCAATTCAACCAATTGAGAAAGAAAAAATTCGGTAATCATGGCTCTGTAGCGCGCGCCGTCCACAGTTGTCGTTTGTCCAGCGGAAACAGCATACCACGCAGTCACTTTGAGCGGATATAATGGCTCTTCGTGGGTGATACACGGATTTTCGGTGCCCCAGAAATGATTATTTTGTTTATTCACGTAACCGATAAGCTGGAAATAAGAAATCTCATCAGATTCAGGATGGCTTGAGCGTAGGTTAGACGCGTTTAGCGGCCAACAGCTAATAGCTGATGCACTGTCTGCGCTTTGTCTGCGCACTGTCTGAACATCGTCTGGTCGATGTTCCGGGCTCCTCTTCGACATCTTGGGCAACAACAGTGATATTCTCAGCAGAACGGCTACTCCGGGGCCGGCCAGCCTTGGGTACATCTCGTGTTGTCCCCGTCTCTTCAACGCGAGTGGCCAAGTTGTCCAGTTGATGTCGGACGGCCAGATTGGCGGAAAAAGTGAACACATTTTTCGAGAAACAGACATTTCCACTACTCCAAAAGTAAAAAACAGCTCTCCATCGCATTCAGTGTCTCCGCTTTCGTGATAAGCATTTCAAAAGAATGGTTTTTAAACAATATAATGCAGAAACACAACACCGCCATATAAAGGGTTCTTAAATTGGTGCATTTAACAAAAAATATTTTCTTTCATATTCTCAAGTTTCGGGATCAAAGATTTTAAGTAAAAGTTTTCCCAAATTTGATAAAATGTTGAAGTTATTCGGCCTTCGGCATTCGTCCTAAAAGCCTACTAAACGTTTTTCAATTGTCGCGATCTCCTGGTGGAAATGCTCACTCAGTCCGAAGCTTGGCAGGGGTTCATGGATTTTTGGGCAACAACAAAACTGAGAACGACTAAAAAGTGATCCAATTTCAAATGCGCACGTGTCATTGAAGCTGCATTTTCGGCATTGTCATTTGGACTATCTTTCACCAAATTTGGGAATAACTCAACAAAAATTCATTGAAAAGTATTGGAAATTATGGGCACACTGATGGGTTTTTCTGGAACTCCGTGGTATAAACAAAAAAAAAAAAAGCCAATGGAACGGCGAATAATAGACTGAAGAATAAACGGAATATATCTATCGCCGATTTTCCATCTAGAGAAAAATATTAATATAGATCAAGAAATAAGTAATTGGCCAAGAAAGAATTAACAATAACGACAGAATGTTAACAATGCAGTCGGTATAGACTTTTTAGACACATGCTAATCGGTTTTGACAGCTGCATCTATACTAGTATAGGGTGTCTCACGAGAAAGTTCACATTTGATTTGCTGATTGCGTGAACGCAACTATTCCGAGGGGCGCGGGGGGTATGTCAATCGGTAGCCTAGCTTTTGGGAATTTAGTCGCTATGGAGCGTTTCTCGGGAGTGGACCGTGCGTTGTGCGTACGTGAGTTTTACATAAAACGGTAATTCAGCGACTGTAGCGCGTAGAAAATTCTGGAGTACACGACATGTTCGTCATTTAAATGACGCGCCAAGCCCTTGACTCATTGGAAAATGGATCGAGAAGTTTGAAGAGACCGCTTCAACGCTGGAAAAATCAAAACCCGGACGCCCGGGCGAGAACGTTCGAAAACGTAGACATTGTTACTCAGTCTGTTCGTGACAACCCGGACCTTTCGATTCGGAAGCGTGCTGTTGCTTTAAACGATCATAGATCATCATTGTTCCGCATTTTACACAAAGATTTAAAGCTGCACCCCTACAAAATTCAGTTGGTGCAAGAATTAATGCCTCAGGATGCTGGGCAGAGGCTTGAATTCATAAACCAGACGATTTCCAGGAGAGGTGAGGTGACATAAATTAGCCTCCACAAAATCCCGATTTAACCCCTATGGACTTTTTCCTGTGGTGTTATGTCAAATCTAAAGTTTACGGCAACAAACCGACTTCCCTGGCACAATTAAAAGAAAATATCCGTCACGAAATGGCAGCCATCACGAAGAATACCTGCCGAGCCGTCATAGGAAATTTTAGTGCTCGATTAAATGAATGCCGTGAACGCAACGGTTTACATTTGGACCATATCATTTTTAAGAAATAAATTCCCAAAGTGTGTATTTTCATATGTAATAAACATTTTTTCAATAAACTATTTACTTTTTTTTATATTTTTTATATTTTATATATATTAACCCGAAAAATGAAAAGACTTTTTCGTGGTAGTCGGACTTGCCAAGTAAGTCGGAGAAAAAACGGTCGAACGAAAAATGCTGCCTTAACGATGAGAGAAAAGTTGTAGAGCTTGATAATGCCTACAAAAAAGTCATCGACAGCATATGTCCAACTTTTATATTTAAGTCAGAAAAACTAGTTTTTTATATTAAACAAATTATGTTGAAATTAATAATAAAATTCATATACGTGTTAATGGGGACGTGGAGGGCATGGGAAGTAGGGAAAGGGGGAAGGGAAGGAAGGGATATAGGAAATGGGCAGGAGGGGTAGAGGAAGGAGAGGTAGGGGAAAGGGCAGCAAGGCGCCGGGTTACTTTTAAAAAGGAAAAGGAGGTAGGGGAATTGGGAAGGGAAGGTAAAGGAAAGGAAAAGGGGTGTGTTGGGAAAGGGGTAGAGGAGGGGCAGCCGAATTAGAATGGGTGGTTGGGTAAGAGATCATAAGGAAGGAGGGATGAAATGTTGTAAATATGCATGTTAATGCGATCGAAGGGGGCAGGGAAAAGGGGTGGTAAAGTAAGGAGTGGTAGGGGAATGGGGGCAGCGTAAGTGGTGGTTGGAGAAGGGGTGGAAGGGACAGAAGAAGAGGGGTAGGATAATTGGAGTTAGTGTAAAGGGGCATTGGGTTGGTGTGTCAGGGAGAAGGTAGGGCGGGGGAGGATTGACATGGGAAGGGAGAGTCAAGGGGAAGGGCAGCAACGCGCTGGCGTAAATTAATTAATAACTCGAGTAAATGACTAGATATTTTAATGAAAATTAAAACTTAATGGTTTTAACGCATTCATCACTCATTCTCCAAGTTCCATTTGTCATAGCAGTTTTTCTATTCCTCTTGAGACACCTCCAAAATATGGTTTTTGAACGCTTCAACTGCTTCTTCGGCGCTCGTAAGCCGTTAACCTCGCAGTTTACCTTTAATAATTGGGAACAAGAAGAAGTCATTGAGTGCCAAATAAGGACTGTACGGAGGATGAGTCATTAATTCGCTGTTTTGACTGCTCAAAAATGCACTTTTTTGACGAGATGTGCGAGAGCTCGCATTGTCATGATGGAGAATGATTCGTCTTTGGCGGTTGGTTTTACGAATTTCTCCGAAGACTTCTGGCAAATAATTGGTCGTGTACCACTCAGAATTGTCCGTCCTACGTTGCTCAAGCGGAACAGTGGCCACATGACCCATTCGGCCGAAGAAACAGGCGATCATGTGCTTCTTCCACGGACAACTTTGGTTGGATTTGGCTAGTCTTGGAATACCCACACGGTCGATTGCTGTTTTGTTTACGGCTCATACTCATATATCCATGATTCGTAACCTGTCACGATTTTATAGCACGATTTTTTTGATGGTGTTGAACTTTTTAATCATTTCCTTACACCGAATGATAAATTATGGGGTATCCAACGAGAGCAAATTGTTTTTACAGCTAAGTGTTCATGCAAAATTGAATGTATTGAAGGGGAACTAATGTGGAAGGATGCTTCTATCTCACGATATGTCACATGACGATCTTGCATTATCAGTTCACGCACTGCATCGATGCTTTTGGGCACAACAACCGATTTTGGACGACCTTCACGGAATTCGTCGGCGATCGAACTACGACGACGAATGAATTCACTATACCAGCGATATACTGTTGTTTTTGATGGTGCTTTATCGCCGTACAAAGAAGTGAGTTCATTGACACATTCTTATTGAGATAATCCACGTCGTTGTGAAAAATAATCCAACGAAAGCCTTCTCTTGAAATTTCCATTTTTTGGACAAATTTCTTTTCTTAACTCACTGTAAACAAAACAAGTAGCAATTGCACATCAAAACTTTGTGAGTACGTTTATGCCACAAAATGTCAAACTCTTATATGGTGTTGCCAGATTTTACCTTTTGACATTAGTGTTGCCAGTTCCCGAAATATAAATTGCAGCCCTCATAAACTCCACCATTACTTATAATTCACAAACAGTTTCTGTAATATTTAATTTAAGAACTGATGTATTGCAGGGTATTCCAGGTATTATTTGTTTTGTTTTTCATTGATTGTTTATTATTTTAGTTATTAAATTTAAGTCCAAGCTAATGACTTTGTTTCTTATAAATTCGTTGTAACAATTTAGCCTTATTTATGCTCTTCACAGAGCTTCAAAATGGCAGTTCCATCGCAACTTCGTTTATGTATTGCAGTTAAGCTTATACTGTTGTTGTTCACTGCAATATAATATTCAAAAACTTGCGAGTGTGCTTGTATAATTCGGCTTACAGTATGATCTACTAGGGTCTGTAGTGTTGTTTCAGCGGAATAGTATGTAAATCTCAATTCCTTTGGATAGCACATAACCTTCGGTGAAGGCATATCTGCATTTCTTTCCATAGCACTACATCGTGTTAGCTTGTATGTATGTTTTGTGTAACCGACATCTATGTATATACAGAGCAAGCGCTTCTTCAGTTGAGTAAGGATTTTGTAACTTCATTTGTGTCGCCAGCGACCTTTTAATTTTTTGGCCGGTTGTCTCATCTGTATTTAACGTTCATACAATTTTTGATACGGTTCGCATCAAATGAACGCGTTAGTAACTAAACTTACCAGTGAAATAAAATCACAAATTTAAGGCATATCGGCAAAATATAATAATATGTACATATGTACGTGCAAAATACGCTTCATTACATATTATATATATATATCTCATACATTTCAACTATTCGGAGTAAGGTGTATCATATGTGCGACAATACATTTTTTTTTTTATTATTATTATTTTAAAATCTATCAATAAGACAATAACTAAGTTAGTTGAAAGTTCAAAATATAACAGAAATAGCTGTACTCCAGTGAGAACAGCTATTATATTCAAAATTCTATAATTAAGAGTTTATTTACAATATATACAAAATTTAATCTCTAAAAGGTAAATCTAACACATGATTTCTTTTAAGTCTTCGAGTTGTATCGCTATTATCTAGTAGGCCTATTGCCAAAACACTTAAAAGATCATGTAGTCTCTCAACATACCTTGTGCTTATTCGACGTATTTCATCTTTAATGTATGGAATATTTAAATCTTTGTGAATTTGGTCATTGGCCACAAACCAGGGGGCGTCAACAATAAGTCTAAGCATTTTGGACTGATATCGTTGAAGAATTTCTATATTTTATTGGCTTGCTGTTCCCCATAATTGGATAGCACAGGCTTTAAAATAGCCTTGTAAAGCCGAACTTTGTTCTCCAAACTAAGCTGCGATTTTCTCCCAAGCAGCCAATACATTTTTTTTTGTTCTTATGTTGAGTTTCTTTGTCTTGCCTTTAATATGACTTTTCCAAGTTACTCTCCGATTTATATCGAGTCCAAGATAATTTGCGGAGTCACTATGAGGAATTTGTGAATTACTTAAAAATACTGACGGACAATCTCCTCTTCTCAGAGCAAATGTGTCATGTTTCGACTTCTCAGTATTAACCTTTATTTCATTTCCATTTCTTAAGCCATCGCTCTATTTCAACTATTTCATTTTGAATATCTTGAGATACTTCTGCCGCAGTGTCTTTAGATGCAATTATAGCTGTATCATCAGCATAAGTGGCTACTTGAACATCACTGACAACAGGAAGATCGGCAGTGAATATTGTGTAAAGGACAGGTGCCCTGTGGGACACCAGCATGGATACTATATAGTTTCGATGTTTTTCCTTCCATTTGAACATAAAAGTGTCGATTGCTTAGATACGATTTCAATAAGAGGAAAAATTTAACAGGAAGCAGCATTTTCATTTTATATAACATGCCTGGATGCCACACTCGGTCAAATGCTTGTTGTATATCAAGAAATACTGCGGCAGAATACAGTTTCTTCTCGAATCCACTTGTAATTATATCCACTATACGATGACATTGCTCTGGAGTCCCATGACCTCTCCTAAACCCAAACTGATGTTCCGGTATTATATTGTATTCATCCAAAATTGGTAACAATCTACTCATAAGTATTCTTTCGAATACTTTGGAGAATGTCACCAGCAAGCTAATAGGACGGTAGGACGAGAGAATATTTTCAGGCTTGTTTGGTTTTGAAATCATTATCACCTCCGCACATTTCCGTTGTGTAGGAAAGTGATCCAGCCTCAAAATCGCATTGTAAATTAGTGGTAAAAATTGAATACTTATTCGGTTCCAGATCAATAAAGAATGTGTTCAATGGATGCTTGGTAATACGACTCCTAACATTGCTTATATTCCTTACGCAATGACCTTACTCTTCAATTTCATTTTTAATTGAGTCCATTGGTGTAGAAAAATGTTGATTTTTAACTACAACTCTAAAAGAACGCTCTTGTTTTAACTGGTAAGTGTGAAACAAAACCTTATCTCTCTTAAGTGTTGTTATAAACTTTCTATAACTATCCACAAATTTAACCATAACGTTTCGTTTTGACCGTTTCGTTGGGACTTATAGGTAAAATCTTCTTTCGAAAGAGTTTTGGTAATATAATTTATCATACCCTTTATGTCGTTAACATTAGCCAGTATTATTGGCGGAGGCTTCGGAGTAGTATTTCGCTCAGTTGATTCCTCTTTGTTTTTTCCTATTTTCGCTTCAGCATTTCCAGTTTCCTCTTTATCCTCCGAGTCTCCACACTGCTATCAAGAATCTCGAGTTCAGCAAAACAATTTGTACTTTTAGATGTACTATGTATTGGGTCTAACAGCTGTTTTTTCTTGGAAAAATTTGGCGAGCTGCAGATTGACCGTTTGTGTTTGTTTGATTTTGTTGTCTCAATTCTTTGCCAATCCATAGCTGCTTCAATACCGCCGCCGCTACTCATGATGCTATTTTTAGCACAGATGCAGCAGGTGCAGGCGAACTGATAACGGAAGTTTGTTTTTATTTATGTTGTTGTTGTTGTTGTTGTTTTCTTTTTTTTTTTTTTTTGCAAAAGAATTAGTAATGTGTAAAGTGTCGTTTGATCGCAATGCAATACGTCTTTACACTTTCACAGTCCGATTGTAACTGACAATATATGCTCGATCAAAGTGCTGGTAAATGGAATTACCAGTTATGCCAAAATGGGTTAATTGATCAGACAAACAAAGACGAAAATTTCCCTGAGAAGCATGATAAAAAAATGACATACTAAAATCCAGAGGCCTAAGTATAAAGAAAATGTACAGTGAACATTTTCATGGAAACAATCGGTGGTCCCTAAACTTTAGACAATAATACAGCAAAACCAAGTAAAACCAAGAGTCCTTTACGTTTTTAAGGAGAATGAAATTTTTATTATTTTTTTTTTTTTTTGTGATACCATGTTTGACAGGAATATTGATTAGGAAAAAAAAAATCATGCATAACTGTAAACATGCAAAAAATTTAAAAAAAATAGCTTTATTTTTGCTCATCAAGGATATTTCAAATATATTTATGTTTGTTGTGTAGGAAAATAATGTGTATGTAATTCAACCAGCAGTCGGTAAAATCTAAAATAAAATAAAATAAAAATCTAAAAAAATATTTTATAAGTATGTAATGGATATAGTGCGCAAATGGTCATTCCATTTTGATGGCTCCATGGACCCATTTTAATTTATAGAATGAGTTGAAGAGCAAGTCAATCTGTCTGATCTGTCAATAGATGTGATATAACGGACCATGCCAGAGCTGCTTCAAGGATGACACCTTGACCTGGTGATCAAACAACAACGCAGATTGACAGGGAAGTAGGAAATTTTCTACCCCTTATATTTTTTTAACAGCTCGAAGATCGCATCCGACAACGGGTGCAAGGACCAGGTGAGCAGTTCAAATCTAACGTCCTCCATATACAAAATTTGATACGGAGAGAGAGTCTATATGAAGAGCAGAATCGAAGTGCAGTTCTATATTAAACACAGAGGTGCGTGCGAACTGTTGTCTATGGCCGGTGACTTAGAGCATCCGAAACGAAACCGCCGGACAGCAATGTCTGGCCAGTAGCACGTATGAAGAGTGTTAGTACAAGCATCAGGGCCGGTGTTATCGTTTACCTATACCTTGTTTATGGCTTCTTATATGAACCATAGATTTGTGTGGGGCTATATTTTTGAGTGGTCCGTTCTGAACATATGCGGAACATTTTACACATTTAGAATTGAAAATTAGAATTGTTTTTACACACATTATCTGAAGATTGAAAAGAAGAGTCGAAATATCCATACTTGAAGTCTCTATCTCGTATAGTCTCCGATATATTTTCGTTTAAGCAGACTGTCGGACGGGCAAACGGACAGGTCTATATCAAGTTGTCATCCGATGCTGATCAAGAATATATATACTTAATGGGATCTACCACTCCTCCTTATGTTCAATGCTTCGTATGACAGATGTAATATCTAATATTGCATAATCTGAAATTTGCGATGCTATATTTATACTCACGAAATTTTCACAGAAAAGTATAATATATCAAAGTTGGCCCAATCTCACAATGTATAGTCCGACATTTTGAAAAAGTTGTATAACAAGTTTCTTAGTTTTTTGTGTACTAAATTGCATGTATCATTAAAATTTTGGTTTGATAAAGGATTCACACAAACAAACAAACAATTTCATTAACTCGTCCTAAAATTTCATAAATTTTGAACGAGTTTACCCATTTTTCTGATCTTGAGCTCGTTGAACTCGCCTCGGTACCAAGAAAAAATTAAAAATAAGTTTGGGGTGATAGGCCTAACCACAAGCTCGAATGCCGATAATAATAGAGTGATGCATGAATTAATTAATTCAAAGTGATTTATGAATATGTATTCATTTACATTCAATTCATGAATGCAGCATATTCTAAAACGTCAACATTTATTTCATCAATGCGTAATGAAGTTCACTTCATTAGCTATCACTATGAATGAATGAATGGAATGTTAATCCAATTCACTATGAATACGCGGATATCGAAACTTTCATTCAAACATTAGAATGTTTTCAAGTTTCGAATTAATTCATTTGGCAGTCGCTTGTGATATCAACACGAACTCTTTATCCAGCCGAAGGCCTTCTGCAGCCGAACTTATGTTCGGATGCTAGCTAGCGTCAGGTAAAATATATATGAAAGGAAAGAGGTAGCTAGTTGCTAACGAAATGAGAGATGCTAAAATGAGAGGCGGCATATAGATATTTTTGCTCACAGAATTGCGTACGTATGAAGAGCCAAGTGTGAGTACTCTATATATTGCAATTATTTTTGCAGGCGTATTCCCGACTAACATATTGTGTTAATGGTTAAATTAGCACCAGTTTGGGAATGAAACTGTTTAAATATCTGCTTGGATTCAATCTTCTTGATATGCCCTTATATATGATTGCATCTGATCTTTTTGACGGATGTAGGCAAATTAAATGCTTCTTTCTGATATTTACTTGTTTTTTTATTGCAAATCCTTTTTAGAGAATTACATCACAACACTTTTTTGCAACTCGTAGCGGTTACTTCCAGTATTGTTTAAGTCCAAAATATTCGTCGTAAATAAATGTTAAATGATCAATGTTTGGAAGGACATTGTGGGTAATATATGTTCTAATGGGTTTTGTGGAATCGGAATATGGTATGGAATATACACATAACTGATGACTATTTTCCGGCTTCTATTCTCAAGATTTTTGTAAGGAACACTTTTTCTGTTACGGAAGCTCATTAATTGGGACTGATTCACTGATTATCTCCGATTGTTTCTTGTATCAGTTCCAGAAAATCCTCTCCAAAAAATGTCACCACAAAGAGGATATTCCAGTAACTCATTGCGATTTCCTGTAGTATTGAATTAGTCATAAAGAATTGTAGTGAAGATATGTCACTTCATGGATTTTTGGAATGGGGACTGTATTATCTCCCATACTCTCGAATGTTTTTTGACATACTCTCTGTCAAAAGTACCGAGAATTGATCATTTAAAAAGCCCTCTTAAAGGGATTGTCAAGAATCTTTTTGTCGCTAAGTTGGCACAACTGTCTTCTATACTGACGCTGAGCTTGAGTGCAATCTGTCGTGTAGTTTGTTTACAGTGATCAATATTGTCAGTCAATGGATAAAAATATTGAGCAAAGAATTTATCTCAAATTTTGCACTGCAATGCATTGAATTGACTTCATCAAAAACACGTGCATATGAGTGGTACAGTGCATTCAAGAGCGGTCAAGATGTGGTGAAAGATTTGCGTTGCTCTGGTCGGCCATCAACGTCTTCAACTGAAGTTAACTGAAGTTAACACACGAATAACAATCAGCAAATTGTTTTCGCCTTCATGCTCTGGGATGTTAAACACGACAGAGACCTTGCGAAAGGGATGGCTACATACATATATACATACAGCAACATTTTTCACATCGATTCGTCTATGTAGGTCTCACTTGACTTTTGTTTATGTTTTTATTAAAATATACATAATCAATAAAGGAAACCACTTTAAAAATGCATGCATTGAGTATATTCACCATTTGCGCATGACATGCCAAAGTAATTGTCTTTGCATTATTCATTATTGGTCTTTTTTCTAGTTTTATTGTACACTAGTACACTTTTTTGTGTAAAGAGTGACCGAATGAAGAAATAATCCAAAACACCATAAAAATATAGATAAATATACTATTTTTGCTGAACTTTTGGTATGAATTAGAATGAATGTGAACTTTGCAAACGCATTCATTCAATTCACATTCATTAGAAGAAGGTGCTCTTTTGTTCAAATTCATTTTTGTGTGAATATATCGTTGCCGTTTTGGCCGCATTCATGCAGGGCTCTAATACAAACCTTACAAACCTGTTCCCCATTTTTGAGGTACTGCATTAAAATTTGTATTTAATTTTTTGTTAATTAATCTATAAACGCTAAATTTGGTGTATATTAAGTCAATCCTAATAAAATATCCCGCATTGCTCTATCCGATATATACCCACATATAAATCTATGGTTTAGATAAAGAACATTGGACAAGGTAGAGGGTATCTCGTTTCTTATTTTCTTTATAGCTGCTCAGTAGACAAATTGAAACTTTGTGTGATTGGTACTAAAGCTTCGGTTTGGTCGAGGTTTACGTTTTTTCTTGCTTTTTTTTATATTTTCAGAAAACCGAAAACTTAGAAATATGATTTCATGCAGTTGATCATTTTTCGCCTAATTAAAAGATTGACTGAACATCTAAATAAATGAATGAGGCAAACAAAGAGTTGCAGTAGATGCAGCTTCCTAATTGGATTGAAATCCAATCTAGTAAGAAATTTTTGGCATGATTAATGCTGAGAAGTGACAAAACGAAATGCGTCTAAAATGAATTGTCAACAGGGAGCTGCACAAAACGACGTGGGAGCGTTGTAGCTAAGGAGTGAGTATGTGGCCGTCTCAGAGTGGGTAGGAATAGTGAGAAGGACATTGGCATTATTCAAAGCTCTTTTCGAGTGCAGCTGTGCTTTTCAATTTGTGTCCGCGTCTGACAATTCGTTCATTCATTTATTCCAATTGGACAGTCATCAGCAGTCAGAATTCAATTCAGCTACCCGCTTTCCCTGTCTCAGCTCATAATGATTGTCCACTTTCGAATCACTCTTGTCACTTAACCGCCGTAGCCGTCAATGCAGCTCACTAAACTGCTAACCAGTTTTTGGCTTCTGCCCAATTAAAACAAATTCGATATACGATTTTCTTGTTGTTACTCTTTGCACTTTTGGACCTCAGTACAAATTTGTTTTGGATTTGTATATCCTGTTTCAATTGGGTAAAAGATTATATACATAATATATACGCTGACATCACCGCAATACAGGAAGTGCGCTGGCTAGGACAAGGCTGCTTAAAAAAAGGACATACGAAGAACCACGAATTAGAATGCGGTTTCGTAGCTAGTAGAAAACTACGCGGTGTGATCTATAGAGTCATATCTGTAGACGAGCGTCTGACCGCGATACGTATCAAGGCTAAATACGTCAACATTAGCCTGATTTGTGGCCACGCCTCGACGGAAGTCTCAGACGATGCGGTGAAAGATGAATTTTACGAGCGCTTCGAACGCCCTTACGCCCTCCTTTCCTTTGATATTTGACCCAACAGTGGGAAAATTTAGCCTTCACGACGCTACCTCCAGCAATAGAAAGATGCTAATCGATTTCGCCGCAGATCCGAACATGGTAAAGACCAGCACCAGATTTCCACATCGAGACACACACAGTGTGATCTGAAAGTATCCTAATTTTAATTTAAATCATAGAACACAATGCGCCATCTATTAAATGTTGCCAGTGTTAGAAAGGTAAATTTTTCTTCTTCCGAAAGCAAAATATGCTCAACCAAATATTTTTATGCTGTCTGCTCAGCGAAAAGACAGAGAAAAATGAACCAGACTCGCTCACTCTTTCAGCAGAACACTTCTTTTTGATTCTTTCGTGTCTTCTGTTTCATGCTTCTCGATAAATAAAACACATGGGAACACTTTCATTCGACTCTCAACTGAGCAACTGAGCATTAGCAACTGAGCAAAACGAGCCAAGTGGAAGCTCTAAGTGTCTTTTTTGTTGTTGTTGCGTTAGGTTGTGGTTGTTGCTTTAAATATTTCATCGCTGGCAAATCGTTGAAGAGGGAGGGAGAAAGGGAGCTAAATTGTGTGCATATGTTAAAATATAAATGTTAACACACATACATGAGCAGAAGACACTTTTGACAAATTTTGAGCAGCAAAGTGTCGCAAGTGAACAAATGCATAAAGTGAGCGACTAAAAACTATCTTTGATTGAAGCAAGACCGTTTGAAAAAGAAACAGAGTTGAAATGTCTCCTCGCAACTGATTTTTTTTCTGACTGCCTGGAAAAAAATAGCACTTGTTGCGAGCTCTGATCGTTTGACAAGTTACAAAATGACACACGTTTTAATAATTGCACTTTTTGTATTAATGTCGTAGAAATAAAAGAGCAAATATTAAATTTTGTTTTAAACTCGGAACAAAATTTGCTGAGACTTAGGAATTGTTAAAAAATGATTATGATGATGATTGTATGAGTCGTACTCAAGTTAACATGTGGTTTACACTATTTCAAAACGGTCGTGATGATTTAAATGGTGAGCCAAGAGAAGGACGACCCGAAGCATCTAATCGTGCTGAGTTAGTGGAAAAACTGGCAATTATTTAGAAAACACCCATACGGCCGATTTTTTTTTTTTGTATAAAGGACGTTATTCACTATATACTCGTATGTTGGGCGCGGAAACAACTCCTTAAAAAGATATTGAGAAAAAACGAATAATAAATCATAATTGATATTTTGGCTTTGAGGCTTACGATTTGAATACATTTTCGTTTGTTTACATTTTTCCGTGATCGAAAATCATTGTAGAACCCGCCTCCCCCTATCCTGTGCACACACACATACACATACACGCACGCGCACCTACTCTCTTGCTTACACATTAGTTTCTCGATACTATTTTCATGCAGAACGGAACTTTGTATATTGGGATGTGGTTAATTTAAAAAGAAAACGCAATTTGTAGCATAATTTTTAATTTTATTAATATTTAAGATCATCATCATGATCATTGCGTTCACGGCATTCATTTAATCGAGCACTAAAATTTCCTATGGCGGCTCAGCAGGTATTCTCCGTGATGGCTGCCATTTCGTGAATTTCCTTTTAATTGTGCCAGTGAAGTCGTAAACTTTAGATTTGACGTAACCCCACAGGAAAAAGTCCATAGGGGATAAATTGGGACTTCGTGGAAGCCAATTTGTGTCACCTCTCCTGGAGATCAATTTGCCAGGAAAAATTTCATCCTGAGGCTTTAATTCTTGCACCAACTGAATTTTGTAGGGGTGCAGCTTTAAATCTTTGTGTCAAATGCGGAACAATGATGTTCTATGCACGTTTAAAGCAACAGCACGCTTCCGAATCGAAAGGTCCGGGTTGTCACGAACAGACTGAGTAACAATGTCTACGTTTTCGAACGTTCTCGCCCGGGCGTCCGGGTTTTGATTTTTCCAGCGTTGAAGCGGTCTCTTCAAACTTCTCGATCCATTTTCCAATGAGTCAAGGGCTTGACGCGTCATTTAAATGACGAACATGTCGAATACTGCAGAATTTTCTACGCGCTACAGTCGCTGAATTACCGTTTTTGTAAAACGCACGGTCCACTCCCGAGAAACGCTCCATAGCGAGTATATTCCCAAAAGCTAGGCTACCGATTGACATACACATTTATTTTCTCACTCTGAAGAGAGAACAATAATGTACTCCATCATGCGTTTCAAAAAGTTGCACGATGAATCATCACTCCGCCTGAAACATCTGTTGGTATCAAATGGGTCGAAGAGGTTCTTTCCTACTCTGACGACGTTTTCTTTGTGTGATGAAGACGAACGATCGTTACTGGGATACCAAGGCCAGATAATGCGTTGCAGAACTTTATTTTTTTTTTTTTAGTTTGTTTATTGTCCAACAATTGTGCATATATTTACCACGAACCAGTAATATCTTATATTTTTCACATTTAATTTGTTTTGATATAAAAACGGTTTTTTCTGTTAGCTCTATTCCTGCTTGTCTTAATTGCCGAGTTGGAGCCTCAATAAAGCATAAGTGAATACATGTTTGCCACTTCATATAATAGTAGTTGGTTTTATAACAAGTAAAAATAAATTTTGATATTCCCGACGCTTGTAAAACTCATCTTCTTTTCCGTCGGGGCGTATGGACAGAATAGGCAAATGTTGAACAGAACACAGCACATCAACTACTACTTACTACTTAAACACGAGACTGCGAATTTGTAGTACTACAA
Source organism: Leucophenga montana (assembly GCA_035044765.1). Classification (NCBI taxonomy): domain Eukaryota; kingdom Metazoa; phylum Arthropoda; class Insecta; order Diptera; family Drosophilidae; genus Leucophenga; species Leucophenga montana. Next base: position 221,513 of record JAWNNQ010001215.1, read on the forward strand.
TTCGGCCATCCTGCCCAGGGTAGCATCTGATTACTTATTAGTTTTTCTATAGAGTGAGACAACACTGTGCTAGTCCACAAAATGAACAACTTGATTACCAGGGAAAATAGTAAAACAATTTGTCTGTTTAGGTAATGTTTTTAGATGAGACATTTTACTAATTAAAATGGTACATTGTAAGAACTCTGATTATTAGTATAGGGTAGTAGACAATGCGACTATACGAGTACTATGTTTATTGTGCCCCTACTGTAGTATAATACCTACAATACTTTATTCAGTCAAGAGCTTCGGATGTTTCTTCCTGTCAGCTGGTACCGTCCTAGACGTTCTAGTAGCCAAGGCAAGGTAGTCTTCCAACATATTTTCCGACGACCTCTTGTCTTCTCGAAAATATATGCAAATGCAAACATTCGATCAGATACTTGATCTGTTTATAAAACTTTCGTGCTTCATTTCAATCACATAGCATCTCAACACCCTCAAGCCTTTCGTGTTCCATTTTTTTGTGCGTGAGAAGGTGTTTCTCCCCTTTCGATTTTCGCGATATCGCTCTCGAACTGTTCACGTTTCTCCCGACCGCAGAGTTCTTTTGTAAGTGATGTATTTCTCTGCAGTAGCTTGGCGGCACTCCTCATCATACCAAAAGTTCGTTACAAGTCTGGCCAATGACCTTCTTGGCAGTCGTATCCATTGAGTAAGAGATATGTAAGAGATAGTTGGACAAGTTTTTTGATAAATTTCAGTGCCTTGACACCTCACTTTATCTCTCGTCTCTTTCCTGAAACGATTGAGGAGAACATTAAATCTTACATAAACAGTAGTCTTAAATGTACTTATAACATATCTGTATCTTAATTTAACTTCTCGTACTCGCGTTCCATATCATCTTTTAAAGTTATTGTTCCCTGTGTCCATCTTCGACACAATTCTTTCCCAAAATTTTTATTGTGCATGAGTATGTCTATAAAAATAAACGTTCTCCTGTTCAAAATGCTGTTCAATTGCCCTCTGTTTCACTTTCGGTGTCAAAAAAATTATGAATGCTTCTTTCCTAATCCATTATCAAAATGTGAAAGGGTTAAGAACAAAGCTTACTAATGTTTATTTAAATAGGTTTTTATTTACTTCTGATATTATTGTCTTTACTGAAACTTGCCTTTAACCACATATTCTCAACACGGAACTATTTAGTGATTATTTTGTTTCTTTTAGAAAAGAGGTGGTGTTCTAATATCAGTCAAATCATCTCTACTTACTGAAGAAATTAGTATTTTCAATCAGGACATTGAATTTGTATATGAGCTAAAACTTATTTTCATGTCTTCAGTATATACATTACTTGCTTAATACAAGTTATAAACAATAGAGTTTGTATTCGGAAGATATTTTTTATATAATATATTTAATAGAAACGCTCCGATACCTTTTGAGAGACAGGCGTGCCTCTAAATTCGGACGCTTGGTTCAAAGAAAACTTCCGAGTTGAAATGCGCACTTTTCAGAAGTACCTGGGCTGACGAAGCAAGACACGTCGTTTCGAGTAGCTATCCCTTTAGAAAGCTGATCGCCGTCGCCCTTTACACGCTTGGCTCATCAGCGGAATATCGCACAATTGGAATGCTGTTTCGAATTTTAAAACCGATGAAGTGCAAAATATTGCATGAATTCTCCAATGAAGTCATCGCCCAAATGGCTTCTGAATTTTTGCCACCAGATTTCATAACAGATGAGAAAGTAAAAGAGTGTGTGAAGGGGTTTGAGAAGCTTGGATTTCCTCAGTGTTATGGAAACGAAATTTTAGATTTTTGCTATTTTTTAAGGACTAGAGAACAATATATCGAAGACATCAAACATAATTGCCTGCTGTACTCGTAGTATACATCATAATTTTCTAAATGAAAAAAAATTTTGGTATGAATGGAAAGTGGGAAAAAGATGCAGTGGAAGAAAGGCAGCAGGCCGAACACACTACTTCGCTTGGAAATCATGATATAATGATATAATCCACGTCGAAAGTTGTGAAAAAAAATCCAACGAAAGCCTTCTCTTGAAATTTCCATTTTTTGGACAAATTACTTTTCTTAACTCACTGTAAACAAAACAAGTAGCAATTGTACATCAAAACTTTGTGAGTACGTTTATGCCAAAAAATTTCAAACTTTATTAAGGTGTTGCCAGAATTTAGCTTTTGACATTAGTGTTGCCAGTTCCCGAAATATAAATAGCAGCCCTCGTACAATGTAAAACATGCAATATGCTCTTACGCGCTCATCAAACTAAATCATTAACAAAGTCAAAAATTTTGCACTTCACAGCTGCTTATCAAATGTTATTCGTAATATTTCCTCGTATGCCGAAGGCGAGAGAAAACATTTCGTATGCTATGTGGTTTCTATTGTTGTCAAGCAACAAAAAAACGTATTGCAAAAACTTAATTCTAAAAAGAAGGATATTAAAAAAAATCAAAAAATTTGGTGTATCATTTTCTTTCTTAACAAAAATACTAAATACTAAATAATATGTATATATGTTCTTTTTAAAAAAAAAAAATAAAAAATTTAAGCCCGATTTAGTATATTTTGCTCCAAAGCGTTGCATACAAAGCTATACAAGCAATTTTATATAAAGAATATAGTTTATGTGGCGTAATCCGCATAGCTGCGCTCTTGTTTGTTTCTTCGGTTTATTTGCTCTCAGTTTGCAAAATAGAGAAACAAATAATTACTATATACTATGTCGCGCTCTTACGTTCTAAGCATTGATTTAACAGATCGAGTGGGAAAACGGTATCTAATGTTGTAAGAGAGGGAGAGCACAAAATCATTTTACATTTGCAAACACATGTATGGTGGTCCATGAGACTGTCATTATGTGGTAAGTTTTGTGTTCATTACACTAAAATGTGCTGCTATGCTGGTACGTAAAACATTCAAATAAATTGATTGTCTATGTGTGTGTATGTTGTTTGACAGCGAAAAACGCAAATTGTTATGGAAATAAAAATAATGTTTTGTTTTTATAAAATAGCCTGTAATAATCTCTGAAAACACCATCTATCTGTCAATGAAAGTCCCGTCGCGGTTTTGGCTACGTGCAAGTATTCATATGAGCTTAAGTAAAAGCTTTTACCTATATCAAAATCACAAAAAGGCATTCCAATTTTATAAATGTGGTATGTATGTATATATGTATATCGAGTATAAATTTTGCAATTATATAGTGCAAAATTAATTTAAATAAATAGTTGAACAGTTTACTTTCGTAAAAATGAACGTTGCCAATGGATGGGTTAATCGTTTAATGTTCTTAACCGTTCAGCTATACTCATATCTGCGGGTATTCATGCAGAGACAAAAACTGGTAAAAAGTGTACCACACCACACAACCGATTGAGAACGGAAGCACAAGTATAAATCGAATCGAAGCAGATTGGTTATCATTACTTCCACATAATTTAATTTCTACTGCTGCAAAGAATTTGCATTTCAATGGACAAAAAAAAGAAACAAAAAGAAAAGAAAAGGACGCCACAGAAAAATGAAGTGCAGAGTTCCAAGCCAAGTTTGAAATGTGCACAAACTAAACTGAGAAGAGAAATCGTATATCGAACGCTTTGACAATATATTTTCTTTGTTTGTTTGTCCTCACGATAGAGATTTGAGTATGGTTGAGTACGGGGATGGCGCAAAAGGATGCTGAAGGGATGAAAGTAAAGTAAAAAAAATAGAATAGACTACCATTCAACATCATTATTCATTACAATCATAACTGGTATGGGGCGTAGTGCTCCGGGCTTGGACGAGTGACTTTTTTGGCATTCAAGTGACATTTCCTGTTGCAAATAACTGTACACAGAAAGAGGAAGAAGGCGATGAGAAAAGCAGAGAGCGAGATAAAATAAATAAACACAAAAGATACAAAACAAGACAGAATGCTGCAGTCGTGAATTTACGACTACGAAATACCCTACCGCATTCGTACTCTAAAAATTAATTTTTGAATTTTATTGAAATTTTTATTGAATTAAAAAAATTTGTTGTTCTTAAACTAAATAAAACACAAATTATAATAATTACTGCATTTCTTCTGGTTTCGTTAATTTTCAAGATATATAACCCCATTCTGGGCGTTATGGGCATGCCATCAAAAAATTACACTTGATCTGCACGCGAACCACAAGAATCTAAAAATGCCAGCTTAGAGGTTCTATCTTTCATAGTTTCCAAGACCACGTTGTTCAAAAACATACAAAGAACGGACGGGCTGGATATAAAAACGATAAATACATATCAAAAATGTACTCTATGTAAAACTAACATAAGGGTTGTCGCGTCCACAGTTCTCAACGTACTGACCTCGAACCAATCTCGTTGCAAAGGGGATAAGTCAGGCTACACTGCAGTGTTGCCAACATGACGAAAATAAAATTTTATTGCAGTTTAATAGAGTATCAAGATTGAGCCGCAATGCCCACTTTTCTGTATGAAAAATTTCTTTCTTAAAGTCAATATTAGGTTGAAATGCGATGTGATGCCTTTCTATGCCTCCTAATATATATAAACTAATGGGCGTGTCCCGCACTTTTTTCTGGCGTAGGCTCTATACAAACCGGCCGCCCATTTTTATATTTTACAAGACGATTTGGAATTTCGAGTGAATGGTATTAGAGCTTCGGTTCAACCGAAGTTAACATTTTTTCTTGTTTTTGATTGCAAATTAGAAAAATAAAGTTATCACTTTAAAATGTTCATTGTCCTAGTGAAAAAATCACTAATAATGTAGAACAAACATTCGATTCACTTCCGAACTATTCCCCCAATCTTTGGAATATTCAGGGGTGCCAACATAGGGTAGATACCACGCAAGAATGTCAAATAATTTTTCTAGATTATTATTCAGAGTTTAAAGTGTGATATTCAATTAAATGCAAATCTATTGCATTTATGTGGTTTTTTTTAAGTTTTCATCTCGTTGAAAGGAGTGTATCAGTATCAATAATCAAGTCTTAATTAACTCTTCTCATTCAGCTGATCAAGAATATATATACCAAGATGGCTCTTTCAAAGCGTTAAAAACTTTCAACAGTGCGCTACATTAAGAGATTTTTTGCACAACTTTTAACCTTTTCGAATTCGAACCATTTAATATTGTTTTGAAGTCATGTATCCTTTCATTTTCATTCATCGAATACCTCTAACTACACATAACTACATATGTAAGTATGTATGTCAAATGTGACTGCTATGAGTTTGACAAATATGTAATAACTAGCTGTACCCTGCCACGCCTCGCTGCGGCGCATTGTCCCCTTGCACCTCTTCGCCAAGCACCCTTTAAAAAAGTATGGAAATCAATTTTTAAACGAAGTCGTTGAGACGCAACCGTTAGCAATAGTCCACTCGCGCGTTCTGAGCCCCACGCGACATTCAACCTTTGTGATATTAAGTCGTTGGTGGGAGAAGTGTTTGGCACGGTGTGAATTGAATTTTTTGAAACGTAAAGTATAACGAAAAAGAGACAATTGTAAATGTATGCTGCGAGAGAAAGAGATAAAACGCGTTTCTATATAGTTTCCCTATCCTTTGTCTCCTATTTGTGCTATGGTTCGTACGTCCACACTACTCTATCGTCATATACGATCTTTTTGTTGTTGTCGTTGTTGTTGTAACAGCTTCGTGTGAGCTGATACAGCCACTTGGGCTAGGTTGGACAACCTTTGACTGCACGAATCTTTTAGTGCAGATCGGTCCGGGGCGAAAACCCAGTCGTCCTTGGGAACGGTCTTTTTGTTGTTGTTGTTGCTGTACTCTATCATCGTCATATACGTCATTGTTGTTGTTGTAATGTGTTTGATGCCGGCAACGCCAAATAAGATAGAGAGAATGCAGCTTAGTCAGTAGCAAACGTGCATGGTAGAATATACACATATATATGTATATATAGATTTTTTATATATATATAGATTTATATTAATAAAAATAAATAATGAAATTTATAAAATAAAAGTAGTCTAAGTTACTCCTTATTACATCAGCTATCTGCCAGTGAAAGTCCCGTCAAAATCGGTACAGCCGTTTCAGAGATTAGCCCAATATATCATCTATATAATTCTCTCTAAAAATGTATCGATTTACATACTATATTAAGAAATACTATATCGATAACGATAGTTGCTCCATAATCGAATAGCATTTTCCACGTCGAACTTTCGTTATGGATAGTTCGATAAATATATCCATAATGATATATTTTGAGATAATTGTTACGTTGTCATTTATATATTTTGTTCCATGCATATATATTTTGGTTTTCCTTTGCTATTTAACAATATAAGTATATATTCATAGTGTAGTGGTCCCATTTTCACTTCTGCGTTTTCGATTTCAGTAAATTTTTTCGTTGAGATTACTGTTAACAAGATTCAGAGTAACATGATAAATTTGAGCATAAAAAACGGGAGCACGGCTGTTAAATTGTTTCCAATTCTAAAGTTCCAATTCTTAGAAGTTATAATTTAAGAACATTTTGTAAACTTTTAAACTCTACAGAGCATATTTATAGCTCTCATGTTGAGCTTATTCAACAATTTTGTTCACAAATGCGTCTAGGTTTCGTTGAGTGTTGGGACATGCGGAATGCACCATGCTGAGCCTGGTTCGTACCTTTGATTGCGTTTTTTTGATTGTGTTTGTTTTGATCGGAATTGCACCAAGTAGCCTTGTGTATGTTAAGGTGTGGAAATCTGGTGCTACTGATTACCACGTTTCGACCTGCGGCGCAATCGATTAGACTCTCTCCATTGCTGGAGGTAGCGTCGTGAAGATTAAATTTTCCGACTGTGGGGCCAAAGATTCCTTCCTTTCCAATTTTTGCATTGAAATCGCCATGCACGATTTTTACATCGTGATTGGGGCAGCGCTCATAGAGACGTTCGAGACGCTAGTAAAATTCATCTTTGGCCGCATCGTCTGCGACTTCCGTCGGGCCGTGTTCACAAATCAGGCTAATGTTGAAGTACTTAGCCTTTATACGTATCGCGGCCAGGCGCTCTTCCACAGGTATGAAACTGGTGACAAGTCCTCATAGTTTCCTACTAACCACGAAACTGCATTCAAATTCGTGCTTCTTCACATGGCAACTATAATAGATGTCACAGGATGTCTTTTTTGAGCAGCCCTGTCCTATCCATCTCATTTCCTGTATTGCGGTGATGTCAGCCTTAAATTTGTCGAGGACATCAACCAGCTGGATAGCTGCACCAGCCCTGTGGAGGGACAGGAAATTCCAGGTGCATATGCGTAAATATTGGTCCTTAAATCGTTTGCGGGGTCCTCATCATTAGGGGATTTTATCCGTGAGGGATGCATTTAGTTTGGGGTACAGAATTACTGGCTGACCGTCTGACTGCCTTTGTCAATTTTGCTAAAGAGTGACAAAAGTTCTTCGGCTCCCAGTCTACCAAGTTTACCAAGTACTAATTTCCGAACGAAACTTTATGCCCTATCAGTTTTATATTTGGCAATTGGAGTTATCTTTGCAGTATTTAGTTACGTGGAAATCCTAGTTATTATGGGAAAGTGATTCCTTTCGTGTAAATTAATCAGAATAGATCTTGATTTGATGGGAGTTTGTCTTGATGAGTTTCTATTCTTAGTGGGAACAGAGGGAAGGGAAGTTACTGCGGAGTAACTGTGAGTAGCGGTAGTGGCGGAGAAGGAAGATTATTGTTCGTTTAAAGCTTTGTCTTCTTCACAAAGTGTGAAGTGGTATTATCAGTTTGTCTAAAAGTTTGTAACGCATTAAAGGAGGCACCGTAAATCCCATAAAGTAGCTCGACGAGACGAGTCGATCTAGCCATGTCCGTCTGTATGTTGTTGCGCATTTTTTAAGGACCAATTTTTATGCTATCCAGTTGAAATTTTGCAATTACACTTATTTTTATTGCAGTTTAATAGAGTATCAAGATTGAACCGTCACGCCCACTTTTTTTGGGTAGCCTCCATACAAACCTACTGCCCAGTTTTGACTTTATAGATTCTACCACGCCTCCTTCTGCTTGTTACATTCATTCGCACAACCTTATTGTACGCTTGTCTCTTTGGGTAGAGGCTATACAAATATTCGTAAAGCTTAATAACCTAAATGTGGGTGGTAAGTCTGGTTACCCCTAAAAGTGGGCAGAATACGCCGATAAAACGATACCAAATCAAATTTCAAGTCTTTTTTTCCTGTTTTTAATACAAAATCACAAAAGTGATTGGTGTGTTTATGTAACTAAGGTTGATTCATTTAGACGATATTGGATGATACGAGACCGAATAGACCACATCCAGCCCATAGTGAGGAGAATATTGCGGCTGTAGCGGAGAGTGTGGCTGAAGACCATATCCAATCGATTCAACGCCGTGCGCAGCATCTAGGCCTCTCGTATGGAACAACTTAGCGAATTTTACGCCAGGACCTTGGTTTAAAAGCTTACAAAATCCAACTCGTTCAAGAATAGAAGCCGCCAGTTTTGAATTTACGCTATAATTTCAGTCAATGTGCTCTGCAACAGCTCAATGAAGAGCCGCTGTTTTCGCGGAGAATTTTGTTTAGTTATAAGACACATTTTTGGCTCAATGGATACGTCAATAAACAAAACTGCCTTGTTTGGGCTGATGGGCCACCTGAAAACTACCTTTACATTCACAAAAATGCACAAAAAATGAGGCCGGACAGAATATAACCGTCAATGGCGAACGCTATTAGAGAAAAAATACCTTTATATACCTTTTATGGTCAGCAATAAGATGGTCATTATCGCAGTATGTTGTCAATAAAGCAGAAATGAAGTGGTATCATGATCTAGGATTCAGTTGTGTATATTTGGGAACCAAGAGATCAATCACCCCATGACCTTGCTATGTGTCTTAATATATCCCCTAGGAACTATGTCATCTCCTCCCTCAGTTACACGTGCGAACAACTTATACATATATTTTCATTTCTGTTTTTTATGATCATTCACACATATTATGAAATAGGAAGCTATGAGTTGGTATTAAAGTATGTAGACGTAATAAAGGGCACATCAGTAGACCCAGATAAAATATATAAGTTATTGCATCGAGCACAGAATTGTTTTTTGTTTGTGTTTTGTAAATGCTTGATTTCCAGTGGCTCTCCATCAAAATCGATTACTTAATCAATGGGGCTGATGGCTCAAACTAACGCCTGGTTTAAATGGTAGACAGCAAAGAGTAGAAACTTTTTTTTACGAGCTAAAGTTACTCTCTCGTCTCAAATAAGTTCAAAGCGTATTTGTATTTATTTATTACAAATATATAAAGACTTAATAACTTGCTTAAACATTATAAATATTGTAATACAAATAATCGTAATATTAAATACTTGTCAATTCTAATGCAAAGATATATGGCACTAGGATGTGTTAGAGGCGAACACAACCAGAGCCAGCACCTCCGCGCCAGAATGAGTATTGCATGTGATGAAATCTGATCTCAAGGAAGGCCGCTTCGACGAACGCGGCAGTTTTGGATGTAGACTAGTTCGATCAATAACCGTAATGGAGCCCAGATCGGTGTTGCCAGAGACTTCAGTCCAACGCGCCAATATGGGATGTAGACAACTTCGATCAAGTACCGTAATTATAGCAGCCAAACCGAATTATTTGGTAAAGCTGTTCCGGCTTTACCTTTCTACGAATCGGTGGAAATGAAATTTGGTAGGGTTGTGCATACTATATGAAACAGAATGAATAAATTGTGTTGAAACCAGGGATTAACACCGAAGTGCATTTAGGTTTCGATACGTACCGACACGTGCGTTTCGGTATAAGGTTCTGCAAAGGTTCCAATTAATTTCGGTTTCGGCAGGTGTTCAGTCTTAATAGATTTTCTCATTATCTGGTGAAGTTATCACTTCATATTTCATCATCTGTCTAAACGAAGAGATAAGAAGATTATAATAAAATATGTAGATAGAATAAGCTATCTACGTATTACATTCGGTCCTTTCCGAATGTGTTTAACATGTGTTGACAAACTATGTACAGGCAGATAAGTATGAACTGCCGATAATGTATTTACACACACATATAATTGCATCAAATAAATATAAAATAGTCACATCTAGGACAGATATTTTAGCATTTCAAGATTGAATAGATGCGAAACTAAATACTAATATATCTCTCAAAACTGGTTTAGAAGTGGATACGGCTGTGCAATCATTTACAAACATTATACATGAAGCAGATCTGTTGAGTACTGCACCAGCCAAAAGTTCTATAGCGAATACTGTTTTTATATCAGCTGAGCTTAGGAACCTTATAAATAATACACGAAAGCTTCGTAAAAATTGGCAAACCAGTAGATGTCCAGCAGATAAAACTAGGTACAATACAGCATTATTCCAACTTAAAAAAACGCTTGCACGAAGTAAGAAATGAAGCAACTGCAGAGTTTTTCAAAAGTCTGGATCCTAACACGAAAGACTTTGAATACAGCCTTTGGAGAGCTACCAAATATTTAAAACGACCTGCAAAACGAAATGTTGCTATACGTAACCATAATGGAGAATGGTGTAAAACCGCCAAAGCTAAGGTTGGGGCATTTGCACAACATTTACACTCAACATTTCAACCAAATTCAAATCTTGCGCATGATGATACTGAAATAATAGAGTTTCTGGATGTACCTTGTCAAATGTGCATGCCAATTCGTAGAATTACTGTGTCTGAAATCAAAGAAGAATTCGCAAAACTGAATCAAAAACGGTCACCAGGCTATGATAAAATAGACGGAAGAGTTACGAAAATGCTCTCTCAAAAGTGTATTAAATTTTTAGCACTAATTTACAATGCGATTTTGAGGCTGGATCACTTTCCTACACAATGGAAATGTGCGGAGGTGATAATGATTCCAAAACCAAACAATCCTGAAAATATTCTCTCGTCCTACCGTCCTATTAGTTTGCTGGTGACATTCTCCAAAGTATTCGAAAGAATACTTATGAGTAGGTTGTTACCAATTTTGGATGAATACAATATAATACCGGAACATCAGTTTGGGTTTAGGAGAGGTCATGAGACTTCAGAGCAATGTCATCGTATAGTGGATATAATTACAAGTGGATTCGAGAAGAAACTGTATTCTGCGGCAGTATTTCTTGATATACAACAAGAATTTGACCGAGTGTGGCAAAATGAAAATGCTGCTTCCTGCTCCATTTTTCCTCTTATTGAAATCGTATCTAAGCAATCGGCACTTTTATGTTCAAATGGAAGGAAAAACATCGAAACTATATAGTATCCATGCTGGTGTCCCACAGGGCACCTGTCCTTTACACAATACTCACTGCCGATCTTCCTGTTGTCAGTGATGTTCAAGTAGCCACTTATGCTGATGATACAGCTATAATTGCATCTAAAGACACTGCGGCAGAAGTATCTCAAGATATTCAAAATGAAATAGTCGAAATAGAGCGATGGCTTAAGAAATGGAAAATAAAGGTTAATACTGAGAAGTCGAAACATGTCACATTTGCTCTGAGAAGAGGAGATTGTCCGTCAGTATTTTTAAATAATTCACAAATTCCTCATAGTGACTCCGCAAATTATCTTGGACTCGATATAAATCGGAGAGTAACTTGGAAAAGTCATATTAAAGGCAAAACGAAGAAACTCAACATAAAAACAAAAAAGATGTATTGGCTGCTTGGGAGAAAATCGCAGCTTAGTTTGGAGAACAAAGTTCGGCTTTACAAGGCTATTTTAAAGCCTGTGCTATCCAATTATGGGGAACTGCAAGCCAATCAAATATAGAAATTCTTCAACG
>JAWNNQ010001218.1:0-107734 GCA_035044765.1 Leucophenga montana
AATTCCTCATAGTGACTCCGCAAATTATCTTGGACTCGATATAAATCGGAGAATAACTTGGAAAAGTCATATTAAGACAAAGAAGACAAAGAAACTCAACATAAAAACAAAAAAAAATTGTATTGGCTGCTTGGGAGAAAATCGCAGCTTAGGTTGGACGAACAAAGTTCGGCTTTACAAGGCTATTTTAAAGCCTGTGTGGACATATGCTATCCAATTATGGGGAACTGCAAGCCAATCAAATATTGAAATTCTTCAACGATATCAGTCCAAAACGCTTAGACTTATTGTGGACGCCCCCTGGTTTGTGGCTAATGACCAAATTCACAAAGATTTAAATATTCCATACATTAAAGATGAAATACGTAGAATACGCACAAGGTATGTTGAGAGACTACATGATCATTTAAATGTTTTGGCAATAGGCCTACTAGATAATACCTTGCTTGTTGGTTATGCGATAATGGTTCGCACTTGTGTTGTGCTGGTTTTAACGGGCCTGTTCTTTACGCCATTAATGAACGGAAAGGTCTACGTTGGACTTGTTCTCACTGTAGAACGACGGAGATTAAGATTATCAAATTTATGAATCAGAATATGTCTAGTTTCTCCGAATTTAATCGTTGTTTAAACATCATGAACGACAAGTTTCAGCAACTTGAAAAATCGTTCAATGATTTTAAGTTTCTAAATGCTTCTCCTAAACGTAAAAAAAGAAATTCACCGAAGTAGTTTTTTCACAGAATGAATCTGTAACTCCGAATATTCAAATTATAGCCCATGTAGTATTTTGATCACCTTTCGATGAAAAACCAGAAGATTCTACGGTTTCTGGAGCTCCGTCCATAGTACATTCTGAGAAGACTACCTTGGTGCTAATGGAAATTGACACCAATAAAACAATGCCTGATTTCAATTTGGAAGCGTCAACTAGTGTTTCCTCCAACCCTCTGGTAGTAGTTCAAGACTGCACAGTTGTGCCGCACAATAACTACTTTGCAACTGATTCTGTTGTACGAGTAGAAGCTATGACTAGCATTTCTGCTGGCCCATCTTCTACACAAAATCAAACTTATAAAAAAGCAAATATTCTGACCGTTGTTGCTCCGCGCAAATCTGTGTTTATTTCTCGTCTTGATTCTGATACGACTGAACATAATATTTAATCATATATAAATTCTTATCTTAAATGCTCCAATAACATATCGGTTTCTAAACTTAACTTCTCCTACTCGCGTTCTATTTCCTCTTCTAAGGTAATTTTTGGCCTGTTGGTATTGTTGTGCATGAGTGCGTCTATAAAAGTAAACGCACCCCTGTACAGAATCCTGTTTCAACTTCTGTACCCAAAAACTAAGTTCCACTTCTTTCCTAATTCATTATCAAAATGTGAGAGGGTTAAGAACTAAGCTTAGTAATGTTTATTTTAATAGTTTTTTTTTTTACTGCTGACATAATTGTCTTTAGTGAAACTTGGTTGCAAACACACATACTCAATAGTGAGTTATTTAATGATAATTTTGTTTCACATTTAGAAAAGATCGTGCCAATCGCTCTGGTGGTGGTGTTCTTGTCTGAGGAAATTGGTATTATCTACCAGGACATTGAATTTATATGTACATATACATTACTTGCTCACACATTCCTCTTCAAAAACCACAGAATATCGCTGGAATAGTGAATTCACTCGCGGTCGTAGTTCGGTCGCCGACGAATTCCGTGAAGGTCGTCCAAAATCGGTTGATGCAGTGCGTGAACTGATAATGCAAGATCGTCATGTGACATATCGTGAGATAGAGGCAATAGTTCACTTCAATACATTCGATTTTGCATGAACACTTAGCTGTAAAAAAAATTTGCTCTCGTTGGATACCCCATAATTTATCAATCGCTCAAAAAAGGGCTCGCGTCGATTGGTGTAAGGAAACGATTAAAAAGTTCGACCATGGTGCTTCAAAAGACGTGTATAAAATCGTGACAGGTGACGAATCATGGATATATGCGTATGAGCCGGAAACAAAACAGCAATCGACCGTGTGGGTATTGCAAGACGAGCCAAATCCAATAAAAGTTGTTCGTGGAAGAAGCACAGCGAAGCAAATGATTGCCTATTTCTTCGGCCGAATTGGTCATGTGGCCACTGTTCAGCTTGAGAAATGTAGGACGGTCAATTCTGAGTGGTACACGACCATTTGTTTGCCGGAAGTCTTCGGAGAAATTCGTAAAACCAACCGCCAAAGACGAATCATTCTCCACCATAACAATGCGAGCTCTCACACATCTCGCCAAACAAGTTCATTTTTGAGCAGTAAAAAAATCGAATTAATGACTCATCCTCCGTACAGTCCTGATTTGGCATCCAATGACTTCTTCTTGTTCCCGAGTATCAGAGGTAAACTGCGTGGTCAACGATTTACGAGCGCCGAAGAAGCAGTTGAAGCGTTCGAAAACCATGTTTTGGAGGTGTCTCAAGCGGAATGGAAAAACTGCTATGGCAAATGGGTTGAACGAATGCAAAAGTGTATTGATCATCAAGGGGAATATTTTGTAAATAAATATATAAATAAATTCTGCGGCTTTCCAAAATGGTGAATAGGCCACATACAATTGTCCGTGGAAAAAACACGGATTTTCCAAGTCTAAGCCGCAAAATCTCATTGTTTGACCTTGCGACTTGTTGATCGTTATGGCGAATGCTAAACGTATTGGGAACTGAAATCGTTTAAATTGAATAGGGGAATCTGTTGAAATCATTGGTGTATGTGGGAGTAGAACGTGCTCTCCTTTAAAATTTCTAGTGATATTGATTGCCTCGATGACGTTGCCCATAATGTTTTGAGGTGCGTTTAGGATTCTTAGTAGAACTATTGGCGAAACAATTTTTAAACGCAGTATATGTGGCGGCAGTCCTTGTAAGTCCAATGAATTTAAAAACTCGGATAATTGGCACTTTCATTTTCACCTACCACGGATTTATCAACGGATTTAAAAGAAAGCAAGTCGCTGGGAGGCATGTCCTGGATTTTGATATTGATTACATCGACATTTACATTTTTGGCTGCCAATATTGCTCTTTTGCTTAGTCAATCTTGATTGTTGTAATTGTCATGTAAATTTGGAAAAACATTGGCTATCAAATCGTCTCTCGATGTTGACGCCTGACAATAAAATCAAAGTGCCTCCAAAAAGACTGTCATTTCATTAAAGATCCTTGAGTGGCTTGTAAAGATTGCTTGTGTGTCATGGTACATTCATCCCAAATTAAAATTCAACAGTTTTTACACACTGCAAATTCGTTGGTTTGAATAATTAATGGTAAGTTTTGGTCCGAATGAGCTGTTCGATCGCCATCTAGTAGAGTGGCAGCTATTCCTGATGATGTGATAGCCAACGCTACATTAAGAACGTTTTTCCCGTTCCTCCAGGTGCATCCAAGAAAAAAAAAAACACCTTCTTGAGCATCAGCAGCAAGCATCATGGTATAAAAATTACCTTTTTTTTAACTCAGGTATAATTTTTGGTTCATTTGTTTGTACATACATATGTCTCGATTGTATAAATCACTTGAACTTCGCTGAGGGGCGGGGAACCCCAATTGCAAAAGTGGTTCATTTGTAATCATCATGCAGAGATCCTCCAGTTTCATCAATGCTTCAATGTATATATCTGGTAAGAATTCTATAGTGTGATCTCCTTGTATTGTCCGTACAGCATAAAAAATATAATCGCTCATAGAATTCTTATATTTTTCCCATAGCTCTTTGGGGCTTGTTGGATAGCAGGTAGTGAGTAGAATAGCAAACAAACATCGTACCTGGTGTGCATTTGAAGTCAGAACTGCATCTTACATAGTTAAATCCCAATAATTGCAACGCTCTACATGCATGATGGACGCATGAAATTCTCCGTTAGCAGTGCTGATATTTTCGAATGATGTTGGGCCACGTAAGTTAATCAGGAGTAACCGCAAGTAAAAACATTATCTTTGTCTGGGATGAACTATATAGAGTCTAACTAATGTTTTTGTTGAAAAAATGAGGCTGATTCGCAATTGGTTTACCTCTTTTACGTGCTTCCCATATTTTTTTGGATGCATTCCATCTGAAAAATGTTGGAATTTCTGCATAGAGTAAATTTTTTGCGAAAAGTCGAATTTGAATGTGTTGTTGGCACAATTGGAAGAATTCTGTTAATATGGTTTTTGGTGGCGATGCTGCTCTTTCTTCTGCATTTGCTTCTGTGAAGTAAACTCGTTATATGTTTTAGTCAAGAGTGGACAATATGGAACCATCCATTTGTGGTCGACTTCCATTTCATCAGCCTGGCTTCTTAAGGGTAAAAAGAATGAATGACCATCTTGCTCTGTAGATCGTCTGCGATATAAGGGATAACCATCATTTCCAGTTATAGTATCTCTAAGAAAAGCCTTTGGAAAGCGCTTTGTACACTTTCCGTTATCCATGCAGGATGAATGTGGGTTAATTGTACCATGCATCATATTTGTCTAAACGATGTTAAACAATTCGGGATCTACAGTTTCATCTGGTATTTCTGCACAAATTATGTTGTAAACCACATTTCTGGCATTCAACTGAATACAGCCAACATTGAATTTCTCCAAATATATGATGTTTAACAATCAAATCATTTAAAAACAAAATTGGGTTAGTGTACTATTAAAAAACTTCATGCCGAATCGTTAAAAAATTGGGTTAGATTAATTGGATTAATTGGTTAAACAATTGGTTTAGTACACTGTTTACCAACTTATCACCCTGCACGAACGTGCGTTGCTACGACTCCCTGTTTATCTGTTATATGGGACATGGCCAAGCCTTTTTTTCCCAGAGAGTCTTATTTTTCCAGTGCTCATTTATAGATGTACAAAATCTCATCTATCTAGCGTTCTCGGTGTGCGTAGCTATTTCCGTTTTTATACCATTCACACATACTACAGTCTTATTAATAATCAAAAGAAAAAATCGACTTTTGTTAGTAGCAGCTACCACTTTATAGCCGACACTTAACTCATTTCGTACCAATAAACATTTTTGAGAGCTGCTGCTAAAAAGATTGGGGATTTCATTGTGAATGTACAAAAACTTTTTGGGGTAGCGCCCATACAAACCCACCGCTTATGACTCTTTGTATGAAAAACTTTTTTATTGTAGTCATTATGAATTTATTAATTGATATGGTAGCTTCTAATAGACGGACGTTTCACATATACATATATTAATAGATGGGACCTGCCCACTTTTTGGGGCACCAAACACTAACTTCTTTATTAAGTTATTTCGCACAAACCATCTGGCCGAATATCGACAAATCCATCAATCACAAGGACAGATTTATTAAACAATAACGCAAGCGAAACTCGTTTCAATAAGAAATTCCGATAATTTTTGATCAGAAGGTAGACACTGAAGAGTTTTTTAATTTAACCTATAAAATAATGGAAATAATTAAAATAATACGATGATTTTATTTCCATTACAGCGAAAATTTTGTACAAGCTGCGTATTTCTTAATATGAAATATAATGAATGGATCTCTTTTTCTTCATCTTTTAAACTTCAAATTAGGTACATATAACATGGTACATAACACAACGTGAGCAGTGGTGGATTTTGTGGATTTTCAGCGAGTGTCCATACCTTCAATTATTGCAAATAGCACTTTGCATATTATTGAGCTGCTCATCATGACCGGTATGCCATTGCGTGCAGCAAAAAACCGGCTAGTGGCACCACTGCTGATAATCGAAGTCCATGGATCGTCGACAGAGCGAATGTAAGCCAGTGTACAATCTGTCACTGAAAATACGGCTCCCCAGACAGCAAAATTCATGGCTGTTATTGGTGTGTTAGCCTTAACCGCCGCAAGGCTGTAGGCCAAGCGACGAGCTGTTCCTGATGGAGCATTACGGAAACCTTTAACGGCATGAAAAATACTTCCTACTACTAAGCCCATTTGAAAGGCGCCGCCCATTTCATCTAGCACTCGGTATGGACAAGGCGAACGTGTATATTCATTCATTGCTATGTATTTGCACCAAATCGTTTTGTTTGATATAGTTTTGTTTTTGCACCCGATGATCCGTCACTACAACTTGAATTGTATAATTTTGTGTAGCAGCAATTCTTATGACATTTTTTTGACAGATAATACAAAAGTTACTTTAAGCGTTGCTTAAGTCGAATTAAAATCATGAAGAAGTGAACGAACGAACAAAGTATGGTTAACATTATGAACAACTACGAGAGAGCATCCATAAAGAAAGAAGGAATAAGCACTTTTTCAATGTAACATCAACATCGTCGAAAATTTGGATCGGAACAAGTTCAACTATTTAAAAATTGCGTATCAATACGCTTCGGCGATGCAAACCCTTGCACAAACTAACTGATTTAACAACTTTTTAAAAATTAAAAAAAATCAAAACTTTTATATGGAGTGCAATACGACCTCCAAAATTCTCAGTGTACTATGTGAGTGCAATTTTTACTTCTCTATATTTCGAACAGAAGTAGTATGAATTCATATATCTTAACCTTTCCTGAATATACGTTAAACGCTACATAACATGTCTCAATCATATATAGTGCGTGGATAATGTTTTTCCTTATTAGAATCTTTAGCAATATTTAATGGAATTATCTTAATATAGATGATCTCTCCTATCATATTGAGATATTCGTTGAGAACTTAACCTTACTCAAGCATTGTTAATTTAGCATTAGTTAATATAACTTTTGATGTAACCCTCACATTTTCTCATTTATTGTTGCTTGCTGAGCCAGATAAATTTGATTTAAATTTTATAGCCTGAATGTCTTGTCCAGTCTTCTTTTTTATACCATTCACACATAGTGTGAAATGGTATTATCAGTCTGTCTGAAAGTTTGTAACGCATTAAAGGAGCCATATAGTAGACCCCATAAAGTATATATATATTCTTGATCAGTTCGACGAGACGAATCGATCTAGCCATGTCCGTCTGTCTGTCTGTCTGTCCGTCTGTATGTTGTTGCGCAGTTTTTGGGGACCAATTTGTATGCTATCCAGTTGAAATTTTGCACGTATACTTATTTTTATTGTAGTTTAATAGAGTATCAAGATTGACCTGCCACGCCCACTATTTGGTGTAGCTCCCATACAAACCTACTGCTTAGTTTTGACTTTTTGTAAGAAAACTTCTTTATTAAAGTCAATATTAGGTTGAAATACGATATGGTGCCTTTTAAGAGGCAGTTGCTAAACATACATAGACAATTGGGCGTGGCCCGCCCACTTTTTGAGGTAGCCCCCATACAACCCCACCGTGCAATTTTGTGTTTTTTTATGAAAAAATCCTTCATTTAGATCAATATTAGCTTGCAATTTGATTTTGTGGATTTTAATGGACAACCGCTTCATATATATATATATATATATATATATATATATATACAAAGGGGCGTGTCCCGCCCACTTTTTGAGGTAGTTCCATACAAACCCACCGTGCAATTTTGTGTTTTTTATGAAAAAATCCTTCATATAGATCAATATTAGCTTGAAATTTGATTTTGTGGATTTTAATGGAAAACCGCTTCATATACATATACAAAGGGGCGTGTCCCGCCCACTTTTTGAGGTAGTCCCATATAAGCCAACAGTTCACTTTTATGCATTTGTATGGAAAACGTCAATATCAACTTGAAACTCATTATGGCGGCATCTTACACATCTACTACATCGCTTCATACACATCTACTAGTGAGCGTGTACCACCCCCTATTTAAACCGCCACTTTTATGTATAACAATACAATGTAAAATTTCGTGTGAATGGTATTAGAGCTTCGGTTCAACCGAAGTTAATGTTTTTTCTTGTTTTTTTTTATTTCTCTCGTTGGTAACGAGACTTTTGTGGCACACTTAAAAAGTCGGTACAAGTATGTACTTTTTTGTAACTGCTGGTTTGTCTGTCTGTATGCATGCAATCATTTATATTCTGTTTCCTTTTTGATGTGTCAGCACATGCTGTTCATTTAAAGCGAAATAAACCATTCATATTTGTAATCAACGATGTGCGGCAGAATAAATATTTGAACGTGTTTGAGAGGCAAATCAAATAAAACTGTCGCATTCTGTTTGCATAATAAAAACCAAGAAAATGCTGTATTAACAGATGAAAAACCAAAATCAGAAGTCATATCCACATTTATGCGAGCACTTAAAATAATTCATATTAAATTGGAGATGAGCAAATGACGGTAATGTTCAAAAAGTTTTACTAGACTTATAAACAAAAGACGTGAAGGAAAATAACATCTTTATAGTGCCATACCAAAGAATGACACTGAACAGCTTAACATCATCAAATACTCTTCACAAGCAGTTAAGAATATCAACATTTTAAAACGGAACTAGGAAATATTTCGTTTAGTTGTTGTAGTGCGAATTATTTAAAAATATTGTCGTCTAACTGTGTGGTAAAACTATTACGTGTTCCCAAAGACCTCGTAAGAAAAAAAATTTGAGAAGAGTCTAGGGGCTTAACTTGTAAGGCAAAATCTAGAATATGTGAAAACCATTTTGAGGCAGGCGATCCATAAAGGCATAATTACAAAATTGAAAACATTTTTACCAATAGGCCAAATCGAGACTAATTGGAGCAGGTTTTTTTGGCACAATAAGAAACAAAGGACGGTTGCATGATCACCTTAGCCCATTACAGTTTAAGCATAGCATATGCAAGTACATATTGGGTAATTCTGAAGTTCCTATACATAGACATGTAGATTTTAAACCAATTAATAAAGAAAACCTCATTTCATCTAGTATAATAAATTTATGTTTGTGATGCACACGTGTTTAAAATAGCCTAATTACGGTGGAAAATATACGTCCAGTGTATTTTTTTCTACCCATACAGTCTCATTAAAATAATTTGTGTGCTTTCACATTTAGCTAAAACTACTCAAGTAAGGTTTACTCTTTAAAAAAAAAAAAAAAAAATGATGATTGCAGACCCGATATAAAATATAGACATGAGGATTCACGGTCCACGTGGTGCTGCAGTGGGTCTGAAGTTGCTCCTCTTAAGAATTGCGTGAAAAATGGCTTTTTAATCCATCGATTGAAGTTGGCACAAGCGTCCTTAATTTGATGACATTCGTCAATATAATTACGTTGGCTTAAGTGTGTCTATCATTGAAAAGAGTTTTGCTGTGTAAACTTTTTTGTACTATTTAAGTTTTGCACTAATGAAGTTGAATTCCAAGTCTCTATGAAACTATGGTGGGAAACCTGATTAAAATCTCTTTAATAGAATTAATTGCTATCATTGAGCTCATGAGTAACCATCCATGTATTAAGAGATCACTCTCATGGAAATTTTATTCGAATCTTCGAATTAAGTATTATATACAAAATATTTTTGGCATATACTATATTTTTATTTTTTAAAATGTTTGTCCTTGACAATTACCAATGGACATTGTAAATTAGAATGGGAATTAAACAACGTGATTGACAGATCTGTAGGATCTATTTTAATTGGTTATAGGGGAAAATTGTAATTTTCACATATAATCCCAAACCTGAAGTGTAAAATATTTCGTAAATATAATAGTTAACTTTACGTCTTGATAATTATGTGAAGCTTCCGACCATATGAAGCCATCTTGTCAAATGTTAAGTTGACTGCATAACAAAAAAATTGGTGCTCAAAAACTACACAACAAAAATCCAGACAGACGGACATAGGTAGATCGTTTGTTCGTCGAGTTGATGAAATATATATGTATATACTTTATGGGGTGTCTTCTTTAATGCGTTACAAACTTTCAGAAAAACTGATAATACCATTTCACACTAAGTGTGAATGGTATAAATATCAAAATCGCGGCAATGGATTTGGTTTTCTCCATAAATTGCAGAAATATTTCTATTTCATCTTGGAGGGATTCCTATTGTAATTTTGTAGTATGTACTATTATGGAAACATTTAATTTGTTTCTTGTTAAGTGAAACAGAATTGCCAACTTTGGTTGCATATTTTATCGCAAATACCATAAAACTCATGTGTATATTAATTTATTAGTTAAATAAATATATTTGTCCTTAATTTGTGCACATAAAAATACACAACATATAATTTTAATACTTAAATAAATTTTCGAAAATAAATTTTATTAAATGCAAACAGGTTGGCATTGCTGGCACAATTTCGATTTCAATTTAGATATGGCCATGAATCGTTTTGTTTACAGCCTTCATTTAAATAAACGTTTTTTTAATTAATTTTTGACGTGATAACGTCTATTAAATCGTTGAACGCCGCCAAATACGAAAGATCCATGCCCATCACATTCCGCCTGAACAAGCGGCCAAATTGTTCGGCTTGTGAAGCATTGGCTCGTGAAAGCCATAGTTACGTGTGTGTGTGTGTGTGTTTGCGTATTAGTGTTATCTAGTGAGCGGTGGGGTGCGGCGCTGTGTATGTTGATCTTTGTATATGCATAATAAGCACATGGTAGAATATACACATACATATGTACATACATATATGAAAATAACTGTGTACCCTGCACGCTGTACCCTGCCCCTCGAATGTATGTAACAGGCAGAATAAATATGTATATATTACAATATATTATATATGTATTAATATATACATATATAATATTATGTATATATTGTATATAACTACTGTATATATACAACTAAGCTGCAGTCTCTCGCTCTTGTTTGGCGTTGCCGGCATCAAACACAATAACAACAACAGCTACAGCCACAGCAGCCACAAGTACAACAACAACAACAACAACAACAACAACAACAACAACAAGATCGTATATGACGAGAGTGTGTGGACGTACGAACTATAGCACAAAGAGGAGACAAAGGATAGGGAAACTATATAGAAACGCGTTTTATCTCTTTCTCTCGCAGCATACATTTATAGTACTATTGACAGGGGGAAAGACTGGAAGGGAAAGGAGGGACAAGGGGAAGGGCAGAACGACGACTGCCAGGGTACAGCTAGGTAGACATCAACAGGCACGAAGTCAAAACGCACAAGCGAAATAATAGAATCAATACGAAGCACGAAGGCAGCAGCTCATTTGAACCTAGTCTATTGTAATCAGTGTGCATCAATGTTTTCTTGTGACGTTATCACGTAAAATTATCGTCCGTCAACCGATGTTATAGACAACCATTTTCTATACCATTCACACATAGTGTGAAGTGGTATTATCAGTTTGTCTGAAAGTTTGTAACGCATTAAAGGAGCCATCGTAGACCCCATAAAGTATATATATTCTTGATCAGCTCGACGAGACGAATCGGTCTAGCTATGTCCGTCTGTCTGTCTGCCTGTCTGTCCGTCTGCCTGTCCGTCTGTCTGTCCGTCTGTATGTCTGTCTGTCCGTCTGTATGTTTTGGGGACCAATTTTTATGCTATCCTAATTTTTCACATATACTTCTTTTTGTTGTAGTTTAATATAGTATCAAGATTGACCTGCCACGCCGACTATTTGGGGTAGCTCCCATACAAACCTACTGCCCATTTTTGACTTTTTGTAAGAAAACTTCTTTATTAAAGTTAATATTAGATTGAAATGCAATGTGGTGCCTTTTTATGGTCAGCCGCTTAACATACATAGACTAACGGGCGTGGCCCGCCCACTATTTGGGGTAGCTCCCATACAAACCTATGGTCCACTTTTGGCTTTTTGTAAGAAAAACTTTTTTTTATTAAAGTCAGTATTAGGTTGAAATGCGATATGGTGCCTTTTAAGAGACAGCCGCTAAACATACTTAGACAATTGGGCTTGGCCCGCCCACTTTTTGAGGTAGCCCCCATACAAACCCACCGTGCAATTTTGTGTTTTTTATGAAAAAATCATTCATTTAGATCAATATTAGCTTGAAATATGATTTTGTGGATTTTAATGGACAACCGCTTCATATACATATACAAAGGGGCGTGTCCTGCCCACTTTTTGAGGTAATCCCATATAAACCAACAGTTCACTTTTATGCATTTGTATGGAAAACGTCAATATCAACTTGAAATTCGATATGGCTGCATCTTACACATCTACTACATCGCTTCATACACATCTACTAGTGAGCGTGTACCACCCCCTATTTAAACCGCCACTTTTATGTATAACAATACAATGTAAAATTTCGTGTGAATGGTATTAGAGCTTCGGTTCAACCGAAGTTAACGTTTTTTCTTGTTTCTTTTTATTAATTAAAAAGCAATGAAAACTTGAATTATTTACAAATTTACACATGACAAACTGTTTTCGAAATGCTTTTGATCGAAACACTATAGAACAGTGAAGAGCACACTAATAGCCGTGCGACACGCGAATAATATGACCATATGTTTTCTCCTTCATTTTTTTTTTTGGGGATTTTAAAAACGACAGAGTGTGCGAAAGTGAAAGCTATATACTATACATACAGCAATATTTTTCACGAGTCACACTTGACCTATGCACTGAGATAATTGATTGATGCTTAATACAAATAGTGCCTTGTTAGCATGTAAGCTTGAAATCTACATTTTTAAAATTGTATGTAAATTGTTACGAAAATAATGTGATCCATTAATGAAGTGAAATTATTTAAGAAACAATACAAAAATTAGTGATTCACAAGGAATTTATTCCAGAAGGTCAAACTGTCAATGGTCGTTCGTGGTCGAGAGTTCTACGTGTTAGGCCCGAATATTTCAAAGGAAAGCACTGTTTTTATTGCATGATAATGCACCATCTCACAAGACCAAAAAAGTCAATGAATTTTTGATGAAAAAAAAAAAAAACAGATATGTCTCATCGACCACGATTATTTTCTTTTCTAAATGAAAACTGCAATGAAAAGAGCTTTTTACGATGACAATCCAGCCATACAGGCAGCCGTGGTTAGTTGAGCGTTCCAAACATTGTATTGTATTTAGTTAAATGGATCGTATTTTGAATAAATATTAGCTTTGAAACATATTACCATGCTTGTTTTATTTTGTAACTGAAAAGTTCGGATATTTTTAGATCACGCCGTGTATTACAGTATTTAAATTTCTCAGTGCCTCGTAGAAGTACTAGGAAGTACCCTTTGCTCTACCTAAATACATTTACTACAAATTATACAAGCAATGATTCTTTTCGAGTTCTTTGCTCTATATACAATAATAAATTTTACAGTTTTAATTCAATCTCTCCAGATGATTTGCGGATTGCGTGAACGCAACTATTCCGTGGGGCGCGGGGGGTATGTCAATCGGTAGCCTAGCTTTTGGGAATTTAGTCGCTATGAAGCGTTTCTCGGGAGAGGACCGTACGTTGTGTGTACGTAAGTTTTACAAAAACGGTAATTCAGCGACTGTAGCGCGTAGAAAATTCTGCAGTATTCGACATGTTCGTCATTTAAATGATGAGCCAAGCCCTCGATTCATTTGAAAATGGGTCGAGTAGTTTGAAGAGACCGGTTCAAGGCTGTAAAAATCAAAATCCGGACGTCCAAGGTCTTCGAGAACGTTCGAAAACGTAGACAGTGTTACTCAGTCTGCTCGTGACAACCCGAACCTTTCGATTCGGAAGCGTGCTGTTGCCTTAAACGTGCATAGATCATCATTGTTCTGCATTTTACACAAAGATTTAAAGCTGCACCGCTACAACATTCAGTTGGTGCAAGAATTAAAGCCTCATTAATTACCTGCCGAGCCATCATAGGAAATTTTAGTGCTCGATTAAATGAATGCCGTGAACGCAGCGGTTTACATTTGGACAATATTATTTTTAAGAAATAAATTCCCAAAGTGTGTGTTTTAATATGTAATAAACATTTTTTCAATAAACTATTTACTAACTTTTTTTATCGATTTTTTAAATGTGAACTTTCTTTTGGGACACCTTGTATGTCAGTTGCTACGTATTCAAAATAAATAAATAATAATTATGAATTTGAAACAATCTTGGCATTTCTCCAATATCCAATCAAATGAATGGTTTTGCAAACAAACTACTAGCTTAATGAACAGATTAATAAATTTACGTATGGAAATACGTACAAATGTGTTTGTATTGACTTTTAACAAGAATTTTCAATCCAGCAGTAAAAAAAGAGCAACTATTTGAAGTATTTGTCGATATATGTAGGTAGTATATGTGAATGATATGAAATGAAAGCGCCGACTTAATCGCGCCAGATGAAATATTTTACATTTTTGCTACAATACTTAATTTCGCACATTTCCACAACGCTTTAGCGTCTACATACCCATCAGACATAGTGTAAAGCATAGGTACTATAAATTTGTCGGAAACAATGTAACAAAAGAGAAGTAGCTAAAATCTGTGAAAACTAGAAACTCAGTTTTTACAAAAAAGCGAGTTATAACATTTTAAGTTACTTTTGTAGCAATGCGGTACCTAGAGAAACTATACCCAGAGTTTAGTTTGTCTAAGTCTTCTCTAGATAGAGAACTTTTCTCTCACACAGATATATGAACGTGCGGACATATATAACTACATCGAATTTATAGGGTGTGCCACGTTTTCTTCTACCTGTTGCATACATTTTGACAGCGCAACCACAAACCGAATATACCCTGTTGAATTTCTTTTTTTATACACCCTTTAAAAAATTTATTCAAATAGGTTTTAATTGGTTAGTATTGTAGTACTGTTAATTATTTATTTTGATCTAATGTATTTATTCTTCAGATTATTCTACAATATATTCATAGAACATATTCACTATTTATTAAATAGAGAATGCATGGTGCCTGGTGCCAACGAATTGAATTAAAATGTAACAACTATGGCAGAATTCAGGTGAATATACACAATGAATAATAGTGGCACTCTGTTAGAGTTAGCTTGAAGGGTGAACCATAAATGTTACCTTACTCTTTATGATTTTATTTTTATTTTTATTTTTATTTTTATTTTTTTTTTTTTTTGTGAAGCATGAAAGCAAACGAATGAATGCCTGCAATTTTAATTGACCGCTGCAACAAAGTTTTGTAGGTTACACATACATATAGAGAAAGGAAGCGGCAAGGAGCATGTAGTTGGACTACTGTCGGAAAAGGATTTAGCCGGAGAGTGAGAAAGAGATGGAGAGAGAAAAAGAAACAACACATAACGAACTAGCAGCGTTAAATATTTCAACAATGTATCGAACGAAGGTACTCGTACTATATCACTGTGAACGTTAGTTCACGCAAGTAACGAAAGTCCACCTCAGTGTTTTTACATCACGAAACTTTAACTGATAAGTCCAATCAAAACGTATTATATTTCGAGAATAGCAAATAATAACAAACATTTTTAAATGAAAATGACTTTATTGTTTTTCAAAATATTCCGCTTGATGATCAATACACTTTTGCATTCGTTCATACCATTTGTCATAGCAGCTTTTCCATTCTGCTTGAGACACCTCCAAAACATGGTTTTTGAACGCTTCAACTGCTTCTTCGGCGCTCGTATATCGTTGACCACGCAGTTTACCTTTGATACTCGGGAACAAGAAGGAGTCATTGGGAGCCAAATCAGGACTGTACGGAGGACGAGTCATTAATTCGATTTTTTGACTGCTCAGAAATGCACTTGTTTGACGAGATGTGTGAGAGCTCGCATTGCCATGATGGAGAATGATTCGTCTTTGGCGGTTGGTTTTACGAATTTCTCCGAAGACTTCCGGCAAACAGATTGTCGTGTACCATTTAGAATTGACCGTCCAACGTTGCTCAAGCAGAACAGTGGCCACATGACCCATTCGGCCGAAGAAACAGGCGATCATTTGCTTCGCTGTGCTTCTTCCACGAACAACTTTTGTTGGATTTGGCTCGTCTTGGAATACCCACACGGTCGATTACTGTTATGTTTTCGGCTCATACGCATATATCCATGATTCGTCACCTGTCACAATTTTATACACGTCTTTTGAAGCACCACGGTCGAACTTTTTAATCATTTCCTTACACCAATCGACGCGTGCCTTTTTTTGAGCGATTGATAAATTATGGGATATACAACGAGATCAAATTTTTTGTTACAGCTAAGTGTTCATGCAAAATCGAATGTTTCGAAGTGGAACTAATGTGCAAGGATCTATCTCACATGACGATCTTGCATTATCAGTTCAACCGATCTTGGAAAACCTTCACGGAATGCGTCGGCGACCGAACTACGACCACGATTGAATTCATTATACCAGCGATATACTGTGGTTTTTGATGGTGCTTTATCGCCATACAAAGAACTGAGTTCATTGACTCATTCTTGTTGAGATAATCCTCCTCTTTAAATTTCCATTTTTTGCCAATTTGCTTTTCTTAACTCACTGTAAACAAAACAAATAGCAATTGTACATCAAAACTTTGTGTGTACGTTTATGCCAAAAAAAATGTCAAACTTTATTATGGTGTTGCCAGATTTTAGATTTTGACATTAGTGTTGCCAGTTCCCGAAATATAAATAGCAGACCTCGTATACCATTAAAAAAGAGTTGAAACGTTCACTTAGAATAAAAGGGAATAAAACCGGAATCGGAACCGGAACGGTTAACCGAAATTAACCGTTTCAAATTGAGTACTGAAACCGGAACCAGAACCGATACTTTATTCTTTTTTAAACCATAAACTTTTACCGAAATAAAATAAAATCAGAACCCGTAACATTTTTCTAACAACTTACTTATTTATGCATAGTGTTCAAAGAAAATAAAGAACAGCTGATACCATATATCGACATGATGCGTAGTGGCATTTACGCAGTTTTTCAAAAGACATTTTTGTTGCCAGAGCCCTTGTCAAAAAGCTTCGCACGCCGTCCGTAAGCTACACAATTTACTACACATTTAGAAAGTATTTGTATAGCTGACTTGACAGATTTATATTCCAGAGTTTTCTCCGTCACTGAAAAAATGGAACAACTTGAAGAAAGTAGTGCTAGGCTCAAGTAATTTATCTGGAACTGGCGACGAACTCGATGCATACATGGATTTGTATAATAAGAAACGCGAAGATACAAAAAGTATTGTATTATCAAAAAATAATCTTTTAGTTTCAATTAAGGTATTTCTGAACTACTTCTTTAAAATGAAATGAATGATAATTAGAAACTTTCCCAGAACTATTCGAAGTTAATATCACAGGTCCAGCAAAAAAAAAAAAAGAAGAAAAAACATTAACTTCGGTTGAACCGAAGCTCTAATACCATTCACACGAAACTTTAAATAGTATTGTAATACATAAAAGTGGGGGTTTAAATAGGGACTACCCCAAAAAAGTGGGTGGTACACGCTCACTAGTAGATGTGTATGAAGCGATGTAGTAGATGTGTAAGATGCAGCCATATCGAATTTCAAGTTGATATTGACGTTTTCCATACAAATGCATAAAAGTGAACTGTGGGTTTGTATGGGACTACCTCAAAAAGTGGGCGGGACACGCCCCTTTGTATATGTATATGAAGCGGTTGTCCATTAAAATCCACAAAATCAAATTGCAAGCTAATATTGATCTAAATGAAGGATTTTTTCATAAAAAACACAAAATTGCACGGTGGGGTTGTATGGGGGCTACCTCAAAAGGTGGGCGGGCCACGCCCAATTGTCTATGTATGTTAAGCGGCTGTCTCTTAAAAGGCACCATATCGCATTTCAACCTAATATTGACTTTAATAAAAATGTTTTTCTTACAAAAAATCAAAAGTGGGCCATAGGTTTGTATGGGAGCTACCCTAAATAGAGGGCGGGGCACGCCCGTTATTCTATGTATGTTTAACGGCTGACCATAAAAAGGCACCACATTGCATTTCAACCTAATATTGACTTTAATAAAGAAGTTTTCTTAGAAAAAGTCAATAGTGGGAATTAGGTTTGTATGGGAGCTATCCCAAATAATGGGATGGCGGGTCCCACCCATTAATATATATGTCAAGCATCCGTCTACTCTAAGTTACTATATCAATTATTAAGTTGATATTGACTACAATAAAAATGTTTTTCATACAAAAAGTCAAAAGTGGGCGGTGAATTTGTATGGGGCTACCCCAAAAAGTGGGCGTGGTGGCTAAATCTTGACACTCTATTAAACTGGAATAAAAAGAAGTTCACTTGCAAAATTACAACTGGATAGCATAAAAATTAGTCCCCAAAAAATGCGCAACAACATACAGACGGACAAACGGACAGGCGGACAGGTGGACAGACAGACAGACAGACAGACATACAGACATACAGACATACAGACATACAGACATACAGACATACAGACATACAGACATACAGACATACAGACATACAGACATACAGACATACAGACATACAGACATACAGACATACAGACATACAGACATACAGACATACAGACATACAGACAGACAGACAGACAGACAGACATACAGACAGGCGGATATGGCTAGATCGATTTTTCTCGTCGAGATGATCAACTATGGGGTCTACGATGGCTCCTTTAATGCGTTGCAAACTTTTAGACAAACTGATAATACCATTTTACACTATGTGTGAATGGTATAAAAAACGTTACCTTGTGTAGAGCCGAAACTTCAATACTCTTGCATTAAACAAATTACAGCCAAGACCGTTGGGTTTATGAAGGCTATCTCTTATAGTGGGCGAGACACGCCTATTAATATGTAATATGATGTTTCTATTTACTTTCTCTTGAATAGAGAATAGTTTATTTCATAAAATTTAATAACATGTTATTAATTTGATATATGGTCTTTGGAACGTTCGGAATAGTAATTACTCTTTTTTTTTAAATTTTCATATTGACCGGTACCGGTACCGGTACAAAACTGAATACCGAAATAAATTGGAAGCGAAGCAAAGAATCCTGTATCGTCGGACTATGTTAAACACTACTAAGTCACCAATCTATTTTCCGCATCCATGGCAAAACTTCTTCGATTTTTGTGCCAAAAGTATTCAAAAGCAACCGAAATTCGGAACATTGTTGCAATATTTTGAAGGTCCGTCAATAACCCATACTGTCAATCCAATTTTTCAGTATATATTTGATAGTTTCGGATTATATTTCATGTAGAAGTCGGTCAATGTTATGCTTAAGCGCCTGAACAGTTTGTGAATTATCCGCTTAACATCGATCTTTTACGATATCCCATAAAAACCAGTACAACGACATCAAATCACAGCTTCGTGAAGGTCAACTGAGATCACCTAAACGGAGAATTACATGATTAGCAGCACTTTTTGCGCACGTACCGAAACCGAGTTTTTTAAGTTACAAGATGCTGTACAAAAATCGTTGATTGATTTTTTCCTCTGATGATATTTTGCATTTGGAGGATTTTTTTTTTAAAATACTGCACCCGATTAAAGCTGCTGTTGAAGTAACCGGTGCACGCGATGCGTCACTGCCTAGTGCAGATATAACGTTCGAGATATTTCTGGACAAACTGGGCCAAATAAACACCAATTTATCTAAACGAATATGCGACGTTCTAAAAAAAACGAATGGAGATACGACGGAATACTGTTTTGCAGTATCTACACAACGGCGCGCATAGCCGCAACAAATTTCGTAAGACTTTTAGTCGCAAAGATGTTCTAATCTTTGAATATATTGTCGATTCCAGTGAGTCAGATGAAATACATGAGTTTGAGTGTACTGATATTGATATTAAAGATCATTTTGAAAATGTTATTCAACGTACATTAAATAGAGCACCACCAACTTGAAAATGTACAATCTTAAAAGAGTTATTCATGTTTGAACAAGGTGGAGACCGTGGTAAATACTTAGAGTTGGTCTACCAATCTTTCTTAACAACATCACCAAGTAGCATTTAGACAGATATATCTGTCTCACACAAACTTTGAATTGCTGAGTTTTACTGAATTAACAGGCCTGTGTCAGATCTCAATATCCGAAAAATTTTACAAAAGTGAATTCAATAATATGGTTAATTTTTGATTTAGCTCAATTTTAAATACTTTGCTAAAATATAGTTAATTTTTTAAATTTTGATTATGTATTTGGACCATTTGAGAGAGGGCTCTACTAATTTCTGTTCCCAGATAGACGAAGTTTTCCACAACATTGAAGTTAAAATTCTCCATACACACTGACTGAAGGTCTGCGAGTGAACATGAAGTACTTCGTATTGTCCTCGTTCACCGTTAGGCCCATGAGACGTGTCTATTTCTCAATCTCCGAGAACGCAGTGCTATCACGCAGTTCGTTCGTGCTGATGATTTCAATATCATTAGTATATGCGAGTAGCATCCCTTCCTTATGGAAGATCGTGCCCGACCGTTCTACGTACGGGCATTGGCGTAGGATGTACTCCATCAGAAAAAGTCGCACGGTAACGCATCACCCTGCTTGAAATCTCTCTTGGCATCAAAGAGTTCGGAGAGGTTCTTTCCTATTACGACGACGCTTTGATTGTGTGATAACGTCATCATGCAAAGACGTACGATCTTTGCTGGGATACCAAGTTCAGATAGAAGAACTTCGATCTTATTGGCGTGTCAAAAGCGGCCTTATTATCGACAGATAGATGGTGTGTTCCTTTGTTGTACTCACGGGTGTTTTCCAGAATTTGGCGTAAAGTGAAAATTTGGTCACTGGTCGACTTCTTTGGTCTCAAGCCACACTGATTTTAATAGACTAAACAAATAAATTGTTACATAACTATGATGGAGATTACTCGGAAAAATATTTTTGTTTCCATTAGTTAAAATGTTTCCATATTTAAAAAATTTCTTAGTGGTAGATTATATGGATACCTTCTGTTTAAACTGCTATATTACGGTGACCAAATTCTTCAGACCAAAAACGGCGAGAAAATATTCTCTCGCTGTTTGCATTGTGCCCCTGGGCTTCAACACCCTCGTAGACCCCGATAGCACATTGAACAACGTTCCCTTCAATTTGCTCGCAGCTTAGATATAATGTTTCTTATGGTTTATGACTTCAATGGCGCTGCGTTTTGCTCGTTCCAATTTCAGACCATGAAGAAATGAGCGAAGAAAACGACTGCATTCTCTGTAAACATGCGTGGTAAATGGTACGAGAAGAAATGGAGGCCTATCGGCAGAATTGAAGAAGAGTTTCAAAGATCGGGAAAAGTTGATAATTTAATGAATTAATCGCAAAATACTAGGTCAACATGTTCTGTTGATTGCAGACTCGGTAGGCAACCCTAAAAAGTAGCATAAAATCTTTTAATTCCATTGTTCGACTGGTTAATTCGAAAAAACTTGGTTTTGAAGATGTCGAACAGACCAAATCGATTCAAACCATGTCCCCAGAAATGGGACATATTTCAACCAATTCCAACAATGAAAATTAAAACCACAGATCTTTCGTCAAAAAATTGCTATTTTGTAAGTTGCAGGTTGGCTTTCATCACTTTGTTTTTACCTCAGGAGTTTTTTTATTTGATTTAATTGAATGGAGAATAGACAATGGTTGCGAGAGACAGTACAAAAGTCAATGCAAAAAAGAGCACATATGTACATACTATATTAGCCTATAGAAAAAACAAATACATGAAAAACCAATAAATGCAATTACAACAACAAGTAGAACAAAGCAACAAAAAATGTGGAAAAGTCGATGTCATTCAATGTCGGTCTGTGAACTGCAATAGCTGCTAGAACGTCCGAGACTATACATTCAACACTGCCAAATACAAGTAGGTATGTGAGTCAGGCTTTGTGCCATATTCTTATATTTGCGAACAATCGCACCCACCGGCATAAATACGTTTCGCGCATTTAAAAAGGACTAGGCGCGCTTATCGATCGAAATTCGACCATCTGCGCCGACCGAACTTATAATTTCGCTTTCATGGTATTTGGAGTGCCAAATCCAAAACTTCGTATTTTAAATCAGGCAGCGTAGTATCAGGTTGGTGGCGTTGAGGCTGGTCTCTTGAGCCAAAGTTAACAGTAAAATAAATGTTCTGCAGATAGATTACACATTTTCAAATTGTATGAAATTCGTATATTCTTAAGTGTTTGTGGAATACCTTATAACCGATTCGTTGCACACAGGCAGATGTATGTGGCCTAATCAATCAATCAATTTACTTATGTCCATCAGGCCGAGCGCATGTCAATTTTGCTACTTGTAATTCAGTTCTGACCGAATCGGTTTAAAATCGATGTGGAAATTTTAGTTTTCCGATTTATGTGTGAAAAACTTTTTGATATTATAACTAATTTCTACATCGGACAGACACTGCAAAATGTTACGAACATTTTTTTATGCTAACATATATTAATTTGATTTGCTATATGGATACCTCTTATGAACGGTTGCTCAATTTATTTATTTTATTTCATTTTGGTATTTGGTATTTTATTGACAAGAAATAATCCTATTGTGTATAAAGGCAATTTTCACGACTTTCCTATATCTTTATATGTTTTTTATTTCACACTGTATCCTAGTTTTCAATGTCACGACTGTTATTAAGCCTGTATACGTATTTCCTAGTTCGACTAACCAGTAAATATATTACAAAGATAGCTACCAACTTGAGTTCACAATTTCGATAACAAAATAAAGCAAAAAGAAAACAAGCAAAATTTAAGTTTTTTATGAACATTTGGATGCAAACGTGCATATTATACTCATGGATTGGCTCATTTTTAGGGTTCCGTACCAAAGGGAAAACGGAACCCTATTACTAAGACTCCGCCGTCCGTCCGTCCGTCCGTCTGTCTGTCTGTCCACATGTCACCAGGCTGTATCTCATGAACTGTGATAGTTAGACAGTTGAAATTTTCACAGATGATGTATTTATGTTGCCGCTATAACAACAAATTCTAAAAAACAGAATAAAATAAATATTTAATGGGGATCTAATACAACAAACGTGATGTTTTAGCGGAGAATTCGCCTCTCTCTCTCTCTCTCTCTCTCTCGCACATACCCATCAAGGTCTGTATGTGCGAGAGTTATAAATGCAATGCTGCATATTTATAGGAGCCTTTTTTATTTAGTGTCTACTTTTAGGCTTGAAGTAATATCAAATATTATTCGACGCTTAAACCCATATTTATTGCATACATGCACCTTTCTTATGCCATACTAAAACCTATCTGAGTCAAGTGACGAAAAATAAAACGCTGAATTTGAGAAATGTGGAAAAAGTTAAAATAATAAACCGGCCAAGTGTGAGTCGGAGTCGTGCACGAAGGGTTCCGTACCATTATCTATAAAAAAAGCATGTCTGTTGTATGGGAGCCCCACTTAAATATTTGTTTTTATAGATAATGGTACGGAACCCTTCATGCGCGAGTCCGACTCGCACTTGTTCGGTTTTTCAAAATTTGTTTGTTTTCTACTGCGGCGGCGCTCACTCTCATCCAATTTTTCTTTCAAGTTCAACTACATACACGCTGTGATCCAAAAATAACCGAACTTTTTAGTTATAAAATAAAACAAGCATAGTATTATATTTCAAAGCTAATATTTATTCAAAATACGATCCATTTAACTCAATACTCAATAACGTTTGGAACACTCAACCAATTTATCCATAGACTATTTAAACTCGCTTTTTGCGATGTTCTTCAGCAACTGTGTCCCAGCCTCTTGTATGACATAAATGTCATTATACAAATCTACTTTCATTGCAGTTTTCATTTTTGGGAAGAGAAAATGTCCGCACGGTGGATAGATCATGCAAATACCTAGGGTAGTCGATGAGACAAATCTGTTTTTTCACCAAAAATTCATTGATTTTTTGGTCTTGTGAGATGGTGCATTATCATGCAATAAAAAAGGCTGCTTGCGTTTTGGAATATTCGGGTCTAACACAACTCTCGACCACAAACAATTTAAAACTTGTAAATAATATTCTCCATTGATAGTTTGACCTTCTGGAACAAATTCCTTGTGAACATTGTCTTCTGAAAACTTCTAAAATTAAATTCTGAAAACTGTCGCTTAGTTTCAGGATCATATTTAAAACACCGTGTTTCATCACCAGCTATGATCGACTCAAGAAAATCTGTACCGTTTTCAGCTGTTGAAATTATGTCTTTGCAGTGCTCCACACGTGCGATTTTTTGATCATCATTTAACTGATGTGGAACAAAACGTGCACACACCTTTCTTTTACCCAAATCCTCAGTTAATATTTTGTAGATTGTACAGTAAGATTAATTTAATTCTTCTGTGTAAACAAGTTAAATGTCTCTTAAAATACATATGTTACATGCTCACTTGGACCAATTCAAGAATAATATGGGTGCTAATTCGGAAGTACAAGGAAATCGTTTTCACCAAGATTTTATCGATTTTGAATGATTTTGAAAAAACTCATAAATATTTTTTGTTTATATGCAGCCCTGGCTTTTTTTGCAACACTTTCAAGTCAGCTGTTGGATCACATGCGGGCAATAGTAAAAAATGGGGGAAACTTTTTATTAAGTTTGAGAGCTTACCAATATTATTCTGTTGATAAAAACTTAAATCAAAATAATGGAAAAGAAAAGGCAGACTATGTAGAATGTTTATATTAAAAGAAATTTTGATCAATTTTGTTGTTTGTGTTGTCCAAAACTAAAGAAAACTTAACCAACCTGCCCGTCTATTGTGAGTGAAAACTAATTTTGTGCGTATTTGTGCGAGAATGTAATTATGTGGCATTATAGTGCAAACTGTATATAAACTGATCTTAACAATCGTTTTTGCGCCGTTTTGCGACTTTGCTCGTATTTTCATTATAGAGAATAATCGAAAGGCTTCCGCTGTTTCGAGTTGGATTTTTGAACAACTGAAGGCATACAGTTTAAGCATGGAGAAAAAGGATGTTATTAATAGTAAAGTAAGGAGCTTTTACCTACACATCCAAAAATATTTAACAAAACGCGGCAGAAGTATGATCAAATTTTAGAAAAAACATAACAAATGGCCTTTGTCCAAAATGGTTATTAAAGTTGATACAACGTCATCAAATGCTAAGGCGTCAACATCAACATCAGTTGGACGCCCACCGTTTGAATATGTAAATGCAGGACCCCGTTTGAAAAGAAAATTGACATCCGACTTAACTTAGTACATGTGTAAGATGCCACCATATCGAATTTCAAGTTGATATTGACGTTTTACATACAAATGCATAAAAGTGAGCTGTGGGTTTGTATGGAACTACCTCAAAATTTTGGCGGGACACGCCCATTTGTACATTTATACGGAGCGGTTGTCCACCAAAATCCACTAAATAGAGTTTCATGCTAATATTGATTTAAATGAAGATTTTTTTCATAGAAAACACAAAATTGCACGGTTGGTTTATATGGGGGTCACCCCAAAAAGTGGGCGGGCCACGCCCATTAGTCTATGTATGTTAGGCGGCTGTCTATAAAATGGTACCATATCGCATTTAAACCTTATATTGACTTTAATAAAGAAGCTTTCATACAAAAAGTCAAAAGTGGGCAGTAGGTTTGTATGGCGGCAACCCCAAACAGGGGGCGGTTCCCACCCATTAATATATATGTCAAGCATCCGTCCACTAAAAATTACCATATCAATTATTAAGTTGATATTGACTACAATAAAGAAGTTTTTCTTACAAAAAGACGAAAGTGTGCGGTGGGTTTGTATGGGGGCTACCCCATAATGTGGGCGTGGCGGCTCAATCTTGATACTCTATTAAACTACAATAAAATGAAGTGTATGTGCAAAATTTCAACTGAAAAATTATATGAATGTATGCTAGCATAATGGATAACGGTTCAAAAATCGATAGAAGCGATTGTATCTTATATAGGCGGTAAGAGTACGCTTGGTCAGATCAGTATGAAATTAAAATATATTTTCATGTACATGATACAATTATTTGTACCAAATTTTAAGTCTCTAGCTTTATTATTTTAATTAACGTCAAAAAATCGGGTGTATGACCCAATGTACAGTGGTCAGGTAGCCTGAAGTGTAATGCACACTAATTCCTAATTCTGGTGCATAAACACCTCTACCGACTAAATATTTTTATAGAGTTTTCTATCGTACATTGTTGACTTTACCATTCTTGGCGGGAGAAGATTTTAACATCGTATTTTTATTGAAGTTTATTTTTGGGACGCAATAATGATAATTCTTTTCATTAACGATTGTTTAATGGCATGCTTCACTGTTTTTCCATATATTTCTGTTTTTTTTTTTCTACTAGATCCTAGTAAACTATTCAGTGCTTCTGAGGGCATGGTATGTAATAATAATTAGCTCTGCACTTTTTTAACCATATTAAGTCGATTTCTGACAATGGCTTTGTCAAGTGCGGGCCAACTCATTACAATGAGTATCGGTCATTTTACGGCGTTATAAAGCCAGCAAATTATGTGGAGTGAATCCCCATCATCTACCCATTGCTTTCTAGCACTGGAATATTATTTTCTTACATAGTTAGAAGAAGAAACGTTAATGGAATGCCAAGAAAATATTAAAATTAAAACTTCAAGTCTACAAATTTTAACCAAAAGTCAAAATACTCATGCGATTTATCTTGTCACTTGACTACGCGTTTTCGGT
Source organism: Leucophenga montana (assembly GCA_035044765.1). Classification (NCBI taxonomy): domain Eukaryota; kingdom Metazoa; phylum Arthropoda; class Insecta; order Diptera; family Drosophilidae; genus Leucophenga; species Leucophenga montana. The sequence continues at coordinate 26,563 of JAWNNQ010001218.1, forward strand.
TGCAAATTTTGTTGAAAATTAAATTTACGTCAACATAAATTAAATTTTCATACTTAAGCTCTTACGTTGATGCCGCATTTCAAGTGCAGTCACCATCTTACGGAAATTAAATTAGCGTAAAAGTTTTTGTTTGCACGTATTGCGAATCCACCGAGTGCACTTCGTGAAGTATGCGATGCACTAAGAAGTTTCTACGAGTTTACTCTACACTAATTTACTTACCCGCACTTTGCGTACTGTCTTGCGGCTGTCGTTGCGAACGTGTACCGTTACGTTAACATCCTCGCCGTGCGTGTACCACGCTTTGTCCAAACTGGCACGCAAACCAACGCGGCCGTCCTGTAGTAAAAATGGCTTATCTACGGCGCCTTGTGGACCGCCGCAATTGCTCAGACTACAACCGGCGCCACTTGCACCAGCTGCAGCGGGTACAATATTTGAAGTGGACGGCTGTGCTGCTCCGGTTGAACCAGCATTACTGCTGTCGTATGGCTAGTATTGCAAATGGATGGAATATATGGAATATACATATCGAACATAGTTTTAGAATGTTTCCTAACTTTTTTATTCTTTTGATTTGCTTACCTCTTGAAATGATTTACTATAATTGTTAAACGGATCATTTGGACATTTTTCAATCTCACTTTTGCTACGCCCGAATCGTCCACTAAAACGAAATGATTTAGGTGATAGACGTAACTTAGGAAACGAATCACCACGCTCGGATTTCCGTTCTTTGGCACTCTTGCCACTGCCGCTGCCACTGCTGGTACTAGCCTGTGGTTCGGCGCTAGTGGCGCATCGAATTTGCTCCGCTGGTGTAGAACTTGCTGGCGGTGATTGCAACTGATTATTGATCAGTGCTGCGAAGTTCTCCGGTCCACTACTCTGGTTGTAGATATCAGTGCGATATATAACGCGAACACCCATTTTTACCGATGCACGCCTATGAAATTTCTCGTCGGTTTTGTCTACTGAAATGATAGGTAGGGAATCATAGATAGAGAAATTGCATATATAAGTGAAAAATATGTTTATTGTGGTAGACCACCAATAAAACAATTCAATAGTAGATCGTCTTACAATAATGTTTTACAAAGATCTTCAAGTAGACCTTCAAGTCAGAGAAGACGATTGAAAATCTTGTTCGTACTTCATTAGTTCGCTGGCGTTAATAATATTAAAAACTAGCAATCGCGAAAGATTCCGACAGTGTATATGAAAACAGTCAATGAAGTTGGTTTGCTTAAATTTTTAAAGTCATTTGAACTCCCAAAAGTTAGGAAATTTCAAAAATATTGTTATATATTGTATTGAGTACAGTATGAAACCGTTCAGCATTTATTAAAACAGAGGATGTCCAGTACTTTCTACAACAAATAAAAATATGGAAGCTGAGTTCCATAATAAATTATTCAGAAAATGTTTTAAAGCCCAAAAAGTTAACATCATCCTCAGGTCAGTCAGGATTTAACTATGAGTATTATTGGAAACTTGTAGGTAGAATTTGTGTTTTACATATTGGCTAATAATCTTTGTCGATTCTTGCTGGTTTCAAAAGATGTGGTATGCCCCACCCCTTTTATAAGAGTAAAACGATTATGTTTCATAAACTATTGAACGGAAATTTGATACATATGTAAAGGACACCAGTACATCTAAAATTCACTGGAAAAGTGGGCGGCGTTACTGTTCCACATAAAGGAAATACCAAATTTGTTTTATCTCAGTAACTATATTTTACAGAGAAATGAGATTTGGTACATATGTAAAGGACATCGGGAATCAGATCTATTTGAAAAGTGCGTGGTGTAATACTTTCAAATTATAAGAGAATACCGGGTACGCTAGTTTAGGATGGTCATACAGAACATTAGTCAAAAAAGCTACCATTTGAAGCAATTTTCAGAAGAAATGTGATATATGTATATTTAAACGTTTTAGCAGATAAATTTCAAGTGCGGTTTAGTGTATTAATTTATTACAGCCTGCACCCAAGGGTATAATAAGCTTGTTTGACTCTATGTAAAAGGCAGAATGAGACCTGGTAGACCGCATTGTCCGTCTGGATGAATGAGACAGCAGATCTAGACACTACTTTAAGAGCTATAGACTTCCAACATAGACAATTAGATTCTCCTTGACCATACGCAGATGGCATATATTCAATATTGTGGATGCCAAGTTCGCAACACCCACAACGCCCACAATGCGGTCACAATGCGGCCACAATGCGGCCAGTTGACCCGTATATACATACTTTTCAACGCCGTATAGCCGGAAAATAGTTTGTTTTCTTTAGTTTTTATTTTTAATTTATTAACTTATTGTATTTTTAACTTTTTTAAAAGTCTTTTTAACTTCAATGTCTGCATAGGTCTACATTAATAAGGGTACAGGGTATTTCGTAGTAATAAATATTCGACTGCTCCATTATTGCTTGTTTTCGTAATATAGTGGCTGTTGTTCATTGTGAAGTTTAGCAACACATAATAAATGTCCTATACGAGGGGTACTATTTATATTTCGGGAATAGCAAATAATAACAAACATTTTTAAATAAAAATGGTTTTATTGTTTTTCAAAATATTCCGCTTGATGATCAATACACTTTTGCATTCGTTCAAACCATTTTTCCATTCCTCTTGAGACACCTCCAAAACATGGTTTTTGAACGCTTCGACTGCTTCTTCGGCGCTCGTAAATCGTTGACCACGCAGTTTACCTTTGATACTCGGTAACAAGAAGAAGTCATTGGGTGCCAAATTAGGACTGTACGGAGGACGAGTCATTAATTCGATGTTTTGACTGCTCAAAAATGCACTAGTTTGACGAGATGTGTGAGAGCTCGCATTGTCATGACGTCTTTGGCGGTTGGTTTTACGAATTTCTCCGAAGACTTCCGGCAAAAAAATGGTCGTGTACTACTCAGAATTGACCGTCCTACATTGCTCAAGCGGAACAGTGGCCACATGACCCATTCGGCCGAAGAAACAGGCAATCATTTGTTCGAAGTGGTTTGCACCCGAACAACTTTTGTTGGATTTGGCTCGTCTTGGAATACCCACACGGTCGATTGCTATTTTGTTTCCGGCTCATACTCATATATCCATGATTCGTCACCTGTCAGGATTTTATACATGTCTTTTGAAGCACCACGGTCGAACTTTTTAATCATTTCCTTACACCAATCGACGCGAGCCTTTTTTTGAGCGATTGATAAATTATGGGATATCCAACGAGAGCAAATTTTTTTTGTGTTCATGCAAAGTCGAATGTATTGAAGTGGAACTAATGTGCAAGGAAGCCTCTATCTCACGATATGTCACATGACTATCTTGCATTATCAGTTCACGCACTGCATCGATGTTTTTGGGCACAACAACCGATTTTGGACGACCTTCACGGAATTCGTCGGCGACCGAACTACGACCACGATTGAATTCACTATACCAGCGATATACTGTGATTTTTGATGGTGCTTTATTGCCATACAAAGAATTGAGTTCATTAACACATTCTTGTTGAGATATTCCACGTCGAAAGTTGTGAAAAATAATCCAACTTCTCTTGAAATTTCCATTTTTTGGCAAATTGCTTTTCTTAACTCACTGTAAACAAAACAAATAGCAATTGTACATCAAAACTTTGTGAGTACGTTTATGCCAAAAAATGTCAAACTTTTTTATGGTGTTGCCAGATTTTAGCTTTTAACATAGTGTTACCAGTTCCCGAAATATAAATAGCAGCCCTCATAAAATATAAAGAATGCCAATTTCTGCCGATCATTTACTTTGATGGATAATTTTCAATTTAAATTAGAACAAGTATTTTGAGTATCGGAGGTGACACAGAAAGCTCTAGAGATTTCGACTTCTATTGGTTTGCAAATCGAGAGATTTAATTTTTCGGACTATCATTACTGATTGACTAAGCAGATATAATACTTCCAAAGGGTTGTCAGCACTCAAAATAATTTTGTAAATTATTTCTCATCATCTTTAATTTATTTTTGATGAACAAATTAAAAATGTATGACATGAGACGTATAAATCTGTTTTACATTTGCCTGAGACTGTCAAACTTCATCTGTTTCTGTGCTTATAGTACGCAAAAGTAAGTAAAACACATACAAATGCCAATTACCGGCCTATTTGGTACCGAAGTTTTAATACCATTCACGTGAAGTTTCAAGCTGTGAATTTAGGTAGTTATTTTGTTAAATTTAACAGGTAAGTTTGTTGGAGCCTACCCCAATGTGAACACGACCCATTATAAATATGCGAAGCGTGTGTCCATATGAAGCCAAATGTCAAATTGATTTAGCCTGAAATGATAAAGGTGTTCATGAAAACTCATAAATGAGAGGTGGGTTTGAATGGGGATGCCCCTAAAATGGAGGCATCATATCTATTTCTCTATATGTGAGGCGTTAGTCCATAAGAAACCATTCTATATGTGAAGAGTTTCTTCATAAGAAGCCACCATGTCAATTTTAAAGGTGATACTGATAGCAATAAAAAAAGTGTTATACAAAAAGTCGAAAGTGGTGGAGAAAGTGGATTGTATGGGGTCTACCCTAAAAAGTGTGGTATCACACCCATTGATATATATGTGAAGAGTCCTTTCACAAGAAACTACCATGCCAAATTTCAAGGAGACATTGAAAGCAATAAAAAAGTCAAAATTGGGGGGGGGGGCGGGTTTGTATGGGGGCTAATCCAAAAACTGAGCGTGGCTGGCATAATCACTAATTTGTTTTTATATTCGTTGCCCTTGTAATGCCGAAAATGCATTCGTAGTTCTAGAGCATCGTCGCTCTAAAAGAAATTATAATTCAGGAATTTTAAGTACATATGCTTGTCCTAGGTCCCATCAATGAAAACGAAGTCTCCAATGCATATGGCAAACATGTTGGCACAAACAAAATCGGCCTCCATGCATCATTGTAGGCTTTAGATGCTTGTTCTGGAGACAACAATGTTTAAATTTGACTCGTCTGCTAATATGCCGCCATATCGAATTTCAAGTTGATATTGACGTTTTCCATACAAATGCAGCAAAAAGTGGGCGGGACACGCCCATTTGTATATGTAATTGAAGCGGTTGTCCATTAACAAATTTCAAGCTAATATTGATCTAAATGAAGGATTTTTTTCATAAAAAAATACAAAATTGTACGGTGGGTTTTGTATGGGGGCTACCTCAAAAGTGGGCGGTTCACGCCCAATTGTCTATGTATGTTAAGCGGCTGTCTCTTAAAAGGCACCATATTACATTTCAACCTAATATTGACTTTAATAAAAAAGTTTGTCTTACCAAAAGTAAAAAGTGGGCAGTAGGTTTGTATGGGAGCTACCCCGAATTGTAGACGGGTCCCACCCAATAATGTATATGTCAAGCATCCGTTTACTTTAAGTTACTATATCAATTATTAAGTTGATATTGACTGCAATAAAAATGTTTTTCACACAAAAAGTCAAAAGTGGGCGGTGAGTTTGTATGGGGCTACCCCAAAAAGTGAGCGTTGTGGGTCAATCTTGACACTCTATTAAACTGCAATAAAAATAAGTGTACGTGCAAAATTTCAACTGGATAGCATACAAATTGGTCCCCAAAAAATGCGGAACAACATACAGACGGACTGGCGGACAGACAGACAGACGGGCATGGCTAGATCGATTCGTCTTGTCGAGCTGATCAAGAATATATATACTTTATGGGGTCTACGATGGCTCCTTTAATGCGTTACAAACTTTCAGACAAACTGATAATACCATTTCACACTATGTGTGATTGGCCTAAAAAGGAATTTAAACAAAACGGCGTTCATATTTGTTCGATGTCTCCAGGAAATACGCTGTGAGACACTGTACTTTAATATACATACATATACGAGTTTCCAACAAACTTCATTCTGAATTAATTACGCAAGTAATTAAATGCCTCGTAGGCCACTTTAATGCAATACGCTGAAATTGTATTGGATTCGTTTATTGATCTTACAACAAAAATAAGTGGATATAAATAATCATTATGTAAGTATTAACTTGTTAACAAACTACAAAATATCTGTAGGCCGTTTTATTTGTTTGCTGTGGTTGCTAAGAATTTAATTTTTAAATTTCTCTTCTTTTTTATGTTTTCATGAAAAATTGTATTTGTAAATTTCTATGACGGCGTCTTTATTGAACTGTCGTACAATTCAATTACTTTGTCGAATCATTTAATGCTTTATGGACTACTACCAACGAACAAATAAACAAACAAACAAACAAACAAAAACTCAAAAGCAAAGTATTTTGAAATGCGACTGCCTTTAGGAAGTATACGATTTTCATAGTTCATTTCGCAGTTTGCAATTGTGCCCGAAAACATTTTGATTTTGATGCTAGCCAAACAAACTCTTAAGCCGACTTCTATTCAGAATGGCTAGTCAAACCTGAGTAAGTCAAAGCAGAGTGCCGCAAGCAACTTAAATCGCATTTCTTTGACTTCTAAAATTACGACAGCCATTGCTGTTCGCTATTCGCTGTTGATGTTCTTGTTATTATGTGTTGCCTAGTAACATTGAATGGCTGCTTTCTTGCCTGCCTGCCTGCCTGTCTGGTACTAGTTGGAATGAAATGGTAAATGGCTTTTGTTGCCATTTTTAGGCGTGCTACCTACCAGCTGGAAATTTTCACAGTGTGATTTGAATTTCCTTTTAAACTGAGTAAATTAAGTTTTTGCCCCCGCTGACCTATACACTTTAATATCTTACAGTGGAATAAAGGCATGGAACATAACGGAGAACAGTGTAGTATAATATTTGAGAAAAAAGGAAGAAACAAGACAAGCTTAAATGCTATTCCCATTTCTAATGAAAGTGGTCCAATCTTAACTATTCAAAAATGTGCATATTTGTGTTGTATATATATATATATAAAACTAGCGTTCCGGCGTCCTGCCTAGATTAGTTTCTGAGATATTGTCATGTACTTTTGGATTGTCAAAGGTTCAAAACTAAGAAACATGAAAACTTCATCTCAGTTGGATAAATTCAGTAGAGCTAAGTCAAAGTTAAGCAATTTTCGAAGTCAAAAAATAAATTTTTTTTTTTAAGTAATATCAGCATTAAATTTTGCAAACCTTTTTGAGAACTTTTACAAAAAAAAAGAAAGAAAAAACAAGTTTCTTCACCGGGCTGTTCAGGGAGCTTAAATATATCTGTGTATTTTTTTGGCACCATATGTAGCGTTAACGGCTTAATGGATGTTAACATATGATATTTTTAAGTTATCATATAGACTAAATTTTAAACAACTTCTACCGATCGGTTTTCAATATGATTTAAACTTAAATAAAAAAGGTTTTAATATAAAACCACAAAAGTCGGCGGTGAGTTTGTGTGTGTGTGCGTGCAATATCAGTATGGATACTCTATAAACTTGTGACCAAAGTAAGCTTAAATAACAAATTTCAGCATTATACAAAAATAATGTGTGCAAAAAATATTTACCGCAACTATCAGATACAGACAGACGGACAGACGGACAGACGGACATGGCTAGATCGGCTCTAGATCGCCTACTTGACGAACATATATACTTTATGGGTCTTTCAGACAAACTGAAAATATCAGACAAACTGATAATACCATTTCGCACTGTGTGTGAATTATATAAAAATTAATTTCAATTCAATTACTCGAAGGAATACTTCAAGTTAAAATACGAAGTGACTGTTAAAAATGCATTACCAGAAATGCAGCCTGTATTACCGAAAATATAGGTAATACAGGCTGGCTTCAAAATGCTTTTAAGATGCACGATGAATTTTGTATTAGAATTGAAAAAAATTTGATCAATGGCGTAAGTGACAACAAACTACGTTTAACCAAATGATGAGATTATCAAAATAAAACCGATCTTCTATAAAATGTCTTTATTGTTGTGTACATACGTAACTCAAAATGCCCCAAAGGAAATAGGTGCTGAACTATCATCTAAAAATGTGAGTAACAATTTAATGTAATTGGGGAATTTATTCATTTAAGCTTTGAGCAAAACAAAGTAGTTGAATTTGGGTTTTCAACCGGTAGCTATGTTTTTGTGTTCATAATATCAATTTTATATGCCATATAAAATTTAAATTGTTCTCAGCTGCAATTTTGTGAAAAACAAAAAAAAAAACAAAAATTGTATTAGACATGTGCAAAACAAAGTTAATCATCGTCAGTCGGCATGGTCCGAACTTAATGTGTCCTTTTCTACTCTTCATACACTATGTATACGCATTTTTGAGCATAATTGAGCGTTCGTCATGTTGCGATGTATGTAGTTCTAGATTTTCCAGATGAAGCTTTCAATTAAGTACAGAAACGAATTTTATATCCTAGAAGAAAAACTGTATTTATAGCATAGAACATTAGCATAGCTCAGTACCATTTTACAATCAATCCTAACAATATAAATGAAAAACAAGAAAAAACTTTAACTTCGGTTGAACCGAAGCTCTAATACCATTCACACGATATTTTAAATAGTATTGTAAAACATAAAAGTGGCGGTTTAAATTGGGGCTACCCTAAAAAGTAGGCGGTACACGCCCACTAGTATATGTGTATGAAGCGATGAGGTTGATGTGTAAGATGCCGCCATATCGAATTTCAAGTTGATATTGACGTTTTCCATACAAATGCATAAAAGTGAGCTGTTGGTTTATATGAAACTACCTAAAAAAGTGGGCGGGACACGCCCATTTGTATATGCATATGAAGCGGTTGTCCACTAAAATCCACCAAATCAAATTTCATGCTAATATTGATGTAAATGAAGAATTTTTTCATAAAAACACACAAAAAAATTGGTCGGGCCACGCCCATTAGTCTATATATGTTAAGCGGCTTTCTATAAAATGGCACCATTTCGCATTTCAACCCAATATTGACTTTAATCAAGAAGTTTTCATACAAAAAGTTAAAAGTGGGCAGTAGGTTTGTATGGGGGCTACCCTAAAAAGTGGGCGGGCCACAACCTTTAGTCTATGTATGTAAAACTGACTACAGAGCGCATACTCTACCACACCGCCATCTTGCTGTTGATCTCGGCTCACAGAATTTTTACAGAAAACCTTAATAGGTATATCAAAATTTGCCCAACTCAATTTTTGGAAAACTCGCAAAATGTACTTTTCAAAATTTATTTAGACCTATATTTAAGTAGTACAGCGCCAGATTAGCATTTAATTGAAAAGCATTTGAAAAACCCTTGCAATGAGCTATCACATGTTGAAAAATATTAAGCCGTTTGGCCACAGTAGCCAATTAAACTTTGAGATTTATTTAAACTTTTCCCACCAATATCCGTCATTTTGAAAAAAGTTGTAGAACAAAAGTTTCTTGGGCCCCCACGAGCTCCAATACCACTTGGAATGTACGTATCAAGACCTTTTAATGGTACATAGCACGTTTTGAACTTAAATTTTATTGACAGAGAACACATAAGCGGAAGTATTGTATCTCAAAGTGCACATAGGCAGAACACCATTAAATCATTTCCTAATTGAAGCACATGTGTTCGTTGCTGCCATTTTTGCTAAAACATAAGCTTATTTGTTGCGTTCATTTTGAAAACTCAATGCGAAAGTAAGTAGATAAGTAAATGAGCATGAATGTAAGTTCGTTATTGAGCCATCCATCCAGTCATCCTGACATTCACACAGTCAGTCAGTGAGCCAGTCAACTAAAATCCAGTCAGTGAAAAACATTATTAATTTCAGCTTTACTTAATCGGCTTTTTCAACACTTAGACAGTTGAATACACACACAAAAAAGCAATCACGATCTCCGCACTTTCAAAAAATTCAACTCAATTTTCACTTCAGGTAGTTCGGAGTGAAATTGCCAGCATAAGAACAATCTGCGTCAGTTGGACATACCTGTATATACGGGGATATATACAATACATTCTACGTACAGGCAGACAAGTTGAAATTTTTTAAGCAGCTTTCTTTCTTTCTTTCCTACTTCTGTTTATTCAACCATGAACGAACTCATCCCATATACATGTTACGAGTTTATATACATGTTTATATAGGGTGTATCATTTAGACTTTTGTACTATGTTATCGACTGAAATCTGCATTAACGACTTTTTTATTTGACATGTTAACTTAGTGTCTATCACAAACGGCCGGGAACTTGTAACTCATGCGATCATTCTAATCTTCTATGTCAATGTTATGCATCACTACATGAAAGATTAGCATATCAAAATCATATAAATTTGTATCTTAAATTCCAAGTCGATGATAAAAACGCAAAAATTACTAACTAACTACACGCTGCTGTAGCCACCAAACGGCTAATGACAGCGAGCAAGCCTGAGTCGATTATGTTGTTTACAAGTATACGGAAGCATATAGTTTTACGTTGAAGTTAAAGTTAAAGTCATCGAACTAGAATTTATACGCGACGGTGTTATTGCTTTGTATTTGGCTGGAAAATCGTTAATGAGCTACGTTATTTACAAATTATAACAATAACGTTATAACAAAATTTTTACATATCGGATCATTACACGTTACAATGATACTAGTAGCAATGTGTAAAGAAACAAAATAATCGCGTGTGATTAACGTTCAAATCAAAACACAATTTGGACCAGCGAATTGCTCTGCGAAAGCTAGCGCCTGCTTCAGTAATGATTTGGGCCGCGGTAACTGCCACAGAACGCTCACTACTCATTTTAATTAAACGTAAAGGTAAATCAACAAATCTATAGTAAAAAGATTTTAAACTTTTCTTTGTTACCTTGGGCACGTACACAATTCGGTAGAAACCTTTGGATGTTTCAACAAGACTCGGCAGCATCCAATAAAGCCAGAGAAACCCAACGTAATTTTCATACAGACTTCGTTTATATACTTCTGTGACTTGTATAAGTGTAACTGAATTCAAACAAAAATGCACTCAGCGAGGAACAAGTGAATTGAAGCATGAACATAAATCTTTGGGCTTAGCAATTTTTCTGTAAAATCAAATTATCTACTCATAGAAAAACAAACAAGTTAAAAATTGAGAGTAGCATAAGTTTTTAGTTTAAACAACAATGTTGAGAGCAACTTAGAACTTACAGGTGGAACAATGAGATTGACTGTGTCAAATATGTCTATTAAAATCGATGAAATCGAAAAAAAAAAATCGACCACGGGCAATGTGTGGCAGCAAATGGAGAACTGGTCAGACACTGCCAAGCATAACAAAATTCTACAGCATGAATTTTTTATTAAACAGGATATTGAATATCCGTTTCCGTTTGATGCGTACAAGCAGGAAATAAACTTTTTGTAGAAAATAAAATCGACTTCGCTTGAAGTGTGCGAACAAGAAAAAAGGTAAGAACAACGCTGCGAAGCACAAAGTAGAAAAGATACGTTTTTTTCGTTTATTTCGAAGGACTTCTCATAGTTTCGTTGGCGTTAATGCTATTGATTTCTTTTTAAATTTTTTCTTGTTTTGCCAAATTTGATTGAGCCTGGAAAACTTTCTAGGTGAATTGAAAATGAAAACTTCAAACATACAAATTTTTGCTGGAGAGGTTTTTAGTTCAAAGAGAAGTTGCTTAGAAACGAAATTATGCAAAGTGGTAAGCATTTTACAAATATATGCAACTAACAAATACTTATGTTAATTTACATGTACAATACAATAATTGAAAATTACAGCAAAGTTTTTTGAACAAAGTAGTCTTGTATTGAATTGAAAATGAGAGATCAAGTTTGGCTCCACATTTGAGCGTGTATTGGCGAGTTTAAGGGTTAAGTAGAAACAATCGATAATGAGTCGATAACCCTTGAAATAATCCATGACCGAAATTATCAGGCCCAACATACAAACAAATAGCAGGGCTGTAGGAACAGCTAAGTCTCGGCTGTACAGAGAGCATCGAGTAGATGTAGCTGACCAGCAACATGAAAGAGTGGTAACACTCGCTCTTTTCCATTTGGTCGACCAGAGAAGTAGCACGCATTTGATTTAATTATCGGTAAATATCACCCCAATTGTAAAGCATCCCGTGACAAAAACAGCCAAATCGAGAAGAACAGCAACTGACGCAACTGCATCAACAATATTTGTATAATTAGTGCGAACTGGCTTGAAAAGTTTGTTTTTCTTTTGGTCGGCCTTTGCCATACATACTAATTGAAGTGACCTGCGGTAAGAAAATAGTGCTAGATATATGTAGGTGCAAAATGCTAAAGTAATCAATTTTGGGGAGTAGGTAAAACAATCGCGGAAAACGGACTACCATTAGACTAGTGTGACACGAACAAAAGAAACAGAGATCATAGTAGTTAGAGAGAGAGAAACGACTCTATACATCCATAATGGATATTAGTGTGTGTGTGTGTGTGTGTGTGTGTGTGTGTGTGTGTGTGTGTGTGTGTGTGTGTGTGTGCTACGGACACCCAACTAGTTACTTTTTATACCATTCACCACATAGTGTGAATTGGTATTATCAGTTTGTCTGAAAGTTTGTAACGCATTAAAGGAGCCATCGATCTAGCTATGTGCGTCTATCTGTCTGTCTGTCTGTCCGTCTGCCCGTCAGTCCGTATGTCCGTCCGTATGTTGTTGCGCATTTTTTTGGGGACCAATTTGAAAGCTATTCAGTTGAAATTTTGCACATACACTTCTTTTTATTGCTGTTTAAGATTGTCCCGCCACGCCCACTTTTTGGGGTAGCCTCCATACAAATCCACCGCCCACTCTCGACTTTTTGTAAGAAAAACTTTTTTATTTAGTCAATATCAACTTAATAATTGATATGGTAACTTCTAGTGTTCGGATGGTTGACAAATACATTAATGGGTGGGACCAATATTTGGGGTAGCCCCCATACAAACCTACTGCCCTCTTTTGACTTTTTGTATGAAAACTTCTTTATTAAAGTCAAAATTGGGTTGAAATGCGAAATGGTGCCATTTTATAGACGGCCGCTTAACATATATAGACTAATGGGCTTGGCCCGCCTACTTTTTGGGGTAACCCCCATACGGACCCACCGTGCAGTTTTGTGTTTTTTATGAAAAATTCTTAATTTAAATCAATATTAGATTGAAATTTGATTTGGTGGATTTTAGTGGACAACCGCTTCATATACATATACAGATCGGCGTGTTCCGCCAAGTTTTTGAGGTAGTCCCATATAAATGTACAGCCCATTTTTATGCATTTGTATGGAAAACGTCAATATCAACTTGACATTCGGTATGGCGGCATCATACACATCTACTACATCGCTTCATACACATCTACTAATAGGCGTGTACCCCCATTTTTTCGGCCCATATTTAAACCCTCATTTTTATGTTTTACAATAATATTTAAAGTTTCGTTTAAATGGTATTAGAGCTTCGGTTCAACCGTAGTTACCGTTTTTCTTGTTATATTTAAATTAGTTTTTCTTTGCTGTGATCTAGAAGTGAAAAGACGTGGAGTAGAAGTGAAATAAAGTCATAATCTATAAATCTACGATAATAAACGGTATTTATAATTATTGATTGGGACTGGAATATCTTATATGTACAATTTATAACGAATTAAACCATTTTTATTAAAGGTATCATTAGCTAAAGCCGGTCGGAGTTCTCTTCGGATGTTCGTCTAACGCTGTCCACATGGTGGAGTGAGTGAAGATGGAAAGGTAAATGTCATCTTAAGCCATTCCCCATATACGCTCAAACTTATTCCTACAGTCCTCGATATAATAGCTCAGCTTGTATATCCTTGGGTGAAATATATTCTCTACTTAAATCTTATTATGAACAGCGCCAGCGATATAGGGCGCCAAAATAACTCACACCATTTTCCCTGAGCACGGCCGGATACAAATTTTGTTACAAGCGGTTCCATTTTCCATGATTAACCATGATTAACCATGAACCTGTCATAAATTAATCAAATCTGGCAACGCTATTGTCATTTGTGCTCAGTTTGGTTTGCCTTCTTCTCATGAATAGACTAACGCCAGAACAACGTTTGCAAATTGAGCAAATTTATTTGGAAAATCATAGTTCGGTGCATGAATGTGCGCTACGTCCATTTTACATTCAAAATAATCCTTCATCCAAGCGACTAATTCGATTAACCATGGATCGTTTTCGCACCACGTATACTCTAAATAAAAAGTGTTTGAAAATGCAGTTTACTAAGGTCAAAAGCGCAGAATTTTGCATGTGACCATTGGTGCTTACTTCAATACTAAACAAAAATCCAACGGAAACTGAACAATGGTAATTTAAACAAGTAAGAATGCTCCAATCCTAAGTTCAAAACTTCGAAATACCATGCCAAATTTTTTTGTTGGAATAGCCCCCATACAAACCCACAGCCCACTTTTGACTTTTTGTAAGAAAAACTTTTTTATTGTAATTATTGTAATCTACCGTATAATTTTAATAATTTATACGGTAGCTTTTTGTGGACGGACACTTCACATATACGTTAATGGGTGGAACCCGCCCAGATTTACGGGTAGCCCCCATACAAACCTACTGCCCAATTTTGTGTTTTTGTATGAAAAACTTCTTTATTAAAGTCAATATTAGGTTGAAAGGCAAATTCAAAACCCCCCACGTTTATGCTTTACAATACGATTTCAAATTTTGTGTGAATGGTATTAGAGCTTCGGTTCAACCAAAGTTAACGTTTTTTCTTGTTTTTGTTTGTGTTTGTTGCATTTAGCCAAATGATGATGTATGCGCCTTAATTGTGATAGTGACATAGGGTATAATATTTATATATGGCGTCTGCGTATCAAAAAAGAGTGCGATTTAACGACCTTGAAACTATATATTATCTTATTTTACGGATCAATCTGAAATTGGATATGCATGTGTGGAACCGATGACAATACAATTTTATACAACTTTTGCTGCTCAAATCTAAACGTAAAATGAAACATAAATGTACTAATGAAAAAAAAAAATGCCATAATAAATCATTTAAAAAAAATATTTTTCTTAATTAGTTCATTTAAATAAAAAGCTTCTTTTCAAGGAATTTAGATTTTTAGTAAACGTTTCTCTTGCATCTCATTAGTGTCAGATGACTAAAATAAAAAACGGTTTCAAATGCCAGGGATGTAAGCGACAAGGTGAATGGGTGTGCACCATCGCCGAGGCGTTTAACGAGCGCTTCCTGTAAGTTGGATATACACAGTTTTTATAATAATAAGAATAATAAGAATTTCTAAACTTTACAAAGGTTTTGCACGAATATATACAATTAAAACCGTGGGAGCTTTAAATTTGCAAATTGTACGACAAATTATGACTTAAATATTTAATATTTGCAGTGAAGGAAACAGCTGGACTATAATATAATTGAGCATCTATATATAGAGGGTACTTTTATTTAAAAAATGTAAAAAGCGACCACGTAAAAGTTTGTTTTTGAAATTCTTTTTACACTGTTTATAGAATGTATATTAAATACAGTGCTACGCCTCTAACGGATATAGCCCTCACGGCAACACACCATTGAAATACCTCTTTGATTTGAATATATACTAATATATAACTAACGTTTTTAAAGTATAGTTTAGCTTGGCATATTATTATTTTACAATATTATACAGTTGGCTTGGAAACTGCTTTTGGAGCAAACAAACGAAGAAGTCACATGTGCCTTACCAACTTACTATCAAAAGTTTGCAAGCCGCTGCTCATTAGCACAACGTAGTACCATAAATAATTATTTTTGTATGTCCTACAGCGTTAGTTCTTATTCTGTTGTACTTCACTGTTATTTGAGTTATTATAGTCAAATCAAAGCATGAAGTGCAATCAATAGTTTAGTATCCAGCATCTACTCCCTATTCAAGCAAGTTCAAGTTAGCAAGTTATGTTATGTTATAGTTGCACGAGTATGAACAAAATTTATTTTTACTTACCTATAAAACACCTGACATCGTAGCTGGTCCCAATTGGTGCACCATAGTAACGTTTTGCCGGCACTAATTGCACGCTTGGAGGTGCCAGGGATGTAAGCGACAAGGTAAATGGGTGTGCACCCTCGCCGAGGCGTTTAACGAGCGCTTCCTGTAAGTTGGATATACACAGTTTGTATAATAGTGGAATTGTATATCATTAAAAGTATACGCAAACACAGAAAAGTTTTTGAATGTAAACACCCATTCACACTCAAAACAACAATTAGAAAAATCGAGAACATTCAGTGGAACTGCAGCTTTAATACCCTTCACACAAAAATACAAATATAAGTTATACAATATACCTATATCAACCAATAAAATAATGAACAAAAATTTCAAAAAAATTTAAAAAATAAAAAATTCTTATATAAATTTTCGTAAACATATGTTTACAAATAAAAGCGAGGGTGCTTCATATTCTACCGTACATATAGATAGTCAATTATGTTATTGTATATTTCAGTTACTTTCTTTACTTCCTTATGAAAATACGTGGATTAGATTTGATCATCAAAAGTTTTATAACATTGTATTGTTATCACATTCGCACATGCATGTCCAACCTCAGTTTATTGCGACCATTTAAAGTGTCTTAAAATCACTTCAATGTAGTCCAATTCGGCTCTGTCCCGGACCGTAAATCACTACGTTCAGACAAACCGCAAGTGTGACAGGGCGAAGAACTAGAGTCCCTCGGTTCATCAGATAACCTGAGAACATTGAGGTAGTGAGAGCTTCAATCTTGCGACCCCGTGGCGTTCTGCGCTCAAACATGCGTCTGCTCATTCAGTACGTCTGCTCTTCACGAAGACCATTATTACCATCTATACAAGTTAGCGATTTTGCAGGAGCTCTCCGAACGCGACCTAAATTCTCGGAACACCACTTGTGAGGCGTACCTCGAAGATGTTCCAGAGGAGCAATTGTTTTTTCAGCGATGAAGCACAGTTTCACTTGAATGGATGCATTATCAAACATGTGCTACTGGGTTGCCACCAATCCTTGGCTACCATGTCGTTTTTGTTGTTGTTGGCAGTCGTGTTTCAACTGTCGTGGCCTGCTCCAACCACAACAAAGGTGTGACCGCTGGCGACACGCAGAGAAGAGTTCGCCCCACCGTGTCCTCCGGTGGTAGCAGTTTCGACTCCCACCGACATTTGGGCTGATATTCTAGCCCGCGATTGCTCCTCTTTTTCTATCATTTTGATTTTAAGTTCGGGGAATCACCCCTAAAGATTTAGGCCTACCGCCAGGCACCTCTTACCATGGTCTGATTTCAATATCTTCCGTGTGCCGAAGCCATGGAAGAATAATTATTAGACACTGCTTTACCTGAAATGTAAGCGCGCGAGTGGCACTAGGTATTATTATTACTCATTTATTCCAAGGTGCATACAGTGTCCATTTATAAATTTTACAAGTTTTTAGTAGCTTAATTCGGTATATGTATTTCTTTCAAATTAAGTGAATTCTCAAATAGTTTTTACATATTCTTCTATAAAGAACGTCACAGAAATAGTTGAAAAGTTTGTAACGCATTAAAGGAGACATCGTAGATCCCATAAAGATTAGCTCGATCAGCTCGATGAGACGAGTCGATCTAGCTATGTCCTTCTGTTTGTCCATCTGTCTGTCTGTCCGTCTGCCTGTATGTTGTTGCGCATTATTTGGGGACCAATTTTGATGCTACACTTATTTTTATTGCAGTTTAATAGAGTATCAATACTTACCCGCCACGCCCACTTTTTCGGATAGCCCCCATACAAACCCACCGCCCACTTTTGACTTTTTGTATGAACAACTTTTTTATTGTAGTCAATATCAACTTAATAATTAATATGGTAACTTTTAGTGAACGGATGCTTGACATATACATTACTGAGTTGGACCCGCCCACTGTTCATACAAACAAACTGCCCACTTTTGACTTTTTGTATGAAAACTTCTTTATTAAAGTCAATATTAGGTTGATATGCAATGTAGTGCCTTTTTATGGTCAGCCGCTTAACATACATAGACTTACAGGCGTGGCCCGCCCACTTTTTGTGGTAGCCCCCATACAAAACCCACCGTACAATTTTGTGTTTGTTTATGAAGAAATTCTTGATTTAAATCAATATTTGCTTGATATTTACTTTGCTGGGTTTTAGTGGACAACCGATTCATATACATATACAAATGGGCATGTCCCGCCCACTTTTTGTGGTAGTCCCATATAAACCCACTGCTCACTTTTATGCTTTTGTATAAAAAACGTCAATATCAACATGAAATTCGATATGGCGGCATCTTACACATCTACTACATCGCTTCATACCATTTACTAGTGGGCGTTTACCGCCCAATTTTTGCGGTAGCCTCTATAAACCCCCGCATTTATGTTCTACAGTACGATTTAAAATTTCGTGTGAATAGTATTAAAGCATCGGTTCAACCGAAGGTAACGTATTTCTTGTTGTTATTTTATTGATATTTTATTAGTTTTATTGTTTTCAAAATATATATTTGTTAGCCTGTTATACCCTGTTCGACAGTAAAAACAACAATTTCGAAATCTTTTGAGCACTATTTTTTGAACGTGGCCACTTAAAGCGGAATCCAGTCTCATACGTCCAGGCAGGATGCGCTAGAATGTTTCCTTTCTAGTACGAGTGTAAAAATATCATTCAAATTGTGGTTGTTATTTGAAGGCGTACTTAAAAATTTTTTTTGTACGATTCTTAATAAATATTTTCGAATCAAGTACAAAACGGGATGAATTGATAAACTAAGCGCGAAAATACTTACAATAATACTTACAATAGGTGCCTCAAAATAAAGTTCACATTTGATTTGCTGATTGCGTGAACGTAACTATTCCGTGATGCGCGGGGGTATGCCAATCGGTAGCCTAGCTTTTGGGAATTTAGTCGCTATGGAGCTTTTCTCGGAAGCGGGCCGGACCGTGCGTTGTGCGTACGTGAGTTTTACAAAAACGGTTATTTAGCGACTGTAAATCGAGAACGTTCGAAAACGTAGACAGTGTTCCTCAGTATGTTCGTGACAACCCGGACCTTTCGATTCGGAAGCGTGCTGCTGTTTTAAACGTACATAGATCATCATTGTTCCGCATTTTTGCAACTTCACACACGTCCAACAGGTCTCTACCACGAGTTCATGAAATTTTTCCAGACATATTGATATCCAGGAGAGGTGACATAAATTGGCCTCCACGAAGTCCCGATTTAACCCCTATAGACTGACTTTTTCCTGTGGGGTTACGTCAAATCTAAAATTTACGGCAACTAACTGACTTTCCTTGCACAACTAAAAGACACCCTGTATAAAATTCTTGAAATAATTATACAAATCTAATTCTAAAAACAAATGTTTACTCAAGAGAAGTCTCAGAATGCCATTCAAGTTATTTTTGATTTTGACTTGAAGAGTTTAGAGAGGAAATTACCACTTAGGAATGCACACTTTATTTGTGTATTATAGAGTTTATTTCCGATGTATTTTCCGATGTCGCCTTTATCGCCTTTATCGCCTATACTGAACTATACTCAACTTCAGTTACATATATAGTATAAATTAGTATGATCCTATAGAATTTTGTGTGGTACATAACCTAATTAATTTAGAAACTAAAATAAATGGGAAGCTAAGAAAATGACAGCTACAGTTTATTCCAATACGATCATTGAAAGATAAAGCCTGAGAAACAAAACCAAAATGTTCGAATATGTACGAGGGTGTCCTTGCATATTGTGTTCCTAGGCATCCCTACATTTCCATTGGAATGTTTGACATTTTGACATGTACGGCAATTTTTGAAGCACTTTTTCTACTCGAAAGTGGGTATCTCCACAACGAGCTGCTTAAATGATGAATCGCTTCTTCAGGCATGGAAAAACATTGATCTCGCAATTTATTTTTGATGTGCTGGAACAAACAACATTGGGTGCCAAGTAAAGTTTGAAAGGCGAATCCATCAAATCGACATGAACATATAACCGTCAAGCAGACTTGTTCGCCTTGCATATCGCATAAATTAACAATCACCCAAATAAAATGCTTGCGTCGATTGCTGCAAAGAAATGTGACATCGTGATAGGTGGCGAATCAAAATTGCGATCAATTGTGAGCGTGTTCCAAGTCCAGCTAAATCCAGCAAAAGTTGTTCGCAAACGAATCACGTCGAAGTAAATGGTCGCCTGTTTTTTGTTTTTTTTTTATGTTCGAAAAAATTGGTCATTAGAGTAACGTAGCATGGTCGATTCTTAATGGTACGGAATCTTCTTGTATGCTAGTAATTTTTAGAAAATTGATGAAAACCAACGTACGCCAACCGGATTATCATCTATCACAACAATGCGAGCTCTCACATATCGGTTCAGACAAGAGAGTTTTTAAGTACGCAAAACATCGAATTGATGGAGCCAAATAACATCACTGATTTGGCATTCAATGACTTCTTTTTGTTCTCGCACATTAAAAACAAATTGCGGGGTCAACAGTATTCGATGCATGAAGGAGCTGTTGAGCTGTTAAACGACACGTTTTGGAGATATCCACTTCTAAATGGCAAAAGTGTTTCGAAAATTGCTCGTACAATGAAAACGTTCTGTGTACTTTTCTGTTAAAAAATGTTAAGTTTTACAATAGAAACGTCAACAGTATTGGTTGCCAAGGCGCACAATCTGCAAGCCAACCTCTGTGTAAGTATGTAAAATAGCCAAATTTAGACTTTTCGCAAAAGTTTTTATTTAATGCGCTTCATTTTCCCAATTAGAGAGGTCAGTGCTGCCTTATTATTATTATTATTATTTTTTTTTATTTTTTTTTTTTATTTTTTTTTTGTAGCTTTTTAATTAAAATAATTTTTCGTATACGCAACGTTACCGAGGGTTCAAAAAGCATCTTTAGGTCGATTTGTGTATTGTACTATGTGAGTGCGTAAGAACACACATAATTTTTTCTTCTATTTCATTTATTCTTCTGCTGTAATAATTAACACCAAGAGCGTAAATTTGAATTATCACAAAGAAAAGTACAAATTTGACCTTATTATATATTAATGTCAGATGCACAAAACGATAAAAGTAAAATATCTTAAAGTAAATGTTAGGAATGCCCAAGTAAATGTTCAAATTAGAGGAGTTGAGGTTTTGTAAAATTGATAAATTGAGTAATATTCCTCAATACGTGAAAGCATTGTGTACTTGGAAATTTATTGAGTCAATTTGCGGGAAAACACGGGTTGCTTAAACAATTTTTTAATGCGACGTTTGCTAATTTAGTACCTAGTGCCGCCTATTTTCCGTTTTGTAATTAAAATAGAAAGTTAAGACATTATTTCTTGAAATAAAATATTGTAACTAATAGCAAAAATATCAAATGTATTTTTGGAAATTTGTCTGAACAGAAAATACGCACATCAATTTGTATGTAAAGAAAGTATAAAAATATCTCATACGAGTTAACTCACCAAAGTAGGTCGGTAGTGTTTTATATATGAATAGAATGATATAAAGTGCAACTTAAAAAAAGTGGTTCGGAGGCCTTACCTTATTTATGCTGAAGACAACGAAAAAAATACTGGATCTACATATAAGGGAAGGCGCGAATATAACTATGGAACTCAACTAACACGCCTATATGAAAGAGAAATCGGTGGAAATAGCTCGCCATTTCCTGGTAGCAATCATTGAGAAAGCACTGTAATACAAAGAATACGCTGAGCGGAGCATTCATAGACATCTCAGGCGCATTTAATAATGTGTCCACGGAAAGAATAATGCTAAGCCTAAGAGCAATATGCTTCTGGAAACATAACCTGCTGAGCTGCATAAGAGTCCAAGCCGATGAAACCAGAACCATGACGAAGGAGACACATACAGGCACGCCCCAGGGCGGAGTTCTCTCATCCCAATTAATGAACTTAGTGTTAAACAAACTGCTTAAGAAATTTCAAAGATTAGCTTGTGTCTGCATCACAGGAGCAATGCGCACGTGCCCAACAGTGGCGTTGGAAGCTATTCTGGATTTGACACCACTTCATCTGGAAATCGAACAAAAAATAAAATAAACGCTCTTAAGACTGCCAGTCGATGGAGACAAAGCTACCTCGAAAATCTGTCAGAAACGTCTCCATACATGGACGAAGGGTGCATCCTTAATGTCCATACCTAGAGACGAAATGACACAGAGGTATATATATTCGATAGAAGATATATCATTCAATGGTCCGATAAAAAATCGTGGACGTCAGAGAGTTCATACGTTCTTAAACCACACACCATCAAGTGGTATACGGATGGATCCCTGACAGAAGATGGCACAGGCCTAGGTGTTGTAATCTTAGGAAAGCTCCCAAGATAACTGCATATGCTACAACATAAGCAGATTTATCATCGACTCTTAGCTCAATCATGAACCGCACGTTAAAAGAAATACTTGCATGGGCCACAGAAGCCGGACTCAAGATATAAGGTGCTGCAATGGATCCCACATAAAATAAGCCAAATGTAAAATTTTAACAGCTGCTTGTGTTAAATAATGAAAGCAGAGTTGGCTGCTGTACGTATTGTCTCATTACATTTTACTTAATGTAAACACATCTCTACACCTAACATATTTCATATGTT
Organism: Leucophenga montana; assembly: GCA_035044765.1. Lineage (NCBI taxonomy): Eukaryota > Metazoa > Arthropoda > Insecta > Diptera > Drosophilidae > Leucophenga > Leucophenga montana. Next base: position 49,175 of record JAWNNQ010001218.1, read on the forward strand.
AAAGATGTATTTTAACAGGTTTATTCCTTCTGTTTTATATACACACAACCCAACCACATTTAATTTCCACCGTTTCGCAAAAAGTGAAATCGGAACAGTTTTACGAAAAAATTTGATTTGGTAATTATGATTGTTGCATAGAAAATGACATAGGTATAAACGACATTTAGCGTAACTTAGGTAATAGTAAAACTCTAAACACATGAGAGATTAATACTATTCGGAGTACAACTTAGTTCGTTCCGTTTTTTTCTGTGGTCAAAAATGCACTTATTTCAGAAAAAAATGAATGAAAAGATTAATCAAAGTATTTTTCATCGCTGGTTACTACTTTTTCCCATATCTCAGGCAATTTTCAAATTCCATCTCGAAACATTGTCGTCTTTACAGGCGATCTAAGTTGGCAGCCAAATAGTGTCAAATAGTGCTGCATCCGTCGGAACAACCAGTAATCTGAAGGATCAATGTCCGGAGAATACGACGGTTGCGCCAAAATATGCCATTTAAGCGTTTCCAAATATTTTTTCACGACTTTTGCGACATGAAGTCGATCGTTGTCATGCAGAAGAATACCTTTGACATGTCTTTGTTCGTATTCCGGTGGTTTTTTCTTTTAATGTACAGCTCAAACATATCAATTGTAGTCTATACTAATCACTCATAATGGATTCGCCGGGTTGTAGTAGCCCAGAGTACACAATACACTTTTGGTCCCACCAAATATACAACATGATCTGCGAACTATGAATGAATATTCACCTTTCGGTGTTGATGTTGGGGATTATGGATGATAAAATGAATTGCTATACTAAATATTAATGTATCAGCATCGCACGTTCTCAAAAATCATTTTGAGAAACTCTTGTTTTAAAATTTTTAAAACTCATATCACCAATGGACGATTAAAAATCATTGTCATAATGTCCCATAGTAAGTATGTATGTAGCGAATTTTATCTTCTAAAGTGAAAATTGTTAAATATAAAGGAAGGAACCTTTTCAGTTGATTAGAGTAAGCCTAAGAATTCAGAGTAGATAAAAAATAGCATACATTCGTTGCCTTTTAAATAAATGAAATTGATTTTCATTTGAACTACGAGTATATGCGATGTGTTGCATGAGGGTATGTGTTTGGGAGGAATACTGAGCGGTTGGACGAACGCCTGCCACTGACGCTTAAGTGGCGTAGCTTTTTGGTATTTTGTTTTTTTTTTGCAGCTACTCACACACTCGCTTGTGACCGTGTGTTAGTTATATAGAGTTAAGTTATATTACCATAACCTTTTCTCGAAATGTTCACTTGTAGTATACAGTCGTACATAGTTGAGGTACATATGTATGTACTTAAGTTCCAAAGCAAATGTAGTTGATTGTCATCGAGCGTTTGTCAACTACAAAGATTCAAAATAACTAAAACCAATCTCATGTATAAGGGACAATAAATAGTGTGTATGTCATTGCATCTGAAAAAAATGTGCAGGAGTTTTAAAAATCGCACTCTACTGGGACCACCTATATGTAACGCGCTGTTCGAATATGATTTTTGGCCCAATGGAAGTGGAGTTATTGTAACTGAAGCCACAGTATGTTCAGGATATCAGTATAACTTTTTTGGAAGGTTTATATGTACACAACTTGTTGATGACATAATTGTGATGTTTAGACATGTGTCAACATGTGCGGAACCAACCGTGCACACTTTTTTCTCTAGTCCAATGTATCGATCAAAATGCGATAAAATGATGTTTTGGAAATGCTCAATTTTAGTTCCATAAATTTCAATACATTTTCTTTGATAAATGCATGCAAGTTTTGATTGAAATTGCAGTGTTCATGGATTACGGTTAGCCAACATGTTCCTCGGTTTGTGAGCAATTTCAAAACAATTATTAGTTTTAAAAATAATAGCTTCAATTCAAACATGTCCAATACAACAAATTAAATCTTAACTGTTGATGTATTAGAGCTTTAAATCATAGAGATACTTGTGTTTCTTATGGCTATAAAAAGTCTACATGACAACAAAAAAGGCACTGACACACTCACAGACAAATAGACAGACTGACATGTCTACATCCGCTCGTCTTGTAGTGCTGATCACAAATACATATAATCTAAATTGACCCGAACTGTTGGATTTAAACCGAACCAGTAAACCGAAACCGAAACGGTTCGCTTTTTCTTCTTCTTCTTAAGTTGGCTGTCACTGTCACTGACATGCATGCCAAGTTTGAGCGGGATGCGATAATTAGTCCATATTTGACAGCTGCTTGTTTAAGACGCGAAAAGTTTGTATGGCGATTTTTAACTTGGAAAAAAAAAATTGAGCAACAAGTTTGCTTGAAATTTTGTGTTTCCAATGGAATAACGGCAACGGAATCATTTAAAATGTTACAAAACTTGTCTCATGAAGTCTTTCATCCACCTCTGTTAACGACATAAACGTCGAAAAAGCGATGGAAATTGTGCTCGAAAATCGTCGTGTTAGCTTTAGAAAGATAGCAAAGATAGCAGAGACACACTCAACAACTCAACTTATGGATCGACTCAACACATTTTGGTTGATTTTTGTTTTGGTATGAAACGCGTCGCCGCCAGACTCGTACCAAGAGACCTGAATTTTTTGCAAAATTGTTTGATTGTGACGGAGTTTTTGGCCAAACATGAAACAAAAGTCATCGCACAACGACCGTATTCGCCGGATTTGGCACCCTGTGACTTTTTTCTGTTTCCGAAACTTAAATATCCGCTCCGGGGAATGCATCATGAGTCGATTGAGGACATAAAAAAAAAATTCGCTGAAGCAACTAAAGGCTATTCCGGCCGCGGCGTATAACAAGTGTATGGAAAATTGAATTAACCGTTGGCATGCTTGTATTGACTCAAAAGGAGTCTATTATGAAGGCGATAATAAAGATTTGTATAAAAATGCAGACAAATGTTGTTTTGTTTTAACCAGTCCGGGTCAATTTTGGTATACTTCTCCGAGCTTCCTTTAATCCGTTGCACTCGTTGTGATTAAATTAGTATACAATTTACACTCAATGCGAAGAGTTTTACTAATTAAATATTTAAACATTCTCCTTTCACACCATCTATTACAATATATCTCTCAGCAAAAGGCGTGTATAGGGTATCACATAGTTATGTTTGAGAGCTTGTGCGTGAGCGAAAGTGTGTGTGTTTTTGAAAAGTTGCTAAGCGCAGTTTGTTTCGCTTTGAGTGCTAGTATCTACAAAAAAAAGTCCGTTAAGCTTGGTGGCAGTCAGAATCGAAATTGCGTACATGTATTTCATATGTGCACGAGTATGTCAGAGATGGGCACAAAGAGAGCAACCAAAGTATAAGCATATGCGCGCGCTCTGCATGTATGCGTACATTGTTAGAACAATGCATTTTGTACTTATCTAGTTGAAAGCATTCAGCATTCAGCATTCAGCATTGTCTTTTCAATTTTTATTTATCTCCTTTATCTTGAGCTGACTACGGCAAGCAGAAACTCGTGTCTATATGAGTATTCGAAGAGTGTTCTGCCACATCAGGCGCCCGCGCCCATCTCTGATGTATGTAGTTGTATTGAGCGAGTTGTTTGTGCTAAGTATGAAAGTAAGTGTTGTGAAGAGGCTTTTCAACTTATTTGCACATACTATAGGCACTCAGCTGCCAAATCTAACCTAAACACCCACTTGCTTACTCACTTATGCATATATTTAGCCAAGTCAAGTGTAAGCAGCTTGACTATGTATCTATTATTATGTGTGTATCTATGCTGCGCTTGAAATTCGAAAAAAATCATTCATTTTGTTGATTAAAGGATTGAAGTTGCAACTGCTAAAGCAGGTTTGGTTTCGATAGTGTATGTTATCGACATAAGGGTATAAAAGTACATACTTTCAATTACACTCCAGAGATGCGCCCTTGTCCGTATCTAAGCAATTTAAACACTACAATTCGGGTGCGCGCTATTGACAGTTTTAACATTTAAAGTTGAAAATTTTTAACAGTGCTTTTGCAATGCTGGGCATTCAATTCCACATGGGAGTATGTTGTTTTTGTGTTGGTCAATATCAAAAGATACAGTCATATTGCATTAATATTTAGATGAAGATGTGTATTGTGACTTGTTTTTTAGCTACCGTAGTATAATGCACTATATATATCGATATTTTTCTGATCAACTATGCATAAAAGATACAACAATAATATATCTTCTTAAAATTGTACAAACCATCAAGCGGTTTCCGATTAACAGTTACAAAATATCTTACTTAGTCTATCAATATAATCACATAAATTTATTTAATTCCTGGTCAGATGGTCTTATGTTTACGTGTCATGTTATCTGACATGTATTTCGCGCAACTGTCAAAATATCACATAAAAATATTACATTGTGGTCAAACGAGTTTTAGTGTTAGCCAGTGGCGGTAGAATTGCATTTACAACACTGTAGTCTTAAATGGATTAATCCGAGAAAATTCATGATATTTTAGCAATTTATACAACAAATAAAAAAGTTCAAACAAAAAGCTGTAGAGAAATGCGGAAAAGTCGTGAACGTGGAATTTGGTGTAGGAAATGTTTGCTGCGACCAAAAAGTTCAGAAAGAGAAGTAAAACAGTTGATTTTTATTTTGCGTGTTTAAAAACACTTAATGTATTCAGAAGGTCGTAAAACATTACATCAGTGCAGAAATGCAAGAAAACTGTTGCCCAATCAACAATAATATCCAACAAACAATCTTGCACTAATTTGCTCAGACCTTTGACCTATAATTTCTTTGCATCAGTGCAAAAATTTTGCAGCCAAGTATCACGAAAATGAAGCAAGTGGCACCGCAAATTTCGGTATTTTTTGTGCATTTTCAATTAATTCTACTTCTTGAGCAGTTTTATTCACTTTATACTCTAATAATCTGTTTTTATTACATTCTCGTGTCATTTTCATACCGGTTCGAAACAAATAAACACAACAAAGTCTCAAACAACTGATTGTGAAAAGCTGCATCACTTTATTTTCCACAACTGTGCTCACGACGCCGGTTGTGCAGTTTTGTATTTTTTTTTTTTTTATTGTTGCACGACATTGTAAATACCTTAACAGATTACTACTTTTTGGCGGTACACGCCCACTAGTAGATGTGTATGAAGCGAATATGTATAAGATGCCACCGTATCGAATCGAAAAGTTGATATTGACGTTTTTCATACAAATGCATAAAAGTGAACTGTGAGTTTGTATGGGACTACCACAAAAAGTGGGCGGAACACGCCCATTTGAATATGTATATGTAGCGGTTGCCCACTAAAATCCACCAAATTGAATTTCAAACTAATATTGATTTAAATAAAGGCTACCCCAAAAAGTGGGCGAGACACGTCCATAAGTCTATGTATGTTAAGCGGCTGTCCATAAAAAGGCACCACATCGCATTTCCATATTGACTGTCAATAACATTAGAAATTTTCGAACATTTGCGTCGTAAAAACTATTTGTGAATTATAAAGTGCTATTATGTTTTAATCGAAGTTTTTTATTAAGTTTTAAGCGAAAATAGCTGCAAATTGTGCAAAACATTTTATTTGTGCACATCTACTCGGTGATTGGAGAAGGGGTGGAAGGGACAGGAGAAAAGGGGTAGGAGAATTGAAGGTAGTGTAAAGAAGCATGATTAAAGTTGGGAAGAGGGAAGGTGTGGCATGGGAAGAAGAGGTAGGGGAAAGGGCAGCAACGCACCGGGTTCCTTTTAAAAAGGAAGAAGAGGAGGGAAAATGAGGGAAAATGAGGGAAGGGGTAAGGAAAAGGTGAGTTTTGGGAAAGAAGGGGAAGAAGGGGAAGAAGGCAGGGGGAAGATGGGCAAGGGGAAGAGGGAAGAGGGTAGGGGAATGGGAGGTATGGTAAGGGATCATAGGAAAGGATTGTTAATGGCAAGGGAAGTGGCAGCTGAGAGAGGGATGATACCATTTAAAATAGATGGATGAAATGTCGTATACATGTGAATAGGTTCGAAGGGGCAGTGAAAAGGGGTGGTAAAGTAAGGAGAGGTAGGGGAAGGCGGCAAAGGAATGGGGGCAGCGTAAGCGAAGGTGTAGAACGGGTGGAAAGGACAGGAGAAGAGGGGTAGGAGAATTGGAGGTAGAGTAAAGGGGCATGAGGAAGGTGGAGCAGGAGGATGGTGGGACAGGGGGAAGGAGTGGCAGGGGAAGGGAGAGGCAAGGGGAACGGTAGCAACGTGCCGGGCACCAGCTAGTACATTTATAAAAATGTGTATTTATTTGCTGAAAACCGACTAATCAGTTTAAGCAATAACAGCGAATGGCAGATAAAAATATTTTATAACATCAAGAGAGAGAGAGAGAGAGAGAGAGAGAGAGAGAGAGAGAGAGAGCGAGAGAGAGCGAGTTGCCAATACAAATTACATTTTTTCTCGCAATATAAAAAATAATTTTGATTGGGTATTTTCTAAAATAAATATATTAATAAAATAAGTAATTCAGACACATCGTAGAAAATATAGGACTTCTCAATGTTGTCCAAGTAAATCTGCAAAAAAATTAATTTACATAGTCTGTAATATATTTTTGTTATACTCGTATACGACAACACTGCATAGCACAAAACTCGTCGTGCGAAATTTCTCTGTGAAATTCAAATCAACAGACACAAAGTTGCTTACCTTAATAAACAAAAACCAATCAATGTCCGTTTAAGATTTGGAAAAAAAAATGTGGATCTATGATCGAAACAGTGAAGGAAAGAGAATTTAAAAACCTGCAGAAAACGGAAAGTACCAAAAAAGTTAAAGGCGTATTAAAGTGGGAAATTGAAGAGTTCGATAATCGTACAACTGTGTGCTGAAAGACTCTGTTGAGTGCCATGTAATGGATTGCGAAGCCAATATTAAAATGGACGCAAGAACACTACCAGGTTTCCACTTTTACACAAAAGTAAAAGGTGGCACTGTCACTGGCACTGGTGGCACTGACTAGTCAGTGTTAATGTTGGGTATAGAAAAATTTGGCGAGGTAGTTCTCATCTGGCAAGCTATTTGCTTATATTGCAAAAGAGGAGAACCCACCACACTATCACAAGCGAAAAAGATCAAAAACCGTTATTTTGCAAGCAAAACCAAGTGTGCAGTTTCTTGTTGGTACATTCCTTAGAATATCTCGGTAGGCAACGTCAATCAAGTCGCGAAATTCTTTTAATTTCGTTGTTCGAGTAGTTAAATTCGTACATTTGGAAGTCCACACAGCCGATGTCGAACTAACCAAATCGATTCAGACCATGCTGACCAGAAATATGGAGAATGTGCGCCGAGGAGCCGATCTTAAAAGAAACTGGATAACTTGGAGAACAGTTTGTTGTGTGCATGATTGCTTGCATCAGTGCTTAAGCTAATGAGCTCCTCTTTAACAATTTCCGGGTTAACAGCTTTTTAAATGTTAGAATATCTCGGTAGGTGCGTATAGTATAGATAATTTTTCCACTTTGTATATACACTCTTTTTTATATACACTCTGCAAATGTATTTTATATTTTGATCATGCATAAATACATATCTATAAAAATTATAATAAATCGCGTTTACCTGCAGAGGACTTAAGGATTCTCGAGCCGGTTCCTCATTGCGAGGCCATATTTGATGTAGCGACATAATTGCCTCATTGCAGAAGCGTAAGCCCATTACTTCCTCATCTTCACGGCCATAGCTATAATTTAGGAGAGTACGAAATAGAAGTTAGGAAATCAAATACAAATTAGAACTGAGAAAAATTGTTAGAGTTCAGTCTATGTATATGTACAGCGTTTTCTTTTTCTTTTTTTTTAGGTAATAATCTTTAAAACTAAATAAAACCAAGGATTTAATGCAAAGGATTTATGGGTATGAATGATAAGGGGCATTACAAGGTCGATCTGGAATGGTAATTCGATACTATTATTAGATTGAGTACGGAAAACCTATAAAACCCAGTGCCGGAAAGCAAAACAGAGGACTGTTAAGCTTAAACAAACATAATTTAACTGACATAGGTTGCTGGAGTCAAGGGAAATAGTTGCAAGGCACAGGGTATATTGTTACGCATGGAAAAGAGGGAGGGCATTAAATTAAATGGTTTACAATGTTAAGGACTGCTATGGCTACAGAGGCATGAGTTAAACTATTGCAACCGTTCGAATTATGTAACAGTGCCAATATGTATGCATCTGTTGTAGCTGCAATGATGACGTCATTGGTGGGCCAATAACATTGCCCAAATTTAACGGAACGTCAAAAGTTCAAAGGAAATGAACTTAATGGTAGTTGTTGGGCAATGTATTTTGTATGAGGTTGTGGGAGATGACACCCAAAATGCATAAGAAACCAATGTAAAATCATCAGCGCGCAGGGGTATAAAGAAGGAGTGGCGCGACAATCTGGCGCCATGCAACGGGACCAGTAATTAAGAAAAAATGATATAAAAGGAGGAACATTGTCGCAGTATGGACAGTATAGTTTTGTCTCTTATTGGGTATGGTTTTGGACTCTTACTGAGTATGGTGTGGCATTGGGTTTCAAAAGGATTTGAGGACTAGAGCTCTAAGAGTAAGAATATGAAACTAAGTGATTTAATTTAATTTGGCATTGGAGCAGGATAATATTTTAAAATAAATATAATTAAGGCCTTGCAGTGGGGCAAGAATAATTTAAATTAAAACGTTATCATTTAAGGTTTTCGGATCTTGTACTGGCGCAAAGGCACTAATGATAAAGTGTTGGCAGTGTGGAAGGGGATTTGATTATTTGAGAAGGAATACGGCTCGTACAGTCACGAGGATATTGAGCGCCAAGTGAAGTCCTTGGGATTAAAGTAGCACAAAAGGCATCACTGCGGTATTCTCGGTAGCGGTGAAATAGACGACATCAAAAGCTGAGACTTGGTTGGCACGCAGATCTATCAAGACATATCCAAGTGTAATAGTGGTGGACCAAAGAAGATGGAAATCGACCCTGAACACTGCAATCAACGACAATGGACCAGTAGAGAGAGAAGAGACAAATATAATGTAGAGATCAACAAATAAAACAAAAGGATAATCAACATAAATAAAGAAGAAAATAATAATTAAATAAAAAAATAAAGTGTTTCCTTATCTCAGGGTCTGCAAATACAAATTTATGTGAAGCAGACTCTGGAATAGCAGAGCTATCCCAGCCTTTGACCCGGCACAACCGGGAGTCCTTTACACGCTTATCTACGACATTTCCTTTGTATACTATGCCCTGGCGGCAGAGGACATACTAAGTTTGTGCAAATGTATGGTAGAGGCAGAAGGAGGCGTAGTGGACCCAATAATTTCGAGTCGATATATATATATACTACGAGATCTTGGAGACTTTAGAAGATAAAACATCCCAAATTGGATTTTTATATTCGTCTGTTTCTAAAATTTCTTTTTATTTTCATTTATGTTTAAAAAACCAAAATTATTTATTTTCATTATAGCATGAAATTCGGTCGGTTATTTCGAAGTCATGAACTTTAGACAGCAGCATTCTTTATTGTTTTACTTAAGGAAGTACAATTTTAATGGAGACGAGAAGTTAAATAACTGAAGCAAGGTCGGAAGAAGGCCACGACTAACACAGCAAGCATCAACTCAATCCAGAACAAATTTTCAATAATTTCCAAACTATATAAGAAACAAATGCAAACTGAAAGTGGTTTAGAAGATCTCAGATACAGATTTTCAGGACTGAAGAAATGTGTTAAAATTAATGGTGATGATGCTGAGAAAATTGAAAAAAAAAAAAAAATGGGGATTAAAAATAAAAAAACTAATAATGTATATATTTTATCTAAACAACTAACTGGATTCTTCGTATATTGGCTTTATCAAAATGCTAATTTTATGTCATTATTATTACAATATAATTTCAAAAGAAATTGCAATCTTAAATCGCTTCAATTGTCGACCACTTTGCTTCGAAGACGTAAATCTTCTTTGGTTTATTAACGTATACTAGCCACTTCACAGATCCTATCACTTTAAAGTTATACGCCTCTTAAAAAAAGCTGCATTTGAACGTAGATACAATTACTTAATCTGTCATTTTTTTTTTTCAGTTGCCATTCACTTTTGCCAATCGAAATTACCACAAAATAGCTGCTTTTTTACTTTCAACGTCAACGGCTGAATAGCATATTGCGATACTATGCTGTTTTGTATTGACCTGTGTGTATTTCTGTATATGATAATGTGATGCGACCTACCGAAATGTCAATGTCAACTGCGCATAGACACGATAGCCTTGAATTGCTTTTGGATCGACAAAAACAATGCCGCGCAGCACCGATGGACTGCTACCCGTGAGTGTAATTTCACGTGATGGCAGATAGAGTGTCAGGACACAATTTGGAGATGTTTTCTTGTAGACGCGCTGTGTCCCAAATTCATCGCGGTTCTGCTGCTGTTGTGTAGGTGATCTGTAAAGGAAATAATTAATAATTAGTAATGAAACTATTAATATTACATTGTATTTATATACGAGTATAAGCATTTATTATATTTAGTTAAAACAAAATACTGGCTACGATATTATGCCCAAAAGCAAAAAATAGAAAGAAATTTAAGTTAAACTTTTCAATAAAGATAATTTTATACCCTGCCCACAAACGCCAGTATACGTTGTTCTTAAGCCAAATGAGACGTATCGATCTAGACTTGTTCATCCATCTGTCATCAGCGAAGTTAACATTTTGTCTTAATTTTATTGGCTATTGTTGCTACTACGCTGATTGATTAAGTTATATTATTATATATATACACATTGCACATCGAACAGCATGAAATCATTAAACAAATACATTTTTCGATTCCTTTCCACTTGTGTCATACTTCAAGACACTGTCTAAACATTTCGTCGATGTTGATTGATGTGATGTGCATGTTTCATATAGAAGCAGCAGCAATTATTGTTGCACACACGTACACACACAGTCCTACATATACATACTCTACACGTAAACGCATTGTGCACATTTCACTTAACCCAAAAATTCATTCGCGCTATCCAGCGCCATTGCCGCCATTGATGCTATTTCTGCTGCTGACTTCAATTCCGTTTCCGGTGGACATATTGTGTCAATTTTTGTACATCACACAGCACCAGGCAGGGGCGGCGATACATAAAGTTATTTTTTCTAGCATATTGAAAAAAAAACATTTAATTTAAAGTGCCCAATAACAAGAATATCCATTGTCACTAAAATGCTTTCTCCTCTAAATCAACGCAATGCAGCCATAACATAACCCCATGGGGACGAACATTTTCATAGGAACGAACGCAAGCCGAAGTCGGCTGCTTGATGCTAAAGAGAATTGGTGTTGTATTTTGGCACTCTGTACAATTTATGACTCAAAAATTATTCACTTTTTCACTTTTTTGAGTGCTCTCCTTTTGGACAGCCCTGCTCTAAGGGCCGCTCAGAAAGAGAGCGGCAATAAGTGAGCAATTTATGTGCAATAATTAATGCGCAGTTAATTAATTCACAGTTATAGTTTCTTTCTCTTTTTTGTTTTGTATATTTTTTTAATTCGTTTTCTCTTAAAATTTTTCCAACAAAAACACTATAAAAAACACACTCAACAGGTGCTCCCCAACATGTTTACAAGTTCGCCCGCAACCGTTGAGCTGCTCCATCGATATGTTGTACAATGTGAACATGACAGAGCTGAGAGAGAGAGAGAGAGAGAGAGAGATAGAGAGAGAGAGAGCGATTCTACACTTCTCAACGGTTTTGGAAGGAAGCATAGATACAGAAATATGTAGATAGAGAGAGAATAACTCTTTCTCATTATTATACTCTTCACACAGAGTATGAATAGAATGTTATATAGCTTAGGCACAATGTTGCAACGCCTTAAAGGAAGCATCAGAAATCCCACTAAATCTGCATAAGTGATCAGCACGATTAAACGAGTCATCTGTTTGTGTGCGTATTTGTATGCGCCCTATACCCTCATTGTTTGAGATATTGGTTTGAAATTTGGTATGGAGACTTTTTATAATCATAAGCAACGTACTAAAATGGCTGTGACGTGATTACTATAAACTACGGCTCTCACACATACATTTACTGATATTACTGCAATACTGGTATTGAATTGATATTGTATGTAAAGCGGCCGTTCGTAAGAAACTAGTATATCGAATGTGAACCTAATATTAAGTTGAAGTGTGCGATGCGTTTGTATGGGGGCTTCTCCAAAAAGTGGGCGGAACACGCCCATTAGTATATGCATATGAAAGGGATATCCATAAGAAGCCAACACATCGAATTTTAAGCTTATATTGACTAAACTAAAAGCTTTTTTTATATAAAGGCACAAAAGTTGACGGTGTTTCTGTACAGTGTCTACCCCAAAAATATTGCTAAATGTATATGAATAAAATGCATCCATAACGAATTTCTAGCTAATTTTGTCTTAAATAAAGTTTAAAGTTTTTCAAATTTTTGTATGAGGGCTACCTCAAAAAGAGGAACCGACGTATCAATATGTATAATCCATAACCTTGGGATGCACATTTAGCCAGATATCTAAAAAAATTTGTCCAAAAAATTGACGGATAGAGATAGCTAGATAAACTCGTCTCGTCGAGCTAATGAAGAATGTATATACTTTTTTAGGTTTACGATGCATCCCTTAATAAGTTACAAACTAATACCGTTTCACAATATGTGTGAATGGTAGTAAATCTAAAGTGAATTCCATCGTTGCCAATCAAAGGGCAAGTGTGAACAGTATTTATGCTTCGGTTGAGTTAACATTTTCTCTTGTTGTATATAAAGTGCTGAATTTTAGACACTTTATAGCTTTTTAAAAGACAAAAATTATATAAAGAAAACTAAATTTTGGTTGAGTATTATACCACGGTCTTTTTCCAACAGTATTATTCAGAGACCACTGGAAGCCGCATCCCCGTCCTGCTAGCTACACCCATGATGCACAGACATTACCACACACACGCACACACACACACACACACACACACACACACACACACACACACACACACACACACACACACACACACACACACACACACACACACACACACACACACACACACACACACACACACACACACACACACACACACACACACACACACACACACACACACATTCGACATTCATCTGACGATGACGACCACCACGATGATGAGTATGCATTCAAGCTTTTATGCATCTATCAGTCTGTCCGTCCATTTGCTATAACTCACAAGAACGAGAACGAACATAAATAACGCTGACGCTTATGCTAACGTACAGAGCAGAAGTACAGTGTCAATTAGAAGGTCGATCAAAAAGCGTTGCCGTTTGCATTGTGCTTCCGCCAACCCGACTTAAAGGTAGTCAATCAGCTTAGCACTTCCATTCAATGTAACAAACAATCTGTGACATTGGCCTCTTCCACTTCCACTTCGATTGCTATAAAATGTTGCAATTAATTCTCAAAAAAAGTATTTCGATGTCATGTGGCACACGGAAGCTTTTATATTCACGATTTCATGAAGCGCACACATGGCATTCTATGACCAATGTTGATTTAAATATTTAGGTTGTCTAAAAGCATTTCGTTCCTGGACATTGCTTAAAAAAATTGTCAAGTGTGTATTCTAAAATCTTTTATTGAAATGAGTTTATAGTGAAAATTGCGTGTTTTTTTTATAGAACATGCAGGTTATAATAAAAAAAATGTTTAAACAATAGTTTTTCATACATTTCCCACGCTACATAACTAACCATCAACCACAACTCACACAAAGTGGATTTGTATACGTGCTATTCCTAAAAGTGAACCTAATGTTTCGATTACAGACAGATGGACAGGACTAAATCGACATCATCAAGAATACATGAACTTAACGGGTCTCTGACGCTCCGGCGTCAGCAGAGGCAACACGAACTGTGACTTTCTTCAGGACCAACAACAGCAGCAAACCTCTAATGCTAGTGCTGCTTCGACTCACACGGAAGGCACATCTTCCATAAAGCCTTTTTTTTTTTTTTTTTGGTATTTTTGGTTTTGTAACAATATTGCGGCACATTTATAAGTATTATTTTTTTCACTAGCATGTATGGTCTGCGGTCAACTCAATCGACCGAAATCTAGGAATAATTTTGTATATTATTGCGTTCATGCGTTTGTTGTTATGGACTTTTCACAAGTATTTTTTCAATTTTTTCCTTCCTTTACCTCCCTTCCCAAATACTAACACTTTATCACAGATTTTGCATACCCCGTCAATGTTTCCTCTGTAAGTTTTATGCATTTCATGAACATGATACAGCATAGATTTGTATGATATCCGATAAAACCCACAGATTTTAGAAATCCTTTTGATAATAATTATGGTTGTCAATTTTTAATATTTTATATTGATAACTACTAAAATTAGTTGAGAAATATACCGTAATATACTGAGTCACCCACTCCCCCATTGTTACACTTTGCACAAAATCGAGAACCCCCTACCTCTATTCACCCTCAACACGAATACATTCACCAAAAATATAGCGCAGCACATACGAGGATTTATTAATTAGTGTGTAGCCTACGCTAGCTCCAAATTACAACTGAGTGTTACTTTAAAAACTTAACTTATCAAACATGTTAAACTTATCGATAACAATGTTGCTTAAAGTATATCGGTTGGATTGTATGAATGAAAATCGAACGGTATAGCAGACATTGTATTTAGGGCTACTGAACTATAAGGCATTGGGTAAATGGCAGTTGATATTTACATCCAAGTGCGTCCATAACAGTCTATGTATGTTTGATTCGTTGGGTTAGTCTCTTACACTCAAAATATTGAAACGATTTTGATAAAATATAGATTATGCACATCTGCAATGAATAAATTTCAAATGGTTATGTTTTTGTCATAATCGGTCTCCAAAAATATTCTAGCCTAATGAAATGCAACATAAAATGCAACAGTCGCATCTAAAATTATTATCCAATCGGTTTAAAGGAGACATCGTAGACACCATAAAGTATTGAGGTGTTGGAATTAATTTTAAAAAATATTTAAAATATTTACAAAAAATGCTACAAAGTATATTATGCAAAGTATTGTCCACCGTTAGCTACAACATTTCCCATATTTTCCAATTCAACGCCTCCAACGTTTCTTTGACGGATCTTGCAACATGTGACCGAGCATTGTCATGTTGAAAAACCACCTTGCCGTGTCTTCTGGCATATTCCGGCCGTTTTTGATTCAATGCTCGGCTCAATTGCATCAATTGTTGTTGGTAACGTTCACCAGTGATGGTTTGGTTTGGTTGCAGCAGCTCTTCGGATCCCACCAAATACAGAGCATGAGCTTGGCACCATGAATATTCGGCTTTGCCGTCAATGTTGATGCATGGCCGGGCAGTCAGTCCCCATGATTTTTTTAGCTTTGGGTTGTTGTAATGGATCCATTTTTCATCGCCAGTAACAATACGATGCAAAAAACTCTTCCGATTATGGCGTTGAAGCAGCTGTTCGCACAATTGAAAAATCTCCTTTCGACGTCTCTTGGCTTCAATTCGTACGGCAATGAATCATTCCCATGGCTTTGATGCGTTTGCCAACTGTTGACAAGTCAACTCTCAATGATTTTGACAATTCTTGAAGGATTTGACACGGATCTTCGTCGAGTAATGCTTCCAATACTTCATCTTCAAACTTTTTGGACTGGCCCGGACATTCTTCGTCCTCCAGTACTCACAAGTTGAAATCGATGGAGCATAGTCACCGTAAGCCTCACAAAGCGTACGATGGGCTTCAGCTGCTTTTTTGTTCAAATGAAAGCATAAAAGCAAACCTTTCCGCAAATTGAGTTTTGTTGGAACAAAAGTCGACATGTTCACAGAGCAAAAAAAAAAAAAATATGTTGTTTACACCTCAGTGGAATGACACATACTGCAATTTAAAGGTTCTGAAGTAGGCTTTCAAATGAATATAGTTACAGGTTTACCAGATGCGATTTAGTGCAAGTTACGCCATCTCTTGTGAATACTTTAAAACTAATTACAAATATACAATGTATATATTCTTGATCAGATTGACGAGACGAGTAGATCTAGCTTCATTTGTTTGTCTGTCCGTCTGGATGTTGTAACGCATTTTTTGGGGACTAATTTTATGGTATCTATTGTAGTTGTAAATTGGCACCTAGATTTCTTTTTATTGCCGTCGAATAGGGTATCCATGCTCACTTTTAGGGGTAGCCGCATACAATCCACCGTCCAATTTTGACGTTTTGTATGAAAAACTTTTTTATTGTAGTCAATATCAACTTATTATTTGATATAGTAGCTTCTAATGGGCGGATGCTTTGTATATTGTATTGTACTTCAATGGGTGTGACCCCGTCTCCCAGTTTTTGGCGGATCCCCATATAAACTCAACCCCCACTATTGTATTTTTATATGAAAACCTTTTTTATTTAAGTCAATAATAGCTTCAAATTTGATGTGGTGGTTTTTTATGAACCCCCGATACACATATATATATATATACACATGGGCGTGTCCCATTCACTTTTTGGGATATCCCCTGTGCAAACCCACCACTCCCACATTTATGTGAACCATTCGTATAACTTCACGCTATTTACGCGTCAAATTTGGAATGCAAATTTACGTGTTATGTTTAAACTATGCAACTATGCAAATTTTAACCTTTCTTTCACAAGGCTTGTAATGATTATCGCGGCAGTTACGAGTTTACAGTAATACTCTGAATGCAATTGCTTGTGAATACCAACAACTGCTCTTCTCAAACATGATTTTTTGTTTCGCATTCTAGCGGCCATTAGCTATTCCGCTACATAGATACACATAGATACTAACTAACTTTTCTGTGGTGTGTATTAAAATATTTCACATTCCATGCGGTTTTAAAATGAATGAAAATATTTATTTATACTTTCTATCATACTACAACAATAAACGCTTATTTGATAATTGCTGCAAACAAAATAAATGTAATAAATGCAAATTATTTAATTCTTTTAATACAAGTTAAAAATAACCATGAGAAACAATGCAGATTCTGAAACTATGTTATGAAAAATTTTTATGCGGCATGGTAAATGAGAAACGAGAGATAAGCATTTACTTCGGTGAAACCGAAGCTTAAATATCTTTCGTATAAAATTGCAAATCTTATGAGCGCTATATCTACCAAACGGGAAAAGGGAAAAAACTATTTGCCGAACCTTAAAACTCAAACGCAGATTGAGCATTTGTGCGGGACTATCTCTAGAAGTGACAAAGCGCATCTTTATTATGAAGCATTCGTCTAAAGATATAAATATATGCATATGTATAAAAGTTCGGCTTAATATTGACTTAATTAAAATTGTTTTTAAAAACCTAAAAGTACGTGATCACATCAAGTTAAATTCAAGATCATGTTGACTGTAATACATACAAGTATATATTTTCAGAAAAAACTCAAAAGTGGTTGATGGGTTTGTATGGAGGCGTGGGTGCGGCATGTCGCAACAACATTAATACAGATAGATGGAGACATCTATGTACATCGACTTGTCTCTTCCAGCTGTTATGTATTTACTTTGCGTGGATTGCCAATGCCAATAGTTCAATGCGTCATAAACGTTCCGATAAACTAATGTATGTGGCAAGAAAAAAAAAATATTGTGAAAGGCATTACAAAATAAATTTTTTCTGTTTTGAAGTTGTTGTTTGGCTCAGTTTTTGTTTTATAAACAAGAAAAAACATATTTTCAAGGGAAACGAAGATTCATATAAACTAAACAGTGAGTTTCTGTTGTGGGAGACTCATTCCGCTATGATCTGAGAGAACATTATTATAGAAGACATTCACTTCGCGTTTAAAATTCATGGTAAAACCCAGTCCCCACCAGAGAAAAAATGCTTAAGCTAAGAAAATCTCCTATACTATAAAATGCTAAAAATAATTTTTTTTATTCTTGAACATTTTTTATTAGATTAAATTTTTTGACGCATTTGTAGTTATAAGTACTTAAAGAAAGGAAAATTATAAAACATGGTGCGTTCCAAAATAATGACGACATTTGGACTTTTTAGTGCGTTTGCAAACTTGCAGTAAAATTTTTTTTTGTTATTTGGTGACCTGGAAGCAGAGTTATTGCGTCAAATATAGATGGAGGTACTACGCAAAATGTCATATTTACTTTGAAACTCACTTTGTGTAATTGTGTGTGGTCTGTGACACAATCCAGCTCTTTATAGTAAGCGGGAATTAGAGAATCCTGTAGACTGCCCGATCATTGTAGCGTCTTTCAGGCGGAGATGCTAGCCATTCAGGAAGCTACACATCTCCTAAGATCATACTCAAATACTCAAGAACATGTAAGATAAACACACTCGGACAGTCAGGCTGCCTTGAAAGCGCTGAACTAACGAGATTGCAGAGCACTATGTTATACATCTCATCTGGGTGCCTGGTCATAAAAACATAGAGGGAAATGATGAAGCGGATAAATAAGCAAGACAGGGTACCACTGCTGATATTCTTCCGGGGAAGGCCACAGTAGGTATACCCATGTCTACATGTAAACTACAGTTCTCAACAGAGATGATCGGTATAGCAACCAATAGATGGTGCAGCCTTGGCACGTGTAAAATCTCTAGACTCACCTGGCCAAAATATAATCTTAAAAGAACAAAAACACTTCTTCAGTACAAGAGAGATAAGTTAGCTGTTATTTTGGGAGCCCTCACAGGCCACTTGACAATAGGGAGACATGCCACAATTCTATGTTTAAACTCCTGGGACTTCTGCAGAAGTTGCAGAAACGCCGAAGAGGAGGAGACGGTCGAGCACTTGCTATGTCATTGTCCGGCCCACAGTAGGAAGAGACTGACTTTATTAGGGCGCCCCTTTCTGGACAACCTAATTGAGATCTCAGAAAAAGAGATTAAACACATGACGACGTTCTTGACACTGACAAAGTGGTTCCCTGAGTAGCTGAGGATGAAATAGGAACAAATATGGTATCACAAGGGGCCTATGCTGGCCTAAGTGACAATGTGGGGTTTAACCATGTTGCCCATTCTTACCTAACCTAACCTAACCTAATCAGCATATTTCTACAAAAGTGCATATTCAGTTTCAGATCAATATCTTAAAAACTGAGGAACTTCGGATTCGCCACGTCGAGTTGAGCAAGAATAGTCGTATATATTCATATATAATGGATCTCCTTCTTCTGCTTCCTTCAATGCGTTGCAAACTACGTGCTAAAATTAAAATACAATTCACACATTGTGTGAAGAGTGTAAAATCGATGTATATAATTTAAAAGTTTTTCGTTTGTCTTATACAAAAATGACAACAAGAATACTTGAAGTTATTCTTCAATTGCGTTTCAGTTTGATTATTTTTTGTCAACCTTTTTGAATGAATTTTTTTTTCTTCTATAAATCACAATGCTTTCGTTAAATCTGTCTTATACCCTTCCAATTTAGTCTGGAATGGGTAAATTCATATATTTGTAAAGTTTCACAAGAATGCGTAAGGTAAATATCTTGAAAGTTTTAAGTGGTCCGTCCCATTTTACATTTATCGTAAAGGAATATTTGACATAATGATAGATTGGCTTATTACATTATTTTTATTTGCAGATTTGTCATATATTACAATGGAAATTCAATAAGTCTTTTCGTTAAAAAAGTTGTAGACATTTTTTCTTCAAATTTCAGTTATACTTAAGAAAAACAAGAAAATACGTTAACTTCGGTTGAACCGAAGCACTAATACCATTAACACGAAATTTTAAATCGTATTGTAAAACATAAACGTGGGGATTTAAATGGGGGCAATCCCAAAAAGTGTGCGGTATACGTCCACTAGTGGATGTGTATGAAGTGACTATCTATAAGATGGCACCATATCGAATTTCGAGTTGATATTGACTTGTTTCATACAAATGCATAAAAGTAAGATATGGGTTTGTATGGGAGTACCCCAAAAGGTGAGTCTATAATCCATATAGACGAGACCACTTTAAGGGGTAGCCCCTTCCAAACCTCCTATCCATTTTTGAGTTTTTGTATGAAAATTGTTTGTTTTTATTTTTAACTAGCAAACCCGGCGTGCGTTGCTACGCCCTTTATGCTTTTATATTTTTGCCCTCCCCAGTTTTTCAGTATATCTTATTTTGTTTATATTGTCCCAAAGCTCATCCATCTGCGTCATGGATTTAACAAACATATGTACACATGTACCAAATTTAATCCAGCTGCGTTGAACCGTTTCCATTTTGGTTTTCTCCAATATTTGAAGGAGGGGGTTATGGCACCGCCAATTACTCCAGTGAATCTTATTTTTTAACGGTTCCAAATCTGTGCCACCGCCTTTTTTCAGAGTTTTTTATTTGTTGCTGAGATATAATGAACCAAAATTTAGGAGATATTTAAGGGGCGGTGTACCACTCACTTTTCGAGTCGATCTTATTTACCGCGGTGTCCTCTTCCCTGTATAACTAATTTAGTGCGATACGACGGTTTTGGTTTTTCTTACACATGAGGGCGAGACACCACCCAATTATGTACCGGTGACATTTACTTCTGAACCAAATTTCATCTAGCTGCGTTCAATAGTTTTTAAGACATAGCAACATTTTTATACCATTTACACATGGTGTGAAATGGTATTATCAGTTTGTCTGAAAGTTTGTAACGCATTAAAGGAGCCATCGTAGATCGCAATTGAAGATATATATTTTTGATCAGCTCAACGAGATGAATCGATCTAGCCATGTCCGTCTATCTGTCTGTTGTTGTGCATTTTTTGGGGACCACTTTTTATGCTATCCAGTTGAAATTTTGCACATATACTTCTTTTTATTGTAGTTTAATAGAGTATCAAGATTGACCTGCCACGCCCACTATTGACTTTTTGTAAGAAAAACTTTTTATTAAAGTCAATATTAGGTTGAAATGCGATATGGTGCCTTTTAAGAGACAGCCGCCAAACATACATAGACAATTGGGCGTGGCCCTCCCACTTTTTGAGGTAGCCCCCATACAAACCCACCGTGCAATTTTGTGTGCTTTATGAAAAAATCCTTCATTTAGATAAATATTAGCTTGCAATTTGATTTTGTGGATTTTAATGGACAACCGCTTCATATACATATACAAAGGGGCGTGTCCCGCCCACTTTTTGAGGTAGTCCCATATAAACCCACAGTTCACTTTTACGCATTTGTATGGAAAACGTCAATATCAACTTGAAATTCGATATGGCGGCATCTTACACATCTACTACATCGCTTCATACACATCTACTAGTGAGCGTGTACCACCCCCTATTTAAACCCCCAATTTTATGTATTACAATACTATTTAAAGTTTCATGTGATTGGTATTAGAGCTTCGGTTCAACCGAAGTTAACGTTTTTTTTTTTTTTTTTTTAATATTTGCCCTGTGTACTTTATTTGGTTTTCCCTTAAATAGAGGGCGGGGTAACGCATATTATATACTTTTATATACCTATACCTAAACCTTCAACGGGAACCTGCCTATCGATTTGTGAAAATCAATTGAGTATCCCACAGTAGTTTCTAAGATTAAACTATATATGGATACGTATAGACTAATATCAAAATTAGCTACAATTAGTTTTTGTTTTTGTGTCTCCTGCACCGATAAGTCAAGCTCTTGTTAAATTTTGTGCTTGCGACAAAAAAAAAAAATAAAAGTAAAATGCCCGGTTCGGGAATAATATCTAAATAATAAAATTAATTTTCTGTGCTACCAGTGCATGTACTAGTAACAAAATGCGCCGCAATCGGTACTTGAAATAAATTGGGCTATCGGAGAAGTGAATACGTCAAAGATTAATGTCGTACTGATTTTATTTTAATTGTAACGAAGTTTATAGACAAATTCTTAAATGGTAAAATATATGCTAATCGTTAGTAGATGTTGACAGTACTATTTATTTAGGTCTAAATATAAATCTAAATTTATCAATAAGTTGTAAATAAATATATATGTACGGTGCTTTGTATGTTTAGGCGTATCAACGGCTGGTCGCAACATACGGTGTGAAAATGGGTATATCCGTGTGGTCAAATTCTTAACTGCAGAGTTTAGTTTCGTGTCTTCTGTTGGTTTAAGCGTGACGACGGTTTGCTGCAGTTTTATGTTTATTATCTTGATATGTAAATAAGCATAATTGCATCTGCACATGACTAATATCTGATATTATATATTATATATACATAATATATACTTGTATATACCAACACTTAAACCTTCCTCGGTATCCTGAATGTCCATTTGTGAAAACCAATTGAAATCACCGCATTAGTTTTTAAAATTGAAGGTATCATTCAGACATGAAAAGCAGGTGTCTTTAATTTAATGTATAGATTAAGTCTATTATTGCATCAATTCCAATAAAATATTGTGCATATATCCAGATCGGGCATATAAACAATATAATTTGTGGTATATAAGGAGCCTTAAACAAGGTACTGCGAGAGTAGCGTTCTTTCTTGTTTGAAATTTTCAGTCTGGTGTTGTCATTTTCAGGGTGTGAATCGTATAGAAACACATAACCCAAACAGAAGTAGATCTGTTTCGAAACCAGCTACGAATCCTAACTAAATAGTCTTTAATTACATTTCTCGGGGCACAAGATAATTATCATTTCGAACAACGAAACAACGCATCTTCTTAATAAATATCCATTTTAGTATTTTATTCACTTCACAGTTTACACAATTTGAATATACACTCATACATATGACTTAAAATTAGTTGCGTTTCTATACAAATTCGAATGAATTTCAAATTGATATAGGGTATAGAACCATGAGTGGTTTTACTTAAGTTTTCTCTTTTTAAGTGTTTTTCTTTGCATATTTTGTTTAAAACTCTGGCACTTAAAAGAAAACTATTAAGTAAACAATCCAAATAACATACAATACTTAAAGTATTTCATTCTTTATTTTATCTTTCTTAGTTTTCATGAAAGCACAAAACGTACACACAGGCGTACGTATTTATTTCTTTTTATGTCCTGCACCCATAGGTTAAAACTGTATATTAAGTTTGTGCAAATGTATGTACGATAGGCAGAAGGAAGCGTGCCAGAACCTATAAAGTATGCATATATTATTGATTAGCATTAGAAGATGAGTCGATATAGACGTGTCTGTCTGTCCGTCCTACCGACTGTTTTGAAGAGATCTCAAAGACTGTAATGGATAGAGGCTTCAAGATTCGATATTTAGACTTTCATTTTCCGTCTTCAATTAAAGAGGGAACAGGAGCCAACCCCTCTTTAAGGGTGGCCATGGCCCCATTTTAAAGTTTTTGTATATCACTTTTTTGTTAATTACTTTAGAAACGTCAAATTTGATGTAGAAATCGTATCTAAGCAATCGACACTTTTATGTTCAAATGGAAGGAAAAACATCGAAACTATATAGTATCCATGCTGGTGTCCCACAGGGCAGTGTTCTGGGACCTGTCCTTTACACAATATTCACTGCCGATCTGCCGGTTGTCAGTGATGTTCAAGTAGCCAGTTATGCTGATGATACAGCTATAATTGCATCTAAAGACACTGCGGCAGAAGTATCTCAAGATATTCAAAATGAAATAGTTGAAATAGAGCGATGGCTTAAGAAATGGAAAATAAAGGTTAATACTGAGAAGTCGAAACATGTCACATTTGCTCTGAGAAGAGGAGATTGTCCGTCAGTATTTTTAAATAATTCACAAATTCCTCATAGTGACTCCGCAAATTATCTTGGACTCGATATAAATCGGAGAGTAACTTGGAAAAGTCATATTAAAGGCAAGACAAAGAAACTCAACATAAAAACAGCAAAAAATGTATTGGCTGTTTGGGAGAAAATCGCAGCTTAGTTTGGAGAACAAAGTTCGGCTTTACAAGGCTATTTTAAAGCCTGTGTGGACATATGCTATCCAATTATGGGGAACTGCAAGCCAATCAAATATTGAAATTCTTCAACGATATCAGTCCAAAACGCTTAGACTTATTGTTGACGCCCCCTGGTTTGTGGCTAATGACCAAATTCACAAAGATTTAAATATTCCATACATTAAAGATGAAATACGTAGAATAAGCACAAGGTATGTTGAGAGACTACATGATCATTTAAGTGTTTTGGCAATAGGCCTACTAGATAATAGCGATACAACTCGAAGACTTAAAAGAAATCATGTGTTAGATTTACCTTTTAGAGATTAAATTTTGTATATATTGTAAATAAACTCTTAATTATAGAATTTTGAATATAATAGCTGTTCTCACTGGAGTACAGCTATTTCTGTTATATTATGAACTTTCAACTAACTTACTTATTGTCTTATTGATAGATTCTAAATTAATAATAATAATAAAAAAAAAAATTGATGTATGTTACGTACATAACATAAAATATAACGCTTTGGTTAAGATCGGATCACGATAAAAGGTAGCACCAATACAAACCTGCTCCATTTTTAAATTTTTCTTTGAAAGTTTTTTATACCATTCACACATAGTGTGAAATGGTATTATCAGTTTGTCTGAAAGTTTGTAATGCATTAAAGGAGCCATCGTAGACCCCATAAAGTATATATATTCTTGATCAGCTCGACGAGACGAGTCGATCTAGCCATGTTCATCCGGCTGTCTGTCCATCTGTCTGTATGTTGTTCCGCATTTGTTGGGGATCAATTTGAAATATTGCACATACTCCTAAACTTCTTTTTATTGCAGTTTAATAGAGCGTCAAGATTCGCCCACTATTTGGTGTAGCTCCCATAAAACCTACTGCCCACTTTTGACTTTTTGTATGTAAAACATTTTTATTGTAGTCAACATAAACTTTATAATTGATATAGTAACTTACAATGTGGTGCCTTTTTATGGTCAGCCGCTTAACATACATAGACTAACGGGCGTGCCCGCCCACTATTTGGGGTAGCTCCCATACAAACCTATAGTGCACTTTTGATTTTTTGTAAGAAAACTTCTTTATTAAAGTCAATATTAGGATGAAATGCAATGTCGTGCCTTCTTAGAGACAGCCGGTTAACATACATGGACTAATGGGCGTTGCCCGCCCACTTTATGGGGTAGCCCGCATAAAAACCCACCGTGCAATTTTGTGTTTTTTATGAAAAAATTCTTCATTTAAATCAATCTTAGCTTGCAATTTAATTTGGTGAATTTTAGTGGACAACCGCTTCATATACATATACAAATAAGCGTGTCCCGATCACTTTTTGAGGTAGTCCCATATAAACCCACAGCTCACTTTTATGCATTTGTATGGAAAACGTCAATATCAACTTGAAATTCGATAAAGCGGCATCTTACATATGTACTACATCGCTTCATACACATCTACTAGTGAGCGTGTAACACCCACTTTTTGGGGTAGTTCCTATTTAAAGCCACACTTTTATGTATTACAATACTATTTTAAATTTCGTGTGAATAGTATTAGAGCTTCGGTTCAACCGAAGTTAACGTTTTTTCTTGTTTGGATTTATTTGATATATGTACTCGGGTTCATAACCTCAAATATCTCAAAATCGTGACGTGATGGGCCAATGCTGAGGATTCGGATTTGGATTCTACGCAGCAAATTACTTCGGAAATGACCCTTAGTTTTCCAGAAACTAAACTATGTTGCCGTGTGTAATTGATTAACCCCATCCAAATCTACTTTTATTTTTCGAGTTTTGCATTAAAATGATTTTTGTTACGATAACACCAAATTGACTGTGGATGGACCTCTGTTAATGCCAATAAATATATCAGACATTGGCTTAGATAAAAGTAGGATACAATACAGCTTACACACATGTTTATGGTTCAATAGAGGCTCTTAGACTGGATACACTTGGTGAGGGAGCACTCGTGACTGCAGTCTTCTATCTTCTATCTTATTTCATTTTTCTTATGTTGTGCACATCTTCTTTTCTAACATTACCTAAATTATTTCAAGTGTCTCCAATAGCAGCAACTTAAGTAAAACTTTTAAATTATTGATTTGAACTATGCATTAAGCTATCAATTTGCATTATAATTTAAGATGCGAGCATTAGGGCATAAATTGCGTAATAGTGCTTGTTGATATACACAGAGGTTTATATCTTGCATTTTAATTAGAAACTATGAAATTCGATATTAAACTGTAACTTCTATTCACAATTACTACTACTAGAAAATGTAATAATTGAAGGAAGTTTGAAGCCAACATAAAGCCCAAAGGGCAAATAAATGATAATATATTTAAAGCACACTCAACTGCAACGTGTGTGCTTTGTTTTTTTTTTTTTATTTATTTTTTATTGCGTTCCAGATAATAATTATCACTTGCACACTGTCATTTAATTAACACATGGCATGGCATACGCTTTGTATGCACAAAGCCAAATCTAAATGCCAATAGAGAATAATATAACACATTTATCTGTACGTGTTTACGCCCACGACTATGTCTACGCCCATTAATCGTATTTTTTACCTTGTCATGGAAAGGCAAGGGTATACGTTGCTTGTGCCAATATCCGTAACAAACAGAAATCAGCATGTCGGATTTCATAAAGCATGTGTATTTTTGATCATGAGTCGAATCGGCACAGCCATGTCCGTCTCTTCGTTCGTCCGTCTGTCTTATACCGTGTTTCCACCAAAAGCATTTATAGCTACTTTAACATCTTTTATTGGTGTTTCCACCAAAAGCTTTGCATTTGTAGTAACTTGTAGTATCAATTTGGAACAGCTGATTTTGTTTCGCTTGTGTATACTCAAATTAAGCAGCAAAATTAATAATTTGCTATTTGAAAGTCATTCAAATATATTTGAGCGGTATAATAATATTTAATTTTTATTATTTTTCTTTTTGTCACGGGCGATTTACTTAATATGGAAATTTTGGAAACTTTTGCATCTTTTGATGATGTGTTTCCAACAACAAAACACATATAAGAAAAGAAGGATTTTCAGCATCAAATGTTAAAGTCGACGTTGTTCGCGGCTTTTTTAAGTGGATCTTATTTTTACGGTGCGCTTTACATATTTATTAAGTTTTCCAATAGATACATAGGTATACAACTGTAGGTATGTACTTAAAAAAAAAAAAAAAAAAAACATTGAAATCATCCCCATTGATTGGTATAAAACGCAGTAACATTCTTTATTTCTTATCAAAAGTATAGTTATGATTAATTTTTATATCCCTAACTCATTGGTTCCACATACAAATTCATTCATTCATTCATTCGCTCTTTCATTCCCTTTAAGTTTTGTTTTCGCGACAAAAAGTAGTCTACGTCCTTCTCCAAGGTCCCATCTATCTCTATACCAAAATTCATAAAAATGGGTTCAGCGATTCAGGCGTTAAAAGGATACAGACAGACAGAGTTATAAAGTTCGAAAGCATGCACAAGAATACGCAGAGTCGGCACATATCTACATAAGATGTAGGCAGGATATTTCGAAGTCATTCACTTACGACTGCAGTTTTCTTACTAGTTTTTCACCCTGTAATTATATGGTTAAACAATACCTATGTTTGGATTAATGTATCTAACAGCCAAAAGAAGGCGTGGTAGAGACATATAAATTTATTATTGATAAGCATTAAAAGTTTTGTCGATATAGACCTTTCCGTCTGTCCGTCTGTCCTTCCGGCCGTCTGTGAGAACGACATTATCTCAGAGACTATAAAAAATAGAGCCTTATACACAATGTGTATACAGTGCACGTACCAACACCCCCCCCCCCATACAAACCTGCCCACCATTTTTGAGTTATTGCATGAAAATGTTGTTGCTTCTGTTGTTATTCGGTGTTGGAATTAATTTTAAAGGAATTTTATCGTTTTTTTTTTTTTTAAATGCTACAATGTATATTACTCAAAGTATTGTCCATCGTTAGCTACAACATTTTCCCATCTTTTTGCCGGCTTATGGATTCTGCATCAAGGCTCATAGTACACAACACCCTTCTGAACCCACCAAATACAGAGCATGAGCTTGGCACCATGAATATTCGGCTTGGCCGTCGATGTTGATGCATGGCCGGGTGGTCTCCATGATTTTTTTCGTTTTGGGTTGTCGTAATGGATCCACTTTTCATCGCCAACGTAACAACTTTTGCCAACTGTTGCCAAGTCAAATCTCAATGATACTGACAATTCTTGAAGGGTTTGACACGGATCTTCGTCGAGTGATGCTTCCAATTCATCAACTTCAAACAATTTGGGCTGGCCCGGACATTCTTTGTCCTCCGTATCAAAATCAACACTTTCAAACCGACGAAACCAGTACTCACAAGTTGAAATTGATGGAGCATAGTCCCCGTAAGCCTCACAAAGCGTATGATGGGCTTCAGCTGTTTTTTTTTTGTTCAAATGAAAGCACAAAAGCAAACCTTTCCGCAAATTGCGTTTTGTTGGAACAAAAGTCGTCATGTTCACAGAGCAAAAAAAAAAATGTTGTTTACACTTCAGTGGAATGACACATATTGAAAATTGATGCTTCTGAAGTAGGCTTTTACGTGAATATAGCCCGATACGATTTGATGCTAGCTACGCCACCTCTTATGAATCTTTCCAACACCTCTATAATTAAGCTAGAAATCTCAAATTTGGTGTATCTTAAGTCGATATGTACTAATAAAATATCCCACATACGTTCAGATCGGTGTGTGCAGTGTTCTTTCTTTTCTTTTAATTTTTTTTGTTTCAAAATAATTTTTGTAACAATACAGGTTGGCGACAGAATTCAATATTAAACCTGTTGCTGCTCGATTTCAAAGTGTTGTCTGTCTGATTAGCAGTCTGCCAGTCTGATTGTCTTTAGGTGTGTGTTTGTGTCTCTGGCAGCTTGTTTTTCATTTGAAGCTTATTCTTTCAATAGCTACAATTCCATTTTTTCACCTGCACATTGTGTATCGCTTGACTGAACAAAATTGTTTTAATTTTATTTTAAAGATAAGTTCTCAATCATTGTAGTCCATGTTAGTGATGAAAACCCACCTCAGTGTGGCTGCAGCATGGACACTATATTACACGCGCAATAGCGAAGTCTTTACCGACAGGCCCGATCGAGACCTCTTATACGGGTATAAAATTAGATAGGTCTTAAAACCAATATTCAGAAAATGTTTAAATATACAAAATCAGTTGAAATTATATACTCCAAGCGGTTTGGGTACTCGTTGAAAACCTATCTTCTTAAACTTATTGTTAATTTTTTCTTGCCAACGAGACGAATCTAACTTTTCACCTATTCGGAAGTTATGGATTTTGAATTTTTTGACTAGAAATACTTTATTTGTGTGTTTGAATTCAGGAAACTAAACACATTAAAAACTAATAAACTTCTGTTTCGCCGTTTTTCTGTTCTCCTTTTGTTCTTTTTCCTTTTCCTTTTTAAAAATTTGCGAAAATAGGCAAGAAAAGCCTAAAAAGCAAAATTATAGATAAAAGTAAATTGTAAAAAGTGCTTTTCGGCGATTTACTAAAAATGAGGCCAAAATTTTGTGTCCACGTTTCAAGTGATTATTTTGCAATTTAGGTCAAATTTGAAAAATTATAATATACTTTTCTGTGTAAATCTTGTGAACTGAGATATAATCATAGCAAATGTTTGATTGTTCCATTTTTGATATTTGTTTCGCTCACGAACGTCTCATACCCGATTTGCGCTTATACACTTATTTTTATATGAGTGCGTGACACCGTCCATTTTTCTACCTTATGTTGTTACTGAGATATGTCAAATGTGATCTTTCTCTTATATGGGACAGTGTAGCACCGCCCACTCTTCCAGTTAATCTTATTTCTCCTGGTGTCTTTTACATATGTATCTAATTCCAGTTCATACAAAAATCCCATAGGAAAAGGCTCTTTTAGTTTTTACTGGTAAATTATCTAAGTCTTCTTCCTTTGACAACGTTAACTTCACTGAAACCGAAGCTTTAATACTATTCGCACAAAGTTTCAAGTTGTTTCAAGTTCATGTTGCACTTAGAAGGCATACAGATTAAAAATTGTTGTAAGACCTATCAACCTAAACGTGGGTGCAACTTTTTTAGAGACTAAAAGTGGGCGGGGCATATCCCTTGCTAATTATGTGAAGCGTCTGTTAATGAGAAGCCACCATATCAAATGTTATATTGACTGAAAGGGGTTTTAAATATATGCGAATCGTCAGTGCATAAGAAGCAACCACATCAAAATTAAAGTGGATATTGGATGTAATAAATAATTTTTTCATACAAAAACACAGTGGGTTTGTCAGGGGCTACCCATAAAAGTGGACGGGGCACGTGTCTTCATATTTATGTGAAGCGTTCGTCCATAGAAAGCCACGATATCATATTTCAATATGGTAAAAATGTTTATCTTAGAAAAATGCAAAAATGGGTGGTTGATTTGTATTTGAAAATCCCAATTATATTGACATTCATATGTATGAAACGTTCGTGCATAAGAAGCTACAATATCAATTTCTAAGTTGATATTGAGTGCATAGAAAAGGTTTTTATAAAAAAAGTCAAAAGTGGTTTGCCCTTTGCAAGAACTGAAAATAATCATGAAAATGCATCGTTTTGTCATGATTGAAGAGATAAAGAACGCATTGCTGGAATAGCTCAAGACCATAGCAAAAAGTGCATATCAGAAGTTGTTCGAGAATTGAAAAATATGCTGGCACAAATGTATAATATCTGAAGGAAGGAAGAAAGGAAGGAATATATACTTTGAAGGGGACAAAATAGATATTGTTGAGAAAAATGAAAAGTAACCTTTTTTGAACACATCTCGTTCAACGCTTTTCCGTTAACTTGCGTCTGCCAATAGAGTGCTGACAATTTTTGAGCAATCTGCGTCATTGGGTTTCTCCAGGCAGTAATCGTATATAGTGTGAAATGGTATTATCAGTTTGTTTGCAAGTTTTTAACACATTAAAGGAGTCATCAGCGACCCCATTAAGTATATATACTATTGATCAGCTCGAAAAGACGAGTCTAGCCATGTTCGTCAGTCTGTTTGTCTGTCTGCCTATCTGTATGTCTGTCTGTCTGTCTGTCTGTCTGTCTGGATGTTGTTGCGCATTTTTAGGGCACCAATTTTTAAGATATCCGGTTGTGAGTCGGCACATAGGCTTTTTTATTGTAGTTTAATAGAGTATCAAAATTGACATGACATAGGGTAACACCCATACATACCACACCTCTCCCCCACTTTTGACTTTTTTGTACAAGAAAAACTTTTTTTGCTATCAATATCAACTTAAAAATTGACATGGAGGCTTCTTATGAAGGCAGTCTTCACATATATATATATATATATCAGCGGGTGTGATCCCTCCACTTTTTGAGGTAGCCCCCATACAAACCACAAGCCTAATTTTACCTTTCTGTATGGATAACGTTTTTATTACAGTCAATATCTACGTTAAATTTAACAGGACGGCTACTTATAGAAGAATTTTTCACGTAATATCAAGGGGCGTGGCTACGCAATAGCTTAGCGGAATAGATTTAATTTATATGTGTTTCACTGGCTGATCATTGCAAATTTTGGCACCTATGCCATGTGAAGTATGATTTATATATGTAATCGTATTTATGACGAGTTAATTAAAGTGTGTTAATAAAAGCTGTTTCCCATCGATTAAACTAAACACTTATATCTTATTCGATAGTAACACTATCTATATTCACCCAAAAGCAATTTCACAGCGACTTGAATTCAATTATAAGCAAGCTAGTTTAGCTGCCTTTACGTAATACTACCATTTGTAATTTTGTACAAAAATTGCACAATGTATCCGTACGCCCACTGAGCCATGTCGCTGCGTGGGCATTTGTTGTGGATAAATCTGATTAAATAACTAATTTTGTAGCTACACTGCTAAGTTGACGGTGGCAAGACGAAGTTCACAGTTTTAATTGAGTTTTGCGTTTTTTTTTTTTTTTTAAGCTACTTTGATTTTCACTTAGTCGTTGAAATTGCCTGTGGGTCGCTAGATTCTAATTGCAGTTAATTAAGCGCAAAGCCAACCGATAATTGAATTATATCTTTATAGTTGACGAGAAACAATTGTGATAGTAGTTCGAAGTGAAAGTGGACAGCAAACATAGCGCATACCTTGGACGAGTATGTTATTTAACTATGTGCTACTCACAGTGATGAGATACGCGCCTAAAAGCAAAAAAAAAAAAACCTATACAATTTATACTGAGTATGCACTCATTAATTGATGTTGTCCTGTGCAACGCGCAAAAGATAAATCAATTAAAAAAGTGCGAGAAACAAAAACGCAATCAATTAATGCAATGCATAAGGCTTACTGTGTAGGTGTTCATTAGGCAGCGTTACAAATATACCTATGCGTATCCTTGATATCCTTTTACACATAATTACTAGTTAATTGACATGGTCAACATTGTGATGTGACATGTGGCAAAAAAAAAAAAAAAATAAAACGAAGCTAACTCGAGCAAAATCAATAGAATGAACCATAAAACAAATAAATGATTGAATCAGACAGTGCAGCATGTAGACTAAACAGTTCAAGGATATGCAACCTGTTTAGGTAATAGGCAGTACGAGTGTGTACTCTGTTTCTATACATATGGCGCATTGCTGAGCAAATGAGCAACCGTAATTAGGAAATCAAATAAAAGGTGTTTGTGTGGTGCTGTCAATGTTGTTTTATGTATAGTATGTAATGGGGTTGTATATGTATATATGTATATATGATGTTGTAATATATAATTTATTTTTTGTTTTGATGTGTCGTCTTTACAAACAATACAAGAAAGCATGCTGCAGTTGAGATATGCTGTACCTAATCTAATTAATTTGGACCATAGATTTTAATGGATGCCATATTATATAGTGGTCCGATGGACCAGTACCAGCATGTGGCATATTTTCGAAAAAAATGTCAATGCACTTCATCCAAAATAGAGGTATGTTTTATAGCGTTATCCTTTATACTTAGTTTGCTTGGCAGATATAATTGACATCTTGTACTTTGTGTAAAGATGGATTAGTAGAGTTCGGTGGTTCAATCTTTTATAGTCTACAAGACTTTTGCGCTCATTTTTATACCATTCACACATAGTGTGAAACGGTATTATCAGTTTGTCTGAAAGTTTGTAACGCATTAAATTAGCCATCGTAGACCCCATAAAGTATATATATTCTTGATCAGCTCGACGGCACGAATCGATCTAGCCATGTCCGTCTGCACGTCTGTCCGTCTATATGTTGTTACAATTTTTTGGGGACCAATTCTTATTGCAAGAAAACTTCTTTATTAAAGTCAATATTAGGTTCAAGTGCAATGTGGTGCCTTTTTATGGTTAGCCGCTTAACATACATAGACTAACGGGCGTGGCCCGCCCACTATTTGGGGTAGTTTCAATTTGATTTTGTGGATTTTAATGGACAACCGCTTCATATACATATACAAAGGGGCGTGTCCCGCCCACTTTTTGAGGTAGTCCCATATAAATCCACAGTTCACTTTTATGCATTTGTATGGAAAACGTCAATATCAACTTGAAATTCGATATGGCTGCATCTTACACATCTACTACATCGCTTCATACACATCTACTAGTGAGCGTGTATTTAAACCCCCACTTTTATGTATTACAATACTATTTAAAGTTTCGTGTGAATGGTATTAGAGCTTCGGTTCAACCGAAGTTAACGTTTTATGAAACTGCGACCTAAAAAGGTATTTTGTTAGTCCTACTGACTTAGATGACATGCCCTAAGCCTATATGTTGAATGAATCTTAGTACTTTCCTTGGATCCAGACTTCTCAGTTGATCCTTTCTAATAAAGTGATTACCTAGCACTCGCAGTCTGCTTCTAGCTACAGCCTCACATTCAGCAAGAATGAGAAGAGGGGTCTCCCCTTCATGGTCACAGAATCTGCATTCGGGTGAGTTATGTATCCCCAAAACACATAAATATTTCCTTTGCGCTCATACAGACGGACGATTTTTGCTTCTGATCAAGAAAATATGTACTGTACTTTAGGTATAGCGTATACCACGCCTTATTTTGACTCTTACTTACATGTGTAAAAACTTAATAGACACTTTTTCCTATGGACACAGAATATAGAAAGTCGTTTTTGAATGTCATAAAATTTGTATATGTATCTTGGTTTTTTAGTTTTGTATATTTTACAGAATGGTTTGTATATGAAGCATACAATTGTTGAATACATTTAATATGTGTATCAACCTGATGAATGATTAAGATTTGTAAACGTCAGAAAAGCGCATAAAATGAGTCACAGAATAACATGAATTGATTGTTTTATATGTGCTCGACGGTACGCAAGAGGCGAGTTCACTAGTGCGCTAGTAAATTCACTGCAGCACCGAGGACTAATGAATTCACTAGTCCATGGTAATACAGCAGGTAGTCACTTTCAAAATTGAAAAGAAAAAAATTTATTTTTGCAGTTGCGACAAAAGTCAGCTTGTGAATTATTAAATCAATGTCTTTGGGTGCCTATTAGCTTAGATGATGAGACTTTGTACAAAGCGTCTTTAGTCAAAAAGTAAACCAGGAAAACAACGAACAAAAAATAGATTTTACAACAACATTAGTTAAGTAACTAGTCAGTCAGAACTAGTGCTAGGGCTAGTGAATAATATGTAGTGCAACTATGTAGAATGTTTTTCTGTAACCTACTTGGAGGCGATGAAGAGAACAATGCTGCCGTTATAGAAGTGTTTTTAGAATAACTAGTTGATGGTGGTTTTATTGTAGAGCCACCGGACTAAAACAAAAATCGACTCAGTAATTAAAAAGCCGAAGAATAACAAAACGTGAGGCTCCGTTGAGCCAGCTGAGTTATTCAAGACCCTGGACGAAGATTTGGGAAGTCAAATGCACCAACTTTTATGCAAAATAGGGCCCGATGAATGCATGTACAATGTGCGCGATTGGAATCTCAGTGGTTTTTATCTTATCTGCCAAAAAGAAGAGGCCCTGCTCTGACCGTGAAATAAGTCTCTTTTAAATTGTATACAAAATTCTATAAACAGCTGCAACCATTTATGCACTAATAGAAAAATACCAGTGTGATTTCAGATAACAAAATTCAACCAATGAACAAATTTTTAATACTACGATATATCCTATATAAGACTCGTGAGTAAAGTGAGTGTTGTTTATAATGCCATTTTCGACACTCTGATAAGAACTTAGTTTTTCGACACCCTGTCTGAACTTGGAATCTCAGCAAACACCGTTGGTCTTTGCATGATGACGCTATCATACACACAAAGCGTCGTCAGAGTAGGAACGAGTCACTTCGATCGCTTTGATGTCAAGAGCGGTTTAGGGCAGGATGATGCCTTATTTACGACTTTTGAATGTACTGATGGAGCATATCGTACACTGCTGCATAGACGTAGAATGGTTGGGCACGATGCTCTTTTCGAATTTCTGCATTGCAGAAAACCTGTTCTTTCGCGTACAAGAATGGATCCTGGGAACATCGTATACATCGTCTTTGGCAGTGTTCGAGAAAAAGATTCATCGTAGAATTTTTCAATCTATTAGAGTTAGCGACGTGTATGAATCACGTGCTGTATGATGAGTATTTATTGGCCCAGCACATACAATATTACCGGCTACACTGGGATGGTCATGTTACCCGGACGGACAATAGAGCTCCAGTACAGACGGCTTAAAAGGAGCACCCAAACTTAATTAAAATTAAAAAGTCAAGTACCGATACTTTGGGCATGATGGAATATTTATGATTCCAGAGTAGCTAAAGTTATATGTAAATCACACAAAATTGTTCATTTAATAAATTTTTTATACAACGCTATTGGTATTGCTACTGATGTGAAATGATCTATGCGCAGCTCTGTCACCAGCACATTTAACGCAGCCTAGCCTATCTATTTATTTATTTATTCATTGCAACTATAAAAACCGATTGAAGCAAATATGGAGAATCAACTTCACCATTTAGGTTCTTATGAAAAAAAACTGCACAGAGCATCGATCGTCGTGCTTAAAAAATTGGCAGATCAATTAGTTTTAATCGATCCACATATAGCGGGAGATGTATGTCAGAAGACCAATTGAGGTTTCTGAGAGCAAACAGCAGAAACTGTTTTCGAACAGACTCGATACGATCCTAATGAATTACAATTAGTTGAGGAATGAGTGGTTGGGTAAGGCCGCATGGGGAAGGTGGGACAGGGGGAAGGATTGGCAGGGGAAGTAGTGGCAGCGGGAAGGAGAGGCAGGTGGAACGGCAGAAACGCGCCGGGTATCAACTAGTCGTCACATATTACAGACTCTGTGTCATTCTGATATATGAGCTATATTATTGTAAAGTTTCATTAAAATCCATTCAGTAGTTTTTACGTGAAGGAGTAAGTAAGAGTAAACATTCACACATCCACTCATCCACACATCCACACATCCATACAAACTTTCCCGTTTATAATATTAGTAGGATGGAGAAAAAATTCAAGAAGATTTGTGTAAATGGATCTGTCTTTAACAAATCCATTTTAAAATTGGCTAACAACTGACAGTAGCGATCGTTCCAATTAATCAGTGATAATTTCTTCAAACAATTTAGGTAGTACATCACTTAGTTTACCTTACCTTTACCTTAGTTTACCTTTACCTTAGTTTACCTCTATAATTCGAGATATCAGATTTACTGCATTTCTTGTGTAATGAATTAATATATAATTCTTTCCAAAGATTCCGGGAATTCGCATTGTTTTATAGAGAGCTTAAAAAAAGTTAAAGGAGCACAAATGGAGCTAGCACATTGTTTTAGTTTTCAACTAGGAATATTATCAGGACCAGGCAGTAATGAAAATTTAATAGATTTAAGACATGTTAACACATTAGACACACTAATTAGAGAAGATGGTACAAAGTCATAAGTTGGGATACTATAGTGATAAGATGCAGTAGAATAAAAGAGACGTTAGTATAGGTTGACTGAAAGAAAGTAGCAGACAAATCCATATCAAAGAATTCGAGGATGCTGCCCTACCTACAAGACGGAGATTTGAAGGGTAAGCCGTATTTCCACGCGAGCAAAATAATATTTACTATAATCAACGTTTGAATCAGTTTATATTTTTTAAAACAGACGCGATTTAATATTTTTTAAACGAATGAGTCAACCAAGGTAACCTACAAGTAAAACTATATACGGTAGTGATAGGAATATATCTGTCTAAATAATTAAAAATTGTGTATTAGAAAGTATGCAACGTAGTCTCAATATCTGTACAGACAGCCAGAACTGACCAATCGGTACTGAAGAGTAATTGATTTAAGTTTGCGTAGTCGGTTTTCTTAAAACATCTGAAGCCGACCTGAAACGTTACTATCTACAAAGTCAGAATAGAATACAAAAGCAATAAGCATTTAAAATAATATTGAAACCAGTTTTTGACATTTTGCGAATGAAATAGTAGTGCATTTAATTAGCAACTTCTTACTCAGTCTAATAAATCGTTTATAAAAGGTATAAAAGTTTGGTTTGAAAAACAAAAAAAAAAAAATAAAAATGTTGGTTGCCTCTTTTGTTCTTGGTTTGCATTGATTTGATTCGCAGCTGGATATTTGCTTTATGTGCTGACGCAGTCAATGCTACCATGATAGCTCGATGTCTAGCGCTTCACAGCAGGATTCTCGTTTTTGTCTACACCTGTCAACGGAAGTTGAGCCATTTGTTATTTGACAAAGCAAACAGCACTGCCGGCATGTTGTATAACTTGCGAAGCACACGCACGAACGAATCACTGTGGACGGCAGCCTAGTCAAGTAAGAAAGAAAAGCACACGTCTGCGTGGCTCCTGCATGAACACTACAGTGTATTGGTATTAAACACGCAAATAACGAAATTTTTTTTGATTAGTTCTATGTATCAAGACGAGTTATATGTCAAAAGATAAATCAGGAAATGCACATCGTATACTAAATGTAGGGTGTTGAAATTAACCATACTGAAGGGGAGACACATGGCACCGAAATTATCTCTTATTATTTTATTTTAAATACGTTCGAGAAAATAGGACAATCCATTGAAAAGTTACAACTTATTGAAACTTTTGACGAGCTAATAAAATTATTTGTTATACCATTCACACATAGTGTGAAACGGTATTATCAGTTTGTCTGAAAGTTTGTAACGCATTAAATGAGCCATCGTAGACCCCATAAAGTATATATAATCTTGATCAGCTCGACGAGACGAATCGATCTAGCCATGTCTGTTCGTCTGTATGTTCTTGCGCATTTTTTGGGCACTAATTTTTATGCTATCCAGTTGAAATTTTGCACGTACACGTCTTTTTATTCCAGTTTAATAGAGTGTCAAGATTGACCCACTTTTTGGGGTAGTCCCCATACAAACTCACCGCCCACTTTTGAAGTTTGGTATGAAAAACATTTTTATTGTAGTCAATATCAACTAAATAATTGATATAGTAACTTAAGTAGACGGATGCTTGACATATACATTAATGGGTGGGACCCGCCCATTATTTAGGCTAGCTCCCATACAAACCAACTGCCCTCTTTTGACTTTTTGTAAGAAAACTTCTTTATTAAAGTCAATATTAGGTTGAAATGCAATGTGCAATTTTTATGGTCAGCCGCTTAACATACATAGACTAACGGGCGTGCCCCGCCCACTGTTTGGGGTAGCTCCCATACAAACGTTTGGTTCACTTTTGATTTTTTGTAAGAAAAACTTTTTTATGATAGTCAATAATTAGATTGAAATGCGATATGATGCCTTTTAAGAGACAGCCGCTTAACATACATAGACAATTGGACGTGGCAAGCCCAGTTTTTGAGGTAGCCCCCATACAAACCCACCGTGCAATTTTGTGTTTTTTATGAAAAAATCCTTCAGTTAGATCAATATTAGCTTGAAATTTGATTTTGTGGATTTTAATGGACAACCGCTTCATATACATATACAAATGGGCGTGTCCCGCCCACTTTTTGAGGTTATCCCATATAAACCAACAGTTCACTTTTTGCATTTGTGTGGAAAACGTCAATATTATCAATATTACTTAAAATATATATTTATTTGATTTACTTTAATTTAAATGTGTCCGTTTTCCAAGGGCATACTGTATGTGAATATCATGCATCACTCGTCTTATTTTTGCTAGCTTCATTAGTTTATTAGAGTTTTGACCGCGATGGGCCGTAAACGAGATTTAGTTGTGCGTAATTCTTTTACTTTTGAATCGGACGAAAGTTTGTCTAAATGCAAGATTTGTAAGCGTTCCTTTAAAGGAACCTACTACACAAACGTAAGAAAACACTTGCAGGATTCTCATATAGAAATATATAAAAATGAGATAGAACAGCAACTTGATGCTAATGAGCCCGTGGAGAAAAAAAAATGCAATTGCCTTAAGTAAATGTGAAGTGCAAGAAGCGTGTGTGCAATTGGTTACGGAAGAGAAAATGCCCTTCAGTCTTCTGTACTCAGCACCTTTTAAGAAGTTGACAGAGCAAATTTTTACCGGGCTGGAAATGAACCCCATAACATCGCGCAATGTAATGAATTACGTTGCAAAAACATATGATTTCCTTAAGGAAAACTTTTTAAAGTTTTTACAAGGGAAACTTATATCATTGAAAATTGATATTGCCACGAGGCATAGCAGAGGCATATTGGGAGTTAATGCCCAATATTATCGAGACCACCACATAGATATAAGAACAATGTGTATAATTGAGCTTCATAACCAACATACTGGACACAATTAAGGCATGGAAATTAAGCAAATATTGAAGCAATTTTCAGTTTCCAAACAACAAATATACTCCATCACAACAGATAATGGGAGAAACATTATTAAAGCTGTAGAATTTTTAAATGAGGATTCTACATTAAATAATGATGTTGGTGATGAACAACTTTTACATGACGTTAAAAATCACTCGATAGCATTTATAAAATGTACCGCTCATTCCCTGCAACAGGCAGTCAAAGATTTCCTTGAGGATGTTGGTCGGGAAGAAATTATTGAAAAGGCACGAAAAGTTGCAAGAACGTTGAGAACTCTGACTTGCAGGTAATCAGATGAAACTCATAATATCTAAATTGACTTAAAACTTTTTACAGACTAGCAATTTCTACGAAAGGGTTACCTCAGCCGCTCGTCGATGTTCCTACAAGATATGGAACTCAACCTAAGAAATGTTAAAAAATGTGTGTGTGTGTGTGTGTGTGTGTGTGTGTGTGTGTGTGTGTGTGTGTGTGTGTGTGTGTGTGTGTGTGTGTGTGTGTGTGTGTGTGTGTATAGGAGATTTTTGAAAGAGCACCTACATGCGAACTTTCAGTTGACAAATTCACAGTGGGCAGACATTGAGTTGCTGGTGAAAGTGATGGAACCAATTTTTGTTGCAACTCAAAAGTTGCAGAGTGAACAACTCTATTTTGGAGACTTTTTATAAGCTTTGGCTCGAGACTAAACTCTCTATTCAGTTTATGAAAAATGCACATAGTGAGGTTCTCGTCAAATGCTTAGAAAAGAGAGAAAGTAGTCTCACAACGAATGAAGTTGTTCTCTCTGCAAAATATATTTGGACCCACGAATTCGCAGAATATTGCTGCAAAATACCATTCAAATATTAAATGCAAGGAATCATTTATTGCACCTCAAGCACCAAATACGTTCCATTTACAAAAAGGTCATTTTAAAAAAAAAAAATTAAATTTTTACTGAATTATATTTTCTTTTAGCAGGTTGACGCAATACAAGAGGAGGCGGTGTCACCACAAACTTCTCATTCATCGGCGAGTCAGGTTGACAATACGTCACAAAACTGTTGCTCTCTTTTGAACGAGTTCCTCAATTTAATTGAGCTGTCATCTGGTAATGAGGAGTCAGATGGCGACGAAGACCCAGAAATAAAATTGGCAATGACTGAAATAAACAGATATTCCCCTAAGCCAATTGAATTAAATGAGGATATAATAAAGTATTGGGAAGAAAACCAATGCATCTATCCTCGGCTATGCCAATTGGCGAAGGTACTGCATTGCGTGCCTGCAAGGCAAGTTTCGGTGGAAAGAACATTTTCGGCGCTAAAATTAGTTCTGTCAGACATGAGCTGTAATTTATCGTCTGAATCAATTAAAAAATTTTTGTTCCTGAAATTAAATAAATAAATGAACAAAAATATGCACTACTTGCCGTGTTACTGTTTTATATATTTGTAAACCTCTAAACATTTGCCTTGAATCGATGCAAGTTTGTGGGATCCTTAATATTGAACCTTTAAGGACAATGTAATATACCAATGGAAAGGTATTGAGACAAAGATCATTTATGCATGTAAATACACCGCTTAGTTAAAAAGATATGCGAAATTGATTTTTATTTTCAACTTTAAAAATAAAAATAAAAATCATAAAATTACTTTTATTTTTCACTTTTAAAATAAAAGTTGCCAAATAATTTTTATCTTGTTTCCAGGATACTGTATCCTGAATTATTATATCTAAGATTTCCCGTGCATCTAGATAATTTTTTTTCAGGATTGATTTTTTTTAAACTCATAACTCTTATCTGCGGTACCTGGTTAAAAATTTCCGTACTGATGCCAATCGGCTTACAATTTTGAAACATGTAATACGTCGTTGTAAAGGTAATTGAAACACATTTTAAGTAAACTCTTTGTATATGATATTTTTCTATTAAAATTCTGTGAGCAGTTTCTCCAATTGTTCTTATTTGTCCCACAAAGCCGTTACTAGCCGTTACGAATCTGTTCTACACAACTTGTGCGCCTATTTGTTATATCGGTTATACACATTATATGCGTGTGTATACTATGTGTGCTAGTGAATTTCATCGTACCTCAGTAAAATTGATATTTGTGCAAAATTTGTTTTGCTTATTACAGCTGTTCTATTAACGACATTAATGTTTCGAGTATACATGTTTTATCTCTTATGTTTTGTGATGTTTTTCCATGCATATATTTCTTATCTGCTTTTAATCTATAGTCCCGTTAAGATTTTAAAAGAGACCAAGTCATGACTTTAATAGAAAGTTGATATTTGTGCAAAGTTCTTCGTTTCAATTTTGAGTGTGACACATTAATTATCTCGCTGCAAAAAATTATTGAGTGTATTAAAATATGGTTTACTAATTGATTATAATTAGTATTGTTGCAATTTGTTGATTTTTTTTTTTATTAAATTTGGACTATTTTTGGTTAAAAATGCCTCTCGCAGCCGAATTAAATGAAGAAGAAAAAAGCCAAGTTGAAACTTTGGCATTAAAATGTGGCATTAAAATATCAGAAATTGCCAAAAGATTAAAATGACATCGAAAAACTATCGCAAATTATTTAAAAAAAATACTCAGAAATATGCCCAAAACAACAGAAGAGGGGCAGTAGCAAAAGTTGCTGCGCACAGTAAACGGCACATTAAGGCGATGGCAACGGCTAAAAACATGAGTTGCGAACAAATAAAGGCTGAATTGAAGTTGACAATAAGTAGGCAAAGGGTGAAACAGATTTGGCAAAAGGAGTTGCACCTCAAATATGACTCAAAGGTGCGGACACCAAAACTGTTAACCCGACATAAGAAGGCGGAACCATGGTGGTGGCTCTCTGATGGTATGGGCGGCTTTTAGCTCTGCTGGAAAGTCTCCCATTTGCTTTGTGACGGGAAAAATCAATGCGCAAATGTATACGGATCTCCTTGAATGAGAATTTATACCATTTGCGGAGCAGTTCCATGGTGACGACTGAACATTTCAACAAGATAACGCTCCTATACACGTTGCAAGGCATACGATGTCGTTTTTCTGTTCTAATGATATCCCCTTATTGCAGTGGCCAGCAATAAGTCCGGATTTGAATCCAATTGAGGACCTTTGGGGCATCCTTTCAGCAAAAGTTTATAAGGGTGGAAGGCAATTCGAGTCCTTACAGGACCTAAAAGCGCCCATTGTCGAGAAATGGGCAACTATTGATGTAAACACTTTACGAAACTTAGTAAATTCAATGCTCGCCGACTGCAATTGGTTGCACAACAAAGAGACGACTCCATTTCATATTAATAAATTCATTTAGGTTCATTTAATTACTTAATTCCCTTAATATTTTTGTGATTTCAATTTTTGCACAATTATCAACTTTACATGAAGATTTCTTTAAAAAAAATGTTTTCTATTAATAACATAAAAATTAATTGAAAAACATGTTGTGTATTAAATTTTTATATCAACTACCTATATAAAAAAAATATTAATAAAAAATCAAGCAAGTAAAATTTTAGAAAAATATTAAAAAAAAACATGATGCACAAATATCAATTTTACTTAATTACATATGTTCATGCAGCCAGTGCCGCCCAGAAACAAAAAATGATTAATTAAACTAGCACATTAAGTGCCCCGAATTGATATGCTTGATTTTCCCATTTCACCCCCTGTTTATTAATTCAGAGACTTTAAAGACTTTGTAAAAAAGGTGTTGAGTTGCCTATCGACAAATCACAAAACTTCTGAAAGCAATATTGTGACAATAGATTTGTATTTTACATTTTCATTGTTGCGATTGATTTTAACATGCAATTGAGCATTTGGCATGTTAAGAAATAATATTGCATTTTCCAGAAGATGTTTGTCAGTTTAGTAGTGAGACGTATGCAATGTCCTCCTAGAAAATGAACTTTATAGCATAAAAAAGTTCGCAGCGTAACGTTCGTTCAATTACATCACACAATCAATCCCAACAATACAAATATAAAATACAAAAATTTCGTCACAAAATTGTTAGTAGAAGTCTTTTGAGTTTAATGTAGACTTTCATCACTTGGTTTTTACCTCGTCAGTAGGTTTGTTTGTTTGTTTGTATTGTGATATATAATACACATACATTGCTATTGTTTAACAAGCAGGGCTGCACATTAACGGCCGAAAATAGATTAATACGCTTTTAATAAATTCGAATTGATTTCGATACTGTCAGAGACGGGCAAAAAGTCAAAAGCTTAGCGCCTGTGGGTATGCAGCATAATTGGCTTCCCTCATTCTTGTACGCGCCGTTACACTATCACTCTATCTCGCTTTGTATATCTTTCTCTCTCTATATCTCTAATTTATCGTCTGTGTTCCCAAATCAATGTCATTGAATCGTCTACTGGAATTTTCTTATTAAAATATAGCATTTAAGATACGAGAGGGTCACGCCGAAACGTAGGGTTTATTATGTATTGTATATAAAATATATTTTTTTATTATCTGCATTTAAAATCTCGTCGCCATTGTGAGCACTTATAACTCGTATACTATAAAAATGAATCCACCAAAGTTGAATAGATATATTCTGTATTTTACAGTGCATTACACATAACACCTGTTACATTTTCGATTTTTTCGATACAAAAAATTGTTGATACTTAAGTTAAAATATAAAATTGGATGTGCATGTTTCTGACGATCCCCAAAAAAATATAGCCAAGAAGCCCAGTTCAAACTACTGTTCAAATGACTGGGAATGGCGTATATAGATTTTTGAATTTTCACTGGTTATAAAATGAAAGTATCAACCCCACAATAAGTGGTAGCCACCGT
Source organism: Leucophenga montana (assembly GCA_035044765.1). NCBI lineage: Eukaryota > Metazoa > Arthropoda > Insecta > Diptera > Drosophilidae > Leucophenga > Leucophenga montana. Next base: position 93,881 of record JAWNNQ010001218.1, read on the forward strand.
ACAAACCGGCCTCCGGCGGTGTCTACCTTTTTCAGTTTTTATGTAAGAATTTCTCTCTGTTTTCTTTTTGTTAATTAGGTTAGGAACAAGGTTTCAAATAAAAAGACTTCGACAAGGTACGGGGTACCTCAAAGAATAGGACACTTGAACGCAACGTTAATTTTTTTTATTTGTATTTTGTGTGTGTGTGTGTGTGTGTGTGTGTGTGTGGGACCACGTTTGAAAGCATGTGAAATGTGGGCATTTACACCGTTTTTACTTCCTTTTATAAATAATAGATAATAGATTTTATAAATAATAGATAAATAATAGAACTACAAGAATTGCGAGGGGTACTATTTATATTTCAGGAATAGCAAATAATAACAAACATTTTTAAATGAAAATGGCTTTGTTGTTTTTCAAAATATTCCCCTTGATGATCAATACACACTTTTGCATTCGTTCAAACCATTTGTCATAGCAGCTTTTCCATTCCTCTTGAGACACCTCCAAAACATGGTTTTTGAACGCTTCAACTGCTTCTTCGGCGCTTGTAAATCGTTGACCACGCAGTTTACCTTTGATACTCGTTAACAAGAAGAAGTCATTGGGTGCCAAATCAGTACAGTACGGAGGATGAGTCATTATTTCGATGTTTTGACTGCTCAAAAATGCACTTGTTTGACGAGATGTGTGCGAGCTCGCATTGTCATGATGGAGACTGATTCGTCTATGGCGGTTGGTTTTACGAATTTCTCCGAAGACTTCCGGCAAACAAATGGTCGTGTACCACTCAAAATTGACCGTCCTACGTTGCTCAAGTGGCCGAAGAAACCGGCGATCATTTGCTTCGAAGTGGTTTGCACCCGAACAACTTTTGTTGGTTTTGGCTCGTCTGGGAATACGGACGATTGCTGTTTTGTTTCCGGCTCATACGCATATATCCATGATTCGTCACATGTCACGACTTTACACACGTCTTTCGAAGCACGACGCTCGAAATTATTAATCATTTCCTTATACCAATCGACGCGAGCCTTTTTTGAGCAATTGATAAATTATGGGGTATCCAACGAGAGCAAATTTTGTTTACAGCTAATTGTTCATGCAAAATCGAATGTATTGAAGTGGAACTAATGTGCAAGGATGCCTCTATCTCATGATATGTCACATGACGATCTTGCATTATCAGTTCACGCTCTGCATCGATGGTCTAGGGCACAACAACCGATTTTGGACGACCTTCACGGAATTCGCCGGCGACCGAACAATGACCACGATTGAATTCAATATCTCAGCGATATACTGTGGTTTTTGATGGTACTTTAGCGCCATACAAAGAACTGAGTTCATTGACACATTCTTGTTGAGATAATCCACGTCGAAAGTTGTGAAAAATAAACCAACGAAAAGCTTTTCTTGAAATTTCCATTTTTTTGCCAAATTGCTTTTCTTAACTCACTGTAAACAAAACAAATAGCAACTGTACATCAAAACTTTGTGAGTACGTTTATGCCAAAAAATTTCAAACTTTATTATGGCGTTGCCAGATTTTAGCTTTTGACATTAGTGTTGCCAGTTCCCGAAATATAAATAGCAGCCCTCGTATATATGTATTTTGATCATGATTTGTGGTACACATGGACAATTGAAAGCACCCTTGCTTTTTTTTTGTATACACATGTATACGAAAATTGGTTAAAAGTTTTTGAAAGTTAAAGAATTTTCATTTGTTTATTTTGTTGTATGTTGTTTTCATCAATTTATTTCTACTGCGCTGCAACTGAGCTTCTTATAAATAACAATAAATTACAATCAGAAACTACTTAGTACACTTCAACAAATAACTTTTATCCATCTGAAAATACTTTTGGTATGTCGTTATGGTATTCAAATAATCGATGTTGGTCCATATGGGCCTCAATTACATAGAAATCAGTAGTATCTAAGTATTTTTTGTATGAGAACAGATACTTTTAAGGCCTGTTCACGTTCTCACTTTCGAGAAGATTTTGTGAAAGTGAAGTTGAAAAAAATAGTAAATTTTTGACATGTGGGACGATGTCACGATTTGAATTTATTTAGCGTTGTTCAGGTGCAAACCATATTACTCAAGGCAAGTGATTTCAAATTGCCAAATTCACTTCGAAAATCTTCCCAAAAGTGCGACACGGGGCAGACCTGCTTAAATGTTGTACGATTATTTCAATAATTGTTTTCCCAAAAAAAAAAAAAAAGGTAATATTAGCTTCAAATTCGACAATATAGTAGTGAAGTTCCTTCAATATATATAGTTCTTAAATAGGTTGTTTTATTTAAAAAAAATTTTAAATTTTAAAACTTAGTATTCAAAATTGGATACACTCATTACAAAAATAATAATCGATGTTAATTCACGCCATCAAAGCGCTACTCCAAGTATTAATTAGAACTTCTAGGTGCTTAAATAGTATTTATAGTTAATAAATAATTTCTTTTATTTAGATTCAAGGCAATTAATTAAAATTTTATCAAAGAAAAATGTAAATTAAATTTACCGTGTAGTATGACTTTATTTTGACAATTTTTATAATCAATAATCATATATGGATACAACTTTCTACCCGAAATTGTTTCCTTTTCTTCGTCTAAGCGATTAATAAATTTTTGAGAACTATTTAAAAATAACAAAATTTAAGTAACTATTTCAAAAAGCTGAAGCAAATTAATTGCTTAAGTAGATTATGAATGTGTAACATTTACTCTATAATTAATACTTTCAATAAGCTTGCAGTTATTAAGTAATTACCGGACAGATAGAAATCCTGAAAGAAATGAAATAAATTAATGAGACCTTACTGGTTTTTTTTTCACACTCGTCTAGCGTTAATTTAAGCTTTTACCTTAGCAAACAATCTCATTTTTATATGTTACCTTGATTTCTAGGCAACGATACACATATACAGGTCTACTATAAATACAACAAGTAAGACTACTGCATTCACATGAGTTCACTACTTCGAAATACAGTACAGCATTTTTTATAAAGATTTATGCAGGCTCTGCTTGCTCTTGTGCATTCTTTTTATACAGAAAACAAGAAAAGAACGCTTCAGTCGAGTATGTTCGACTACGAAAATACATTGTACCTTATTTAAGGCTTCTTATATGAAATATGAAATATAGATTATACTTTTTAGTGATCCGATCTGAACATATGCGGGACATTTTATTAATTAAAACTACTATTAACTATTATTATTAATTAAAATTAGAATGGGGGCAGGTTTGCATGTGGCTACCACTTAAAGTTATCTGATGTGGACTTATATGCAATATTTGCAAGGATTGATGCCAAATATGTCATTTGTAGCTCAATAAAGAAACAAAAAAAAAAAAATGTCATACAGAAACTTAAAACTGGAGGCCCAGTTTTTATGTTGGCTAGCCTTATACGTAAGATATGGCAAAATTGACGTTTTTAGCATGATTTAAAACAACAACCAAAATGCATACAAAAACTTAAAAATGGGTAAAGTTTATATGGGGGCTAGCTCTTAATGCGGGGTTGACATGTTCATATAATAGTTATTTGAAGAGAGAAAGAAGAGTCAAGATATTCAAACTTGATCTGTATCCCTTATAAACTCCAAAATTTGTTCGTTTATATACACGGTCGGAAGGACGGACGAACATGTCTATATCGACTGTCGCGAGGCGGATCAAGTATGGATCTGCCATGCCTATTTCTGTTTGTTACATACATTTGCACAAACTTAATATACCTTTTTTAAATAGGAAAAGATATAAAGTTGACTTCGGTGTGTGCGGTGTATCCCTAAAAGTGGGCGGGGCACATCTACTGATTTAAATGTGAAGTATTCGTTCTTAAAAGGCTGCATATCAAATTTCGAGTAAATATCAACTATAATAAATAAGTTTTTCATACAAAAAACCCAAAATTGGGGGGTGGGTTTGTATGGGAGATTCTCCTAAAAGTGGGCGTGGACCATCGATATATTCTTGGCACCAAAATGAGCATTTATACTGGAATTCAGCCAAATAATTGATACAAAATAAAATGCCCAGCACCACACAGACAGACAGACTGACTGACTGACTGACTGACTGACTGACTGACTGACTGACTGACTGACTGACTGACTGACTTACTGACTGACTACTGACAGACAGACAGACAGACAAACAGACAGACAAACAGACAAACATACAAACGGATATGTCTATATTGACTATTCTCGTCGAGCTGCTCACGAATATACATATATACTTTATGTGTTCAAGGATGTCTCATTTAAAGCTTTACAAACTTTCTGATAAACGGATAATACCATTTGCAGTGAGAATGCAAAGAAAGTGAAATGAAATGAATGAAAAAAAAGTATAATAACAGTACATAAAAAAAAAAAATGAGAGTGGTGAGGAAGGGTATACAAAGTATACAAAGGTTGGTTTCTCTATTTCTTATAAATCGCAATACACACCACATGCAGATGAAGGTCAGAGGTACTTGGCTATACGGACTTAGCATCCCATGCTAATCAAGTATGCTTTACCTTTTACATACATTTGCGTAAACCTAGTATATCCTTTGGCCTCCAGGACAGGATATGAAAAAAGAACAGCGGCGTCATGACTTTTCCTTGCTTATGCATTAAATTGCACAAGTGTTCGCAGGATCTCTTGAATTTTCAACAATATCTGACTTTGCTTGTAGCTTAGAAGTACCACATAAATTTGCACATGGCAGCAGCTTCACTTTGCCGCATTCATACACGAAATTAATGAATATTTAGTGCATAATTTTCGCCATTTTCTTAGAGTGCAACCACACATATACATATGTAAAGGTGTGTCCGGTATGAAACAATCGTAGGATATACTAGAAGGGCGTACCACTGCACAATGTGCACGATAGTCCCCAGCAGGAACTTAAACTGAGCAACGCAGCAAAATGAAGCTCATTATAATTACTTTGTCAACCGCACTCACTATAATTACTTAATTTTCGTGAAAAAAAAAAAAAACAATGTCCTTTGTAGAACAAGCATTTCAATGTCATTCAACCATCCAGCCACCCGGTATTCTTATTTAAATGCATGTATATGCTTCTAACTTAGTAGTACACTGACATACATAAGTATTTAATATATTCTAGTAGTTCGTGACATGCGGTTTTGTTATCCGATCTTTAGATGTCAGCAAATGTCATGACTTTGATAAAGTTAGTAAAGTTAGTAAAGTTACTAAATGATTGACGCAGGAAAGAAGTCAATAGTTGAAAACCGCTTGAAACCACTTGTGTACTCATTCATTTCCTCACTGATTTCAATAAATTGTTCGCTTTATACTATACCATACTCGCATATCTGTGAAACAGTTCATTTACTTTCTAACCACTTGTTAAATACTTAATTCGCTGTAGCAGTTTTTGAGGGCACTTTATTTGTCAATTACTTTTATTATTTTTTTTTTTCAGAAATCAATTCTAATTCACTTCAATACAGTCACATCTACATACATATATAAATTTGCATTGTGTATTTTTTTGGCAATTGTGTGCGTTTATGGTAATGTAAATGTTGAAAGTACGTGGTTGATTTCCTGATTTTGTAGTCTACGCATGAGCATGAACAAGAAAACAGTTCGATTGTTCAAAGTATAATAAACATGCATCTCCATTTTATGCAGCATGCTTCAAAATTTGTTTCATTAAATTTTTCGCTCAACAGACATTAAGCCTACACAATGTTACAAAAATGTTGAAATTTTCAAGCGATCTAGTAAATGTTTCAAGACTGGTCGAGTAGAAAAGTTCTGCATTTTCAAACATCCCAAATTTTTGGGCTTATTAGTATGAAACTATTCTTGGCTAACTTCGCTCAGATAGAACACAATGCCTCAGACAGTTTCGAAATCAATCAATATCTACATATATACGAGTGTTGCCTTGTATATTGTGCTCCTTGAGAAACTCCAAGTGCTGCCATTTCCAGAACTTTTCAGAAGTGGGTACCTTCAAAACGTGCTGTTTAAAGACTTCAACAGCTTCTTCATGTCTCGAAAAACTTTGACCTCGTAATTTATTCTTGATGTGCGCAAATACATAGAAGTCATTGGGTGCCAAGTGAGGGTTGTAGGGCGCATAACTCATAACTCATTCAATGTTTTGTGTGCCCAAAATCTATAACATTCATTCATTCCTAAGTTACTCGAATGGAAGAGTTGCAACATGTTATGTTTTTCTTCGAAACTATTTGGTTCAAAGTGCTCCGTTAGCGAACAACTTTTGTTGGAATTGGCTCATCCTGGAACACTTATCCAGTCGTTTGCTGTTTTGGATCGGGCTCATATGCATAGATACATGATTCGTCACCGGTTACGATGTCAAAGACAGGTTTTGAACTGTATTTCTTCAAAATTTCTTTGCAAGAATCGTTGGGCAATTCGAACAATTCTTCTTAACGCTCAAATGTTCAAGTAAATTCGAGTGTATGCTTTTCATCATAATGGCCAAGGATGCATTATTCTCACATGACATGGTCTTGTCTGATCAGTTCACGCATATCATTGAATTTTAGTGGGATATCAGCTGCATTTGTCGACCTTCTGTAGATTCATATTTAAGCGTATGGCGGTCACGTTTCAATTCAGCATATCACTCATAAACAGTAGTTTATTCCATTTTTGGCTGTGATGAATTTTTCAAGCTACTCTAAACACAAAAAAAAGTGCTCGTATAACAAAATGTTCTGCGTACGTTTATGCTAAAAAATGTCATGGCGTCCCACAGCACTTACGGTTGCTAAGAAGCATAATATACATAACAACCCTCGAGCAATTCTTTTTTGTGTAAGTAAAAAATTGAGTTGATTATATGGAATATTCACTCGGTTTATGTTGTGGCTTACTTCTTTGTGTTCTATTTTTAAAATTTTGATGTCTACTCAAATTTTGCATTGATATTAGCAAATATGCTATACTATAAATGCACTATATTCAAAGGAAGTTATTGCATGAAGTTTTTCCAAATAAGCAACTTTGTTTCAAAGTCGGAACAAGAAGCACTCCACATTGCCGTGGGTTTTTTTTTTGGCAACCACAAACGAATTCTTCTATTACTTTGGTTTCGTAAACAGTGAAATAGCAGTAAAACAAGAAAGAACGATTCGACTTCGAGATACTCTGTACCTTGTTTAATACTCCATATATGTGAACCATAAATTTATATAGGGCTGTCTTCTTTAATAGTCTCAACGGGTCATATATTGGTTATTTTTATTAGGATTATAAAACTCTGTGGAGGGTAGGGGTCAGGTTTATATAGAAGCTACTTTTTATGGTGGGGTTGGCATGGTCATTTCGTACACTTTATCTGAAAAGCGAATAGTTGAGTCGAAATATTCAAACTTGTGTTCTGTATCTCTTATAGTATCCGAATCCTTTTCGATCAAGCAGACAATTGGATAGCTGGATATACAGCTATAAACACATAGCAAACACATGTAGATTTTGATACTGATCAAGAAAATATATACTTCATGGGGTGCACCATGCCTCTTTTTGGCTATTATACACTTTACGAGCTACTTTTTGACAAAAATCATAAAATAATATTGCAAAAATACGTTTTTATTTTTAATAAAAACATATTTCGCTCTGTGTCTGCATAAGTGTACATAAGCAAGGCTGCAGGGTTTTTTGAAGTCGTGAAGTCGCGGCTGCTGCATTATTACTTTGTTATACTCTTTACGCGTAGTGTGAATAGTATTAAAATTTTGCCAAGGAGTTTGTAATTAATTAAATTAAAGGAGTTATCGGAGACCCCATAAAGTATATATATTCTGGATCAGCTCGACGAGGCGAATAAAACTAATAATATCCGTCTGTCTGTCTGTGCGTCTGTATATGGTATGGAGACTTTCTATATTCCTAGGTGGAACATAAGTTACATTAAGCTTTCCACGCCCAATTTTAGGGATAGCTCTTACACAACCCATTATTATCATTGAATTAATCATCTTACAAATGGAATGAGGGCGTCAAATTTTTATTTTTCTCTACTTTTCCTTTCTTTATTTCCAAAAGTTTAATGATGCATTTTTGTTTCAGAGAATTATATTTTGCTTTCAAATACTAAATGCAATAATTACAGGGGTCGGCGCTTGAAGTTTTACCAACTTCACGCTAATGTAGCAATCAAACGGCTAATGACAGCGCGCTCTTGTTTTGTCAAGCGTCAGTGTGTTATGTTGTTTACAAGCCAACGGAAGCATATAATTTTACGTCGCAGTTAAGAAAAGTTAGCGAAATGGAATTCAAATGCAACAGTGTTATTGCTTTGCATTTGGCTCGAAAAACCCATACAGCCATTTTTTATAAGCAACGATATTTACGTGTATACAAAATGCTTGTGCATCGGACCATTACATATTACAATGATACTGGTAGCATCAAAAAACGCCATAAGGGATTCGAAAACAGCAACATGGGCTGAAATGGTTAGAGAGGTGAAGGCCAGAATTCAACGTAATCCACGACAAAGCGCAGTTCAATTAGTGAAAAAACTCAGTGTATCTGCTCATATGCTTATCAACAAATCTACCCTTTAACAATGCTTTGTTAACTTCGGCACTTAAATAATTCGATAGAAACCATTGAATGTTTCAACAAGACTCGGCACCATCCCGTAAAGCCAGAGAAACCCAACGTTTTTTTTCAAGATAACATTACCAGCTTCATTTTTTCACAACAGTGTCCACCATATTTTACAGACTTAAAAACACAATGTATTTTAGCATATGCAGGCAAAATTATCAACTAAAAAATGTGAGACGGTCAAAGCCTGAAAGATTGCTCTTCGCGTCGAGATTAGAAAAAATGCCATCGTACCACATTCGTGCAGCGTGTGAAGCCTTTCCGGACAAACTCGACGCTATTATTTGCGTTAAAGGTGTCTACATAGACAAAAACATATTTTACTTACAATTTTAAATGTTTTTACGATATACTGAAGTTTTTACATAAAAGTAATAAAAATTTACAAAATTACATCATTTTTAATTGGTAACACTTCGAACGCCGACCTCTATATATCGATCAAGAGGTCGTCATAGTTAAATACATCTTCATTACTTAAACAAAAGTAATTCAAGCATACAAAAAACTTACTTTTTCATATATATATATATACATATACATATATATATATATATATATATATATATATATATATATATATATATATATATATATATATATATATATATATATATATATATATATATATATATATAACTCGTATATTAGCACATTTCTGACAGCTTTAATACTTACCCATCTGCAAAATGTATAAAGAAGCTGTTACAATTAAGCGCCTTAAAGCAGATATACCAATATTATGGCCACAAAATCACAAAGTCAATATTAATTAAATCTATGCAATACCAGTTTGACCAGAAGACGAAACTATATAAATATATGGTGAACCGTTTAAGAGTACTAAGTAACCGAGTGACATACTCTCATACAGTAAATAAAGAAATTTCAATTAAGCAACCCCAAAAGTATGCAATAAAATTATTTCAAGCAACGAGCACGCAAGGCTACTTAAGGCGTGCGTCTGTCCGCACACGCAACAGAAGGCGTCTGCCTGTAGCTAAATTCGATATGTGTGGGCCTGTGTATATATTACATACATATATATAAATATATATATATATATATATATATATAATATATATATGTATATAATATTTATTTCTTGTTAGCAGCCAACACAGTCTCCTATGTTATTCTCATCAGATTTCATGTTGAATGTAACATTAAATACGCATATTTATGTATGCTTTAGGCGGTCTAAAAAGATTTCGCTTTATTTCCGTTCGCATTGCGTTGCCTATTTGTGAATAATGTAACATACTTTCGGGTATGCATTATTGGATATTGCGTATATGATTTTTTTTTTTGTTTGTTTGATTGTTTTTTTTTTTTTTGTCATTTATACCTTTTATAATCGCCAAGAATCTCGCCTGTTATCATATTCAAGAGTAATTCCTCACTTTGAAAGCTTGCTGAACGATAAAGATTACCAACCATATCCGCATTAAGTTCATCCGAGACATTTCCAGAGACAGTAGCCAAGGACAATGTCGAATGTTGTCGCTGACGACCAACTGCGGTAACAGCGTTTGGGGTTGCGGCTACTGCTGTTCCAGCTGGTACTCCGCCAAAGCCACCAGTTCCACTTGCTCCAGCTGACGTGCTGCATGCAAGACTTTTACAACTTATGCTTACGTTTCGACTGATGGGTAATAGATCCATTAAATGTGTTAGTCGACGCCTTCTGTGCAATGGAAACAGAACAGAACGGAACGAAACGAAACGAAACGAAACAGAAGTTTGTCAGTAAGCTACAAGAAAATTGCATTTTTTTTTTTTTACTTTCTGGCATGCTCGTGATCTATACAAATAATATGCTATGTACAGGAACTTTCATTATTTTATATATCGTATATATTGTTTTTATTATCTTTTTGTTTTTTTTTTGTTTTTTTTATTATGGTGCCGTTTAATGACGAATGAGACTTTAAGTCATTTCAAAGTTTTTTTTTTCTCATTGTGGATTTTATTTTTATTCATTGAATTCATTTCAGCTGCTGTTCGTATACAGCATTTCCCCTGAGCACATTTTTAATGCTCATTGTTTGTGACTCATAAAAATGAAAATTGTACGGTTTGCATGCTTTATTGCTTTATTTTCTTAAAATTTGTTGAGGTTCTTTCGCTTTTTTTTTTTTTTTTTTTTATGTATTGCTCTACTTACTGTTTACTTAGTAACTAACTTGGCATGCATAGAGTAAGTAAACTTGCTGCTTATATGTAGTTAATATATGTACATACGATAAAGTATATCATAACAAAGGTACATGTCGCTTTTGTCTTAAGCAATTTTTTTGTTTGTTTGTTTATTTACCTTTCTGTGTTGTTTTGTTTTTCAGGTTTTCTAATTTTGTATACATTATTTACATTACATTGTTTTTCTACCATTGCGTCCCCTTAGTTGACCTCCATGTAACGGAGCGACGAAATGTAATAAAACTTATTTTCTTTATTGTATAAATTTTATTTTTTGCCACAACGCCTAAAAGCATGCAGCAGTTGTCTTTTTTTTGTACTTTTTTTTTCGTTTAATTTTCTCATTTGCTTCATTTTATGTTGCGCCGGTTTTTATGTTTGTTTACGTTTTCTTTTATTATTTTTACAGAGTTTTGTTTTATTATTATTTTTACAAGTTTTTAGTGTAAGAGTCTAATTGCTTTATAAATTAAATTTAATTTTTCTTTTTTTTTTTTATGTTATTTTCACAGTTTTTGTCGGTTTTGTACATTTAACAATTATTGAGCAAGAGATGAGGGAAGTGATGAAAGCAAAATACAACTATGTGCCTCTCGCACTGAATAATTTCAGTACTACTCTTGCATTAAAGCTCAAACAAAATGGCTTTTAAATTACATACAAGCGAAATTTAATGTTTTTCTAGTTAGATTATGCTAACAAATACCATAAACTAGCTCATACGTTCTGGCAAGGTCGTATAAAATTAATAGGTAATAGTTTATTAACTACACTACTGTTATAAGGAGGGTTGTATATATAAATATATATATACATTTTTTTTTTTTTTTAGAGTTTATTTATATTTTTTATGTATGCTTGTATATTCTTTGGTACGCTCTGTAGCTCAAACTGCTGGATGGATTTTGACATATGACGTATCGTGAGATCCCTCTTGATTGCGGAAGTAGCCCCAACACCTTCTAATGTTATTAGTAGATGCTATATAAAACTATTATAACCAATCACACTCCCGCAATCGAGACGAATCTTATGACAACTTATATATGTCAAAATCCATCAAGCAATTTAGGCTACACTGAGTGCCAAATAATCCAGAAAATCTGCAAAATGTGGTTTTAAGATGTATTTTGACCTATATATTTTGACCTATATACTCTTCGTACACAGTGTGAATATTATTACAATTTAGTCACAATGTTTGCAAAGCCTTGAAGTAAATATATTCGTGATTAGCGTGACGAGACGAGTCGATCTAGCCATGTCCATTTGTCTGTCTGTCTGTCTGTCTGTTTGTCTGTTTGTCTGTTTGTCTGTCTGTTTGTCTGTCTGTCTGTTTGTCTGTCTGTTTGTCTGTCTGTTTGTCTGTCTGTCTGTTTGTCTGTCTGTTTGTCTGTCTGTTTGTCTGTATGTTTGTCTGTCTGTTTGTCTGTCTGTTTGTCTGTCTGTTTGTCTGTCTGTTTGTCTGTATGTTTGTCTGTCTGTCTGTTTGTCTGTCTGTCTATTTGTCTGTCTGTCAGTACTTTACTCCCAGCTCTATTCCTTCAATTTTTGCTTTGAAAGGAGTTTGAATGGAGACTTTTTATAACCAGAAGCAACTCAAGTTCAAATATGACCGCGGTTTAACCACTAGAAGTTATAGCTCCCATATAAAACAACTTTATATTTATTTTGTTTTAACGAACATGTTTGAATTGAAGCAATTATCTTTAAAAATTATAACTGCTTTGATATTGTTTGAAAGATGAATCCAATTATTAATATCAGTTTATGCACAACCTGTAAATCAGCAAATAGTATACGAGGGCTACTATTTATATTTCGGGAACTGGCAACACTAATGTCAAAAGCTAAAATCTGGCAACATCATAATAAAGTTTGAAATTTTTTGGCATAAACGTACTCACAAAGTTTTAATGTACAATTGCTATTTGTTTTGTTTACAGTGAGTTAAGAAAAACAATTTGGCCAAAAAATGGAAATTTCAAGAGAAGGTTTTCGTTGGATTATTTTTCACAACTTTCGACGTGGATTATCTCAACAAGAATGAGTAAGTGAACTCAGTTCTTTGTATGGTGATAAAGCACAATCAAAAACCACAGTATATCGCTGGTATAGGGAATTCAATCGTGGTCGTAGTTCGGTCGCCGACGAATTCCGTGAAGGTCGTCCAAAATCGGTTGTTGTGCCCAAAAACATCGATGCAGTGCGTGAACTGATAATGCAAGATCGTCATATGTGACATATCGTGAGATAGAAGCATCCTTGCACATTAGTTCCATTTCAATACATTCTCGTTGCTCTCGTTGGTTGCCCCATAATTTATCAATTGCTCAAAAAAAGGCTCGCGTCGATTGGTGTAAGGAAATGATTAAAAAGTTCGACCGTGGTGCTTCAAAAGACATGTATAAAATCGTGGCAGGTGACGAATCACGGATATATGTGTATGAGCCGGAAACAAAACAGCAATCGGCCGTGTGGGTATGCCAAGACGAGCCAAATCCAACAAAAGTTGTTCGTGGAAGAACCACAGCGAAGCAAATGATCGCATGTTTCTTCGGCCGAATGGGTCATGTGGCCACTGTTCCGCTTGAGCAACGTAGGACGGTCAATTCTGAGTGGTACACGACCATTTATTTGCCGGAAGAATAAATGGAGAATTGCGGATAACCAACCGCCAAAGACGAATCATTCTCCATCATGACAATGCGAGCTCTCACACATCTCGTCAAACAAGTGCATTTTTGAGCAGTCAAAACATCGAATTATTGACGCATCCTCCGTACAGTCCTGATTTGGCACTCAATGACTTCTTCTTGTTCCCGAGTATCAAAGGTAAACTGCGTTATCAACGATTTACGAGCGCCGAAGAAGCAATTGAAACGTTAAAAAATCATGTTTTGGAAGTGTCTCAAGAGGAATGGAAAAACTGCTATGCCAAATGGTTTGAACGAATGCAAAAGTGTATTGCTCATCAAGCGGAATATTTTGAAAAATAACAAAGCCATTTTCATT